>CM028687.1:38105759-38204937 GCA_016771965.1 Brassica carinata
TTATTGTATTTTTTGATTTCTTGTATGTTTTAATAATAAATTTTAATTTAAATAAATTATATTTTAAGGCATTATTGTAAACATAAAATAGTTGGAGTTAATTGGTAAATTTTATAAGTATAAGGTAATATAACAATTATTAGTTATTTTTGGAATAAAAATAGAGTAATACATTGGAAGAAAACTTACTCCATTTTGGAGTTACACTATTTTGGTATAAAATATGGAGTAATACATTGGAGATCTTCTTGTAGTAAAGTAAAACGATTTTCATAAGAGCTTATGAATACTATGCAACCCTTTTGTTATCATCACTACGTGTGGATGAATCAACCTTTAAACTAATAATTTCCCTCTATCAAAATGCACAAGTGGTTGAATTATAATGCATAGTTCATTAGTCTTGTAGTTTTTAGGACATGATTGTCGATAATTGGTAATGGTTATATATACTAGCTTATCTTTGTAGGTAACTGAATTACATGGTCCCATCACATAGGTTTTGATGTGTCCTAGTTAGTGTGAACACATGCAGTTGAAAGATTGTTCTAAATTGAAAAGTTGTTAAGACTACCCCAGGTCAAGAATGAATCATTCTAACTATATCGGTGTGATCACAATCATTAGAGACCGTAGTTTGTTTTTCTTTGTGTAAGTGTCAAGTATGGGACCATAAAGAAAAAAGTCAAAAACAGTGGAATGATAGATGGAGTGAGAATGACGACTCATAGAGCATCACTAACATTTTTTTTTTTGAGAAAGGGCCTAGCATCACTAACATTCATCTCTCCTTAACCCTTCTATCAACCATCATGCATCATCATAAACAACATGGAAGCTTTCTTAGTTTTTGTTTTGTTTCTCTATGCTTTGGCGTGCAGATCGGTGCAAAGTAACCATGACGACTGAAAGGATTCATTCACACATTCCAAACAGGTGTGTACCTTTTCTCTGTTGGTGGACCATGATTTTGGTGATTAATAACGTCTTCTTCTTTGGCTTTGATCATTTGGAATTTTCTCTATTGGCTTCCTCACACAAGTGAGAGGATCCACTTATTATCTAATTAATTCGATGCAATATTATCATATGATATTTATTTAAACCTAATAATGTTACCTAATCTATAATAAATAAAGGTTAGTAAAAGAAAATTTGTTTTTTATGCGACTAAGTCATGATTTGAATCCAGCTATATAAGAAAACAATAAACTCCAAAGTTTAGTGGATACCAAAATGGGTAGAATTAGCTTGATTTTCCCAAAGTAGCAGAAGCGAGCCTATGTTTTTTGTCATCTGAAATTTATTAAAACCAAAAAAATAATACATAGATAAAACACTTTTCTTATACATAAAAAATAGATGGGTTTGATTTCCAATTAATATAATTTGTGTAAATTAATGGAGATAAATTTATAAGAACTCTTCAGTGTAATACAAGAAAATGATGCATGTTAAATCCAAGCTATCATGTATATTTTGGTAAACTTGTTTAAGGAAAATTTGTTATAATTATTCTCAAAAAATTGTAATAAAACTTGTTACTTTTGTTCCAAAAAAAAACAGAAGTAGCTGACGTGTCAAGGACATCGCATGTACGTGGCACATGACTTACGACCCCTCCCCACCACCACAGGCTCTTCTTTCGTGCCGATCTGTCACTCCGAACCTAAGGTTCGGACGGCCGTTTTCCCTGTTACAGAAAAACTACATTATTGTAATATTTTACTGACACAGTCGAGAAATCATAAATGTAAAACACTTTTCATTCTAGAATTTATTACTCTTTCTTCACAAGGTCACCAAACATCTTTTGCTTTCCAAAACAAAAGCAGAGGAGAAAGGAAGAAGCACAAAGAAGAAAGAATACTCAGCTCTTGATTTCGCTTCCTTCTCAAGCCATCTTGATTACCTTTCTTTTGTGACTCTTCTCTCACACTTCTGTCCGAAGAAATCTTTTTCTTCTTCTTTAAATCCGCCATTAAAACACCCAGAAGAACCCTTCAGCTTACAAACACACCATCATCTTTTTCCGACATACACGCACCATCCATTTCACAACTTTAAAGCTTGTCTGGTTTGTGTATCAAAGTCTCTGTTTTATTTAAAGCTGTAACGGCTAAGTAACTTGAAGAACATGAGATTTGCTCCTTTGAGTTTGGTTCCGGTTCTGCTTCTTCTACTACGCTGGGAGCAGCCTTTCACGGAGGCGATGATCAACCCAGTTGACTTCTTAGCTCTCCAAGCGATACGAAAGTCTCTGGATGACTTGCCAGGTTCCAATTTCTTCGACTCCTGGGACTTCACCGGCGACCCTTGCAGCTTCGCCGGCGTTTACTGCGACGGAGACAACGTCACCGCCCTTAATCTCGGCGATCCAAGAGCCGGGTCACCCGGTTTATCAGGTCGGATCGACCCGGCGATCGGAAAGCTCTACGCTTTGACGGAGCTCACGATCGTCCCGGGTCGGATCATAGGTTCGTTACCCGACACGATCTCTCACTCCAAAATCTCCGGTTTTAGCAATCACCAGAAACTTCATCTCCGGCGAGATTCCGGCGAGTCTCGGCGAGCTTCGCGGACTCGGAACGCTTGATCTGAGTTATAATCAGTTAACCGGGTCGGTTCCTCCGTCAATCGGATCCTTACCGGAGCTATCCAATTTGATTCTGTGTCACAATCATTTAAACGGTTCGCTTCCTCGGTTCTTATCTCAGACGCTCACCAGAATCGATCTCAAACGCAACAACCTCACCGGTGCAATTTCTCCGACGTCTCTCCCTCCGTCGTTACAGTACTTATCACTCGGTTGGAACCAGCTAACCGGTCCGGTAAACCAGGTTTTACTCAGATTAAACCAGCTCAGCTACCTCGATCTCAGCTTAAACCGGTTCACTGGTGCAATTCCCGGTCAGATCTTTGCTTTCCCGATCACGAATCTCCAGCTACAGCGCAATTTCTTCTACGGCGCGGTTCAACCGGCGAATCAGGTGACGATTGCAACCGTCGATTTAAGCTTCAACAGATTCTCCGGGAGATTTCTCCGCTTCTCTCCAGCGTCCAGAATCTCTATCTGAACAATAACCGGTTTACCGGTCAGGTTCCGGTTACCTTCGTGGATCGGTTATTGGCATCGGGTATTCAAACACTGTACCTGCAACATAACTTCTTGACGGGAATACAGATCAGCCCGGCGGCGGATATTCCGGTGAGTAGCTCTCTGTGTCTTCAATACAACTGTATGGTGCCGCCGGTACAGACTCCGTGTCCGGTTAAAGCCGGTCCGCAGAAAACCAGACCCACAACGCAATGCAACGAGTGGAGAGGGTAATAATGTCATTTGAGATAGTTATGGGTTTTCGGGTCAAATAGATTTCTCTCCTTATTTTGTTACTCCTTTCGACTTTCGAGGGTATAAAGAAAAACTATTCGTTTATTCGTTGGTGACTTTGTGAATGGGAATCATAATGCAATGTATGTTTTAATTCAATCGTACGGCTTCGAATAAAACGAGCAAGACCTATGTATTAAGTAACTAACTCGTTTTCAATCTTTTTTATACTTTATTTATTTAAAACTTTTTAAAGTTCTAAAAGTACTTTTAAGAACATTCACATCTTTTTCTTAACTTTTTCTTCATTTAATGACACTTTTAAAATCTACAAAACATGATTTTTTTTTTCAAAGTTAAAACTATTAAAAGTTACAGGTAAATCGAAACCTAAAACCAAAATTCCATAACAAACACTAGGCAGCTATGATATTTGATATTTGCATCTCTTGATACTTAAATTGTATGAGATGATTAATAATAGTATTATTCTATCCCAATTTAAAAATTATGTGAAAAGTATCTTCCTTCGAGAATTGATCAGCTTTTTTATCTTGTGCATTATCTAAGATTCTTCATAATACGTATTATTTTTGTCTTCCATAAAAACCATCATTTATAGTTGTTAAGCGTTGATTATAAACACAATTACAATGATTAGTATACTAAATACTAATTGTGAAAAAAGTTTACAAATTTCCATATATTATAATCAAAACAAGCTTTTTTACTTTTGAGATCAGTCCCACTTTGGTTAATAATGATGCAAATGTTCTAACAACAATGTACAGTTGCAGCGAATGCAAACAAAAGAGAATAATTGTGTTTATGATTTTCTTTTTGTGTTTATGATTTCCATTTCGTTTTTTTCCCCGGTGAGATTATACATTTCTAAAAGTTCGGAATGTCTTTGAAAATTCTTAATGAGAAAAAGAGATGAAACAGAGAAATAGAGCTCAATCAAATTCATAGTTAATACCAGATTTGGATCTTTAGACTGGAAAAGATGTAATTGCTATAGATTGCCCTAGTCCTAAAGATGAAACCTAAACCAGTACAGAAAGACTTGTCGCCACCATCTTAAGTTCTTAACTTCGAAACCACCAGGGACTGCCTCTCAGACGCATCCAAAACTTCAACTTCTGCATCTGCATCCAAAATTTTCATCCCTTGTGTCCTCATCAAAATTATCTGCTCATCGGTCTTATATCCCTATATATTATTTTAGGGCACTATAAACAAGTAACCTTCACTTCATGTGTGATTTACATAAGTCTTATTTACACTTGTCACCTCCACAAGCACTATCAACCCTATATTTAAAACCCTTAGTTAACTAGCTTAATTACAGCAATTGCCATTGATAAGTATTTTGTATAGCCTAACATAATTATATTATATACATAGTTATAACTGTAACGTATGGTATGAATATAATCTTTGCATAATGCTCATAATAAAACCACTCACCGCCTATGTATAATACTCTAAAATAATTTTATAACCCAACTACGTTAAGCATTGCCATGTGATATAATGCTCCTTAAATAATTTTATGTATAAAATAAAAAAATAGATTGTTTTCCTATGATTACAAACGTAGTGTACAAGATCTTACACATCGTATGACTATATATATATATATATATATATATATATATATACTTTGACTATATTTTCAAATATTCTTAAGTAATTTTGTTTCATTAGATTCTTTACATATTGTGAAGACCTACTATTACAACTATTATGTTGTGGTTCCAATATAATGTGAGGTCAAATAATATAACTCAAAGTAATTTGGTGACATGAAAGTAATTTGTTCCAATATAATGTGAGCTCATTATTTTGATTCAAATGTATAACTCAAGTTAGGAAAAATAATAAATATTTAATTAAACTGGCTTCTAAATTGTTTATAGTACTATAATTTACATTTCAAATCCAAAATATCATGAATTTTGGTAAACTTGTTTATTGCAAATTTGTTATAAGTATTAAAAATTGTGATAAAATTGTTAACAAAACACAAATAGCTGACCTGTCACAGACATCGCATATACGTGGCACATGACTTACGACCCCACCACCACAGGCTCTTCTTTCCGTGCTGATCTGTCAATCCGAACCTCAGGTTCGGACGGCCGTTTTCCCTGTTACAGAAAAACTACATTATAGTAATAGTATTTCACTGACACGGTCGAATCATAAATGTAAAACCCTTTTTCATTATAGAATTTATTACTCTTTTCTTCACAAAGTCACCAAACATCTTTTGCTTTCCAAAAACAAAAAAAAAAAGCAGAGGAGGAAGAAGAAAAACAAAGAAAGAATACTCAGCTCTTGATTTCGCTTCCTTCTCAAGCCATCTTCATTACCATTTCTTTTGTCCCTCTCTCTCTCACACTTCTGTCCGAAGAAATCTTTTTTCTTCTTCTTCTTCTTTAAATCCGCCATTAAAACTCCCACAAACACACCATCATCTTTTTCCGACATACACGCACGATCCATTTGGTTTGTGTCTAAAAAGTCTCTGTTTTTATTTAAAGCTGTAACGGCTAAGTAACTTGAAGAACATGAGATTTGCTCCTTTGAGTTTGGTTCCGGTTCTGCTTCTTCTACTACGCTGGGAGCAGCCTTTCACGGAGGCGATGATCAACCCAGTTGACTTCTTAGCTCTCCAAGCGATACGAAAGTCTCTGGACGACTTGCCGGGTTCCAATTTCTTCGACTCCTGGGACTTCACCGGCGACCCTTGCAGCTTCGCCGGCGTTTACTGCGACGGAGACAACGTCACCGCCCTTAATCTCGGCGATCCAAGAGCCGGGTCGCCCGGATTATCGGGCCGGATCGACCCGGCGATCGGAAAGCTCTACGCTTTAACGGAGCTCACGATCGTCCCGGGTCGGATCATAGGTTCGTTACCCGACACGATCTCTCACTCCAAAATCTCCGGTTTTAGCAATCACCAGAAACTTCATCTCCGGCGAGATTCCGGCGAGTCTCGGCGAGCTTCGCGGACTCGGAACGCTTGATCTGAGTTATAATCAGTTAACCGGGTCGGTTCCTCCGTCAATCGGATCCTTACCGGAGCTATCCAATTTGATTCTGTGTCACAATCATTTAAACGGTTCGCTTCCTCGGTTCTTCTCTCAGACGCTAACCAGAATCGATCTCAAACGCAACAACCTCACCGGTGCAGTTTCTCCCACGTCTCTCCCTCCGTCGCTACAATACTTATCACTCGGTTGGAACCAGCTAACCGGTCCGGTAAACCAGGTTTTACTCAGATTAAACCAGCTCAGCTACCTCGATCTCAGCTTAAACCGGTTCACTGGTGCAATTCCCGGTCAGATCTTTGCTTTCCCGATCACGAATCTCCAGCTACAGCGCAATTTCTTCTACGGCGCGGTTCAACCGGCGAATCAGGTGACGATTGCAACCGTCGATTTAAGCTTCAACAGATTCTCCGGCGAGATTTCTCCGCTTCTCTCCAGCGTGCAGAACCTCTATTTAAACAATAACCGGTTCACCGGTCAAGTCCCGGTTACCTTCGTGGATCGGTTATTGGCATCGGGTATACAAACGCTATACCTTCAGCATAACTTCTTGACGGGGATACAGATTAGTCCGGCGGCGGATATTCCGGTGAGCAGCTCTTTGTGTCTTCAGTACAACTGTATGGTGCCGCCGGTACAGACTCCGTGTCCGGTTAAGGCCGGTCCGCAGAAAACCAGACCCACGACGCAATGCAACGAGTGGAGAGGGTAATAATGTCATTTGAGATAGTTATGGGTTTTCGTATCAAATAGATTTTTCTCCGGTTATTTTGTTACAACTTTCGAGTTTCGAGGGTATAAAGAAAAACTATTCGTTTATTCGTTGGTGACTTTGTGAATGAGAACCATAATGCAATGTATGTTTAATTTATTCGTACGGCTTCGAATAAAACGAGCAAGACCTATGTATTAACTAACTCGTTTTTAATCTTTTTCACTTTATTTTTATAAAAGTTTTAAAAGTTCTAAAGATTAAAAGTACCTTTTTTAAGTTCTAAAAATATTTTACAACATTCACAATCGTTTTCATCTGATAAAATAAAGTTCTAAAAATACTTAAAGAACATTTACAATCGTTTTCTTAACTTTGTTCATTAATGACACTTTTAAAACCGCAAAACATGATATTTTTTTTTCAAAGTTAAAACTATTAAATTTACAGGTAAACCAAAATCAAAACCTAAAACCAAAAGTCTACACAAAAAGAAAATACGCTATTTAATATTTGAAACTCTTAATATTGAAATTGTATGAGATGCTAGATTATCAAATAGTATTATACTATCTCAATTTTAAAATTATGCGAAAAGTATTTATCTTATGCATATTTAAGATTCTTCACAATACATAATATAATTTTTGTTCTCCATAAAACCATCATTTATAGTTGTTAAGCGTTGATTATAAACACAATTACAATGATTAGTATACTAAATACTAATTGTGAAAAAAGTTTACAAATTTCCATATATTATAATCAAAACAAGCTTTTTACTTTTGAGATCAGTCCCACTTTGGTTAATAATGATGCAAATGTTCTAACAACAATGTACAGTTGCAGCGAATGCAAACAAAAGAGAATAATTGTGTTTATGATTTCCATTTCGTTTTCCCCGGTGAGATTATACATTTCTAAAAGTTCGGAATGTCTTTGAAAATTCTTAATGAGAAAAAGAGATGAAACAGAGAAATAGAGCTCAATCAAATTCATAGTTAATACCAGATTTGGATCTTTAGACTGGAAAAGATGTAATTGCTATAGATTGCCCTAGTCCTAAAGATGAAACCTAAACCAGTACAGAAAGACTTGTCGCCACCATCTTAAGTTCTTAACTTCGAAACCACCAGGGACTGCCTCTCAGACGCATCCAAAACTTCAACTTCTGCATCTGCATCCAAAATTTTCATCCCTTGTGTCCTCATCAAAATTATCTGCTCATCGGTCTTATATCCCTATATATCTTTTTCTTCTTCTTCTTCTTTAAATCCGCCATTAAAACTCCCACAAACACACCATCATCTTTTTCCGACATACACGCACGATCCATTTGGTTTGTGTCTAAAAGTCTCTGTTTTATTTAAAGCTGTAACGGCTAAGTAACTTGAAGAACATGAGATTTGCTCCTTTGAGTTTGGTTCCGGTTCTGCTTCTTCTACTACGCTGGGAGCAGCCTTTCACGGAGGCGATGATCAACCCAGTTGACTTCTTAGCTCTCCAAGCGATACGAAAGTCTCTGGACGACTTGCCGGGTTCCAATTTCTTCGACTCCTGGGACTTCACCGGCGACCCTTGCAGCTTCGCCGGCGTTTACTGCGACGGAGACAACGTCACCGCCCTTAATCTCGGCGATCCAAGAGCCGGGTCGCCCGGATTATCGGGCCGGATCGACCCGGCGATCGGAAAGCTCTACGCTTTAACGGAGCTCACGATCGTCCCGGGTCGGATCATAGGTTCGTTACCCGACACGATCTCTCACTCCAAAATCTCCGGTTTTTAGCAATCACCAGAAACTTCATCTCCGGCGAGATTCCGGCGAGTCTCGGCGAGCTTCGCGGACTCGGAACGCTTGATCTGAGTTATAATCAGTTAACCGGGTCGGTTCCTCCGTCAATCGGATCCTTACCGGAGCTATCCAATTTGATTCTGTGTCACAATCATTTAAACGGTTCGCTTCCTCGGTTCTTCTCTCAGACGCTAACCAGAATCGATCTCAAACGCAACAACCTCACCGGTGCAGTTTCTCCCACGTCTCTCCCTCCGTCGCTACAATACTTATCACTCGGTTGGAACCAGCTAACCGGTCCGGTAAACCAGGTTTTACTCAGATTAAACCAGCTCAGCTACCTCGATCTCAGCTTAAACCGGTTCACTGGTGCAATTCCCGGTCAGATCTTTGCTTTCCCGATCACGAATCTCCAGCTACAGCGCAATTTCTTCTACGGCGCGGTTCAACCGGCGAATCAGGTGACGATTGCAACCGTCGATTTAAGCTTCAACAGATTCTCCGGCGAGATTTCTCCGCTTCTCTCCAGCGTGCAGAACCTCTATTTAAACAATAACCGGTTCACCGGTCAAGTCCCGTTACCTTCGTGGATCGGTTATTGGCATCGGGTATACAAACGCTATACCTTCAGCATAACTTCTTGACGGGGATACAGATTAGTCCGGCGGCGGATATTCCGGTGAGCAGCTCTTTGTGTCTTCAGTACAACTGTATGGTGCCGCCGGTACAGACTCCGTGTCCGGTTAAGGCCGGTCCGCAGAAAACCAGACCCACGACGCAATGCAACGAGTGGAGAGGGTAATAATGTCATTTGAGATAGTTATGGGTTTTCGTATCAAATAGATTTTTCTCCGGTTATTTTGTTACAACTTTCGAGTTTCGAGGGTATAAAGAAAAACTATTCGTTTATTCGTTGGTGACTTTGTGAATGAGAACCATAATGCAATGTATGTTTAATTTATTCGTACGGCTTCGAATAAAACGAGCAAGACCTATGTATTAACTAACTCGTTTTTAATCTTTTTCACTTTATTTTTATAAAAGTTTTAAAAGTTCTAAAGATTAAAAGTACCTTTTTTTAAGTTCTAAAAATATTTTTACAACATTCACAATCGTTTTCATCTGATAAAATAAAGTTCTAAAAATACTTAAAGAACATTTACAATCGTTTTCTTAACTTTGTTCATTAATGACACTTTTTAAAAACCGCAAAACATGATATTTTTTTTTTCAAAGTTAAAACTATTAAATTTACAGGTAAACCAAAAATCAAAACCTAAAACCAAAAAGTCTACACAAAAGAAAAATACGCTATTTAATATTTGAAACTCTTAATATTGAAATTGTATGAGATGCTAGATTATCAAATAGTATTATACTATCTCAATTTTAAAATTATGCGAAAAGTATTTATCTTATGCATATTTAAGATTCTTCACAATACATAATATAATTTTTGTTCTCCATAAAAACCATCATTTATGGTTTGTTAGGTGTTGATTGTAAACACAATCACAATGATTAGTTTACTAATTGTAAAAAAGGTTTACAAATTTCCATATATTATAATCAGAACAAACCTTTTTTACTTTCGAAATCAGTCCCCACTTTGGTTGATCATGATGCAAACGTTCTAACAAGAATTTAAAGTCGCAGTGAATACAAACAAAAAAGAACAACTATTTCTATTTACGCCTCAGAGATTATACATATGTAAAAGTTGTATTGTGTGTTTTACAGTTTTGGAAAGTTAATTGGGGAGCAGGTAATGTATTGTAATTTTTTAGTATCGTATATATATTCTGTAGATTATATTATTTGTTATTTTTGCTAATATTATTTTATATTCAGAAAAAGGTCGATTGAAGAATGTTACTAACATTGATGGTTTTTCCAAAATTGTCTTCGAGCCCAATGATGTTCCAGAAATCGATGCTTTCAGAATGAGGTAATTCATTTCTTTCACAATTCACTTAAATAATATATTTATTGCTGCAAAATTGTCATTTTATTAATGATCATAATAGTATTGCAAATGGAGAGTTCCGAAGACAATATTCGACGCATATGTTATTCTCAATTTTTTGTTTTATTCTATTGCTTATGTTTTGTTTTATCTATACTTAATAATTTATATTATTTTAGTTTTTGCTTACTCTTATGATTCTTATTTACTCTCTTCCATTATCTCGATGACAAATCAACTACAGTATAATATAAACAAGTTATTTAATGTGTTTTTTTTTTTGGAAATATGTACCATTTTTTATATCCGGTATACCTTTATTTTATCTAAAAATTAAAATTAATAATTTCATCTAATCTATTCACTCACAGGCACTGACTACCACCTAGTGACTTATTATTACAAATGGCTTCATCACTATGGTCCTCAACACCAAAGAGCCTCTTCCAACACTTTCAAGACCTGTTTAGCAGCTTCAAAACTCACAAATATCTCCATATCTTCCTAAGATATGAATCTCTTCTACGCAGATTATGGTAATTATATATTTTTTTTATTTACAAGGTAAGCAGACCATATAGTGCTACTAAATTGCATTATTTATTAACTCTTTTAAGTAATATGTGAAACCAAAACCACTGTTACAAACATACATACATTAGTACTACATTGCATATCATTAGAACAAACATATATAACCTTTTAAAAATGGTTGGAGAAGAGAAATAGTTTTTCTATCACAACAACATACACCATGGCCTTCTTTTTCAAACTTAAAAGCCTTATTTGATGTTTCTCACTTGTGTTTATAACATTCATCATCATTTTCTTCTTCTCTACGTTTTATATATAAACTTACACGAAGACCATTTATGTGTATGTGTAGAGGTACATTGCTCAGTAGTAGAAATGTCTCCTTCGAACCCTCTTCTTGCTCATGATAGGCGCCTCACCGCTCCCAGGAAACTCCCATTTCACAAGATCTCCATCCCACGACGAGCTTATAAGCGTCGGGTAATGCGGGTGCCAATTACAGTCTCTCACAGGTGAGCTATGGTGCTTTAACACTGCCGCTTTATCTCCAGTTTCCTAAGAACACATACATAGATTCCAACATTGGTCAATGGAAGATTCAGCTACCAAACTGAAAACATAAACCATAAAGTGCTACACAAGCCATTACCAAGTCATATATGTAGACAGAACTGTCGTTGGATCCTGTGTAGATGTACTTTTGGCCAGTACTGTAAAAAAGAAAGAATCAGACACAAGAGAGTTCTTCTATGTCAAGCTTGGAACATTACTGAGATTGAGAAGACTGACCTATGTGCTGGAGAGAAGTAGCAACGGATAAGAGTACGCAGCACTGAGTGACCTTTATATGTGGACACAGACTGATCATGAGGGTGCTTCAGATCTCTCGACTCCGAAGGGTAATCCATCCATCTGTAATCCCATTCATAGTTCCTGTGCACCTCATGCCTGTACAAGAGAAATTTTCATTCTAACTAATCACTTGTCACATTATCATCAAACCAATAATGTAGAAGATTGCTGTTAACCTTGCAGGTGCGGTTGAGGACATTTTTCTGATATCCCATAACTTGATGGTTTGGTCTTTGCCATTTGATATGAAATAGCGACCATCTCCACGGCTATCTATAAATGTAACACCTTCGAGGTGTCCCACTAGAACACCAGCTGGCTTATCTCTCCCAATGAAACAACGCCTATCCCACACCTATTGATGCAAATGAATCCTCAACAAGATCCTTCTAGAACTTTTCTTATAAAAAAGACAAAACAAAAGATTGTAAGTTACCTTGCAGAGATTATCATCACCTCCAGATAAGATCAGGTTTCCACTTTCATCGGCAAAACACACAGTATTCACATCAGACTGCAGCAATGGAGGACAAGCTATCAGCATTGGAAGATATTTTCACTAAAATAGAAATGATCTTACCGTGTGTGCAACAGTCCGGAGTGAAACTCGGTTTGCTTCAAGATCATAAACATAAATGGAATCATCACTGCTCCCAGCAACAAGTTCTCGTCCATCCATTGAAAATTTCACAGAGAAGATCCCAAAAGAGTATCCTCCATCTTCATCAGAAGAGAAGTCTAATCCATCATGAATCTCCTGCAAAATGACAAGCACCTCAAAGGTTAATTGAACATCATTAAGAAGCTGCTGAAAAGGAGAATAAAAGAAAGAAAAAAACATGAAGCAGAGATCAAATCTCATTCTAGTATTCTGCTTCATACCGTAACATTTGCGTGAGACTCGGTTGTACCAGATCCAACATCCACAATGTGAACAATAGGTGACATGCTTGCATAAACCTGCAAAAATATCAAAAGGATTCATTATTCTTTTCTTTGGACAGTAAGTAGAAAGTATTGATATAAACAACTAGTTGAAGATACAAAAAGATCATTTAAAGATCATACGAGACCTTTTCACATCAAACATGAACAACTAGTTGGAGAAAGATTCAAGAACTCACCAGGTTTCGCTGATCAGGGGACAGAGAAGTATCGGTAACAGTCCAACGCAAGCTTTTTGCAAGAATATCCTTTTGAACTTTCCAACCTTTCTCTACATTGTAAATCCGAATACGGCTTCCCTGAAAGTAAGATCCAGATTTAAAAAAAATGCAACGCATGAAGACTCAATAATCAAGAAACTGTTTCTCAGCTTAAAAATTAAAACTTTGCAAACAAACAAAGCCAATACATTTAGATAACACAAGACCAGAGATGACCCTGTTAACTAATTTACCTGAAACCCAGCAATGAAGAGAGACCCATCAGTTGAAAACTGAGAGACATAAGCTCGGCTGTCCATCTGGTCCACAAGCCAAGGACCCTTAACAGGCAAATATCTGCTTAAGATATGGCAACGATCAGCTGAAGAGAACCTTCCTCTTCCAGAGAAGTTGCTTTCGCGACCAGCCAACATCTTTACAGTGGAAACAGGCAACTGATGTCTCCCAGGGACTTGACGGCTAAACTGCTGATGAGGACAGGACTTCAACTTAGTGACCTGGCTAATCTCATGGTCTAAATCAGCCAAACGCTCACTTGACCTGTGACTACCACCAGTAGTGCTGCTACCAACACCAAAGTAGCCTTTTCCAGCATCGCATAGATCGGATTCAATCTCGAGTCTACTCATTGCATAACCCATTTCATCAGAATCAAAATCAGTTGGTCCAGAAAACATTATAGGAGATAACCACCATCGGACATTCGCTTGTACCACAGTTTTATTCACAATTCACCTGCCAAAACCCAGTATATATAATCAAATTTCATCATTCAAGCGGAGAAAACAAAACCCAAGTTCCAAATCAAGCAAAGTTGTCATCTTTATCTAGAGAATGCAGACAAATTGCATCAAAACCCTAATTACTGAATCAAAAATTGCACAAAAAAGATGATATCAACCAGAGACATCGAGAGAAACCCAGAAATAGGATCACTTCAAATTGAGAACTTTAGGAGAGCTGATCCTAAATCTGATCGCGAATTTGATTGAAAAAAAGAGTCAGGATTTCAAGATGCTTACTCGTACGAAGAAGACAACTCGTAACGGTTCGCAAAAAGCTTCTTTTTTTGGTCTCTTTAACTTCTCGTAGTTAAAGTTTTCGCCTTTTTCAATAAATTTGAGCGGATACGGTTTTGTGGTCGACGTGTGTGTTGATGAAGCGTGCAAAGCTGTGTTGCCACGTTTGACTTTGTACAGAGAGCAAGTGTTGTGCTCACTCTTCCAAATCATTGATTGCTTACCAATATTATTTATAACAATACTTTATTTAGCTAAATTCAGGTTATATTACGTAATCAAGATCTTTTGATTTGACTCAAAACATTTAGCATCTTCGAACCCATTGTCAATTTGTCAGGCGTGCAACATATGAATTTGTAACTAAAAACATATTATATGATCAATCGTTACAGAGTATATCCTGAATATATACCAATGCAAATCTGGAAAATGCCTTAGAATATACTATCTACCAGTAGGTAAAACGGTCTTGTATTGTTCCATGACCACCCTTTTGCCTATGGACTTATGGTTGTGGTAGGCAGCAGGAACTGTCTTCTCTTTTATGATAAAACCGAACCTGTTGCTATTAGTGAGAGTCGGTCTGAATTTGGATAGTAAATGAAGAAACTAACTTGGAATAATAATTGTAGAATAAGAGTTTTTCAACTGCTTTCATACGATCATCATCCACTCCATGTTCTAAATAGTTTTCTGTAAGACAATAAGTGACAGAGAAGACAATAACCAACTCCTACATTTTTTGCAGTAAACCCATAGTATAATATCTGTATTTACAATATTACATAATACCCATACTTCCATTCTTTTTTTTTCAACCTGTACAAACAATGTAAAGGCAAAGCAAACGACACAATACTAAACTGTACTGTTCAGAAACACAGCTCACACCGCGAACAACAATTATTTCTTCTTCTAGATGATAAGTGATGAGAAATTTTTACTCCAACTACAATCGGATGGTGCACATAACCGTGGTCCTGAAATCAAGTTGGTGATTAAACGGCGGCTTAGCAACAACAGATCTCCAAGTCCTCTTCTTCGGATCATACACATGAATCATCAAAGACCCAGCATTGCTCCTCTGTCTAGTATGCCTGGTGTCCATCAGATTATACCCATCCAACAGAATCATAACATGTAACTCACCGTTCACCTCGACGAAACCAACCGGTTTATCAAAAGGATCTTTCTTCGGCACGCTTGACTCCTTCACCCAACGGTTCGAACCCATCTCGTACCTAAGAATCCAGTCCCTATCCAACATGAAAAACACAGACTTCACAGCGACAATCTTCCCTAGCTTAGGACTCTCTCCCTCTCCCCACATATCTCCAACCAAACGCCACTTCTCACCACCACCGTTGAGCTTCATCACCGCTGCGTCTTTACAGTACTCATCAACAGGAAGAACACCGGAAACAGTCCTTGATCCACCATAGCCACCCATCACCCAAAACTCTCTATCTCCCTCCTCCTCCCCGACAACGAACCCGACACAACCGGCTCTAAACCTAGGCAACTCGTGCATCTCTCTCCACTCATCTCTCTCAACGTCATACTCCTCGACAGAGCTCATCCTACTCCCAGCAGCGCCAAACAGCGAGTGCCGCGAACCTCCCCCCGCAACAACAATCCTATCCTTAGAAACCGCGGCGCATGCGAAGCTGCCACGTGGAGACAGCATCGGAGATAACCTTTCCCACGCCGATTTCACGAAGCTGTAACGGAAAACAGACGAGCTAGGCAGAGGGCGATCGAGAGGGTAAGACCTAGTATCGAACGCCGAGCCGCCGAGCACGTAGAGATCCGATCCAAGCCCCACGGCGACGAAGTTGCAGAGACCGTAGACGTGAGGGTTGCAAGGCATCAAGGGGAGCGATCTCCAGGAGAGAGTGATCGGATCGAAGAGGAACGGAGGGGAGATCGAAGGATCCTGAGGGAAGATGCAGAGGAGATGCGAGAGGCGGTGGTTTGAGTTTCGGTGGCGGAGTGAGATTAGGGTTTTGGAGGAGAGGAAAGCGTACCATGATTTGGAGGTCGATTTGAGGCGGGGGATGTGTGGGTAAGGGATGAAGGAGAGGATTAGCCGAGCGACGTCGTTCGATAGGCCTGGGATTAGGGTTGAGCTTGGGTCGATTCGTGGCTTGGGGCGAGGGAGATAAGATCGCGACGATGATGATGATGATGATGAAGAAGAGGACTGTAACCGTGAGGAGAAGATAGGTAAAGGCATGGTTGGTTGAGAGATCTCCGGTGGGGTTTGGCGGTGAGCTGATGATGATGATGGATCAGTGAAGCAGAATCATCATCGGTGAGATGGAAATGATCGAAAGACTGATTCTGATTCCTCCGTCAAAGAAAAAAAAGATTTTTAAAAAAGGCAACCATGATCAGGGTGAGGCTTCTCGGGCCTTAATTGGGCCTAAACCGGTCCTAAACTAGGCTTAATTCAGGTTTTTAATTAAGTTGGCAAGGAGCTTAACAGAACAAATATGTAAAACGGTGAGTTTTAGGCACCACTGTAAACACATAGATGCGGTCACAATGAGCTATAGCTCATGAGCTAGCTCAACTCAATTCAATTTTTCATGAGCATGATCTATATATTTTAAGCTCATTTAATAAATGAGTTTATTGATCGAGTTTAAATTAGATCACGAGTTATATGAACAATCTTTAATGAACATGAGCTGGCTCATGAACTTGTTCATTTTTATACTTACAATTATATATATATATATATATATTTGAATAACTTCTTTTTTTTTCTTATGTAAAAAAGATAATTTCTATATTTATCATATTTATCTTCTAAAATTAAAATGTCAAACCAAATCTTCTTAAAAGTTATTTTTTATATTAATCTTATTTATCTTCTAAATTTAAAATATAAAATATAAAATACATAAGTAATATAGAAATTAAACTTTTAAAAGTTATTTATAAAATTTAGTTTAATTTATTTTAGGTGTTGAATTTTTTATTTTTGTCATGTGTTGGTTTTTATTTATTATTTAATATTTATGTTTTTAGATTTTTAATATTTAAATTATGAATAATATTATAGAAGTTATTTTATCATTGTTTTATTTATTTTATGTTATTATTATTATTTTATATTAGATCACGAACTAGATCATTTAACTCATGATCTAGATGAACTGAGTTCGAGTTTACATATTGAAACTCATATAATAAATGAGCTGAACTGAGTTGAGCGAACTAGCTCGTTTTGACACCCCTATGTCTGTGGTTGTGACTTTTATTATCCACCCCTGATCGCAAATCACAAAGTTTTGTTTGTTTTACTGTGGCGCTTGAAAATCGTTATTTCAAATCGCTAAAACTTTTAATAATTTTTTTTTCTTTTTTTGATATATTATCAGCTGATCCCGATCGGGAGGAACGCACTTAGTGCTAGAGAGTGGATTGGTTACCACACCGCCTGATCCGAATTTGGAATACCTTCCGACTAATATCAGGGGGTGAACCAATCATTTGTTACGATCCACACCATGTAGAACACAAATTAATTTCGAAAGTTTTAAGACTAAAATTTTCCATGGCTTGTGATTTGTGATTGATCAATCAATACACATACAAATAACATTTGATTGCATGTTTTGAATGCCGCATCATCAAATATGTTATCAACATAGAAGTTATGGTTCTCGATTCTGTCAACTTCACCTCAATGAAGATCTTCTAAATCAAGAAGGGTTGAAGACTGCTACACTCTTTATTTTCAAGGGTATCTATTGGTAGTGGCAGAACCAGAAACTTTGTATACTAAATTTTAATAAGGTCAAATTTTCATTTTTACTGGACTCAATATAACTTCTATATATATATATATATATAAAGAAGGTTTATTCACGGGAAAATGAGCATTTTAATCCCGAACTATTTGCAATCGGCAACTTTAATACCCAAGTATTGGTCGCGCAGAAATATTCCTCAACTAATAGTTGACTGCGCAAAATTATGATCAACATAGTCAACCGTTAGCTGGTTAACCGGAAGATGACGGTTTCCGTCCACTCTTTAACGGTTGACTATTATAATCATAATTTCGTGCGATCAACTATTAGTTGGGGAATAATTCTAACATATATTGAGTATTTAATTTGCCGATTGAAAATACTTGAGGAATTAAAATGAGAATTTATTTTTTAAAATAAAATCATTATTTCAAAAAAAATAAAATTAGATATAACCAATATATGAGATTTTTACATTTAGAAGGAGATTTTTGAACTTTTACATTTACTTCTATAAGAATATAAATAATTATAGTTACATTGTATTATTGACACACTTCATGTCTGTAAAATCTTATATATATGTTATATCTAATTTGAAATCTTTTAAATTATGATATTTTTAATTTGCCGATTGAAAATACTTGCAGAATTAAAAATAAGAATCAATTTTTGTAAAATAAAATCATATTTAAAAAAAAAACATTCAAGTTAGAGATATAACCAATATATGAGATTTTTTACTTTTAGAAGAGATTTTTGAAAATACTTGAAAAATTAAAAATAAGAATCTATTTTTGTAAAACAAAATCATAGTTTAAAAAAAACATTCAAGTTAGATATAACCAATATATTTGCAACTATAATTATTTATATTCTTATACAAGTAAATGTAAAAGTTCAAAAATCTCTTCTAAAGTAAAATTCATATATTGGTTATATCTAACTTGATTCATTTTTAAATTATGATTTTATTTTACAAAATAGATTCTTATTTTTAGTTTTCAAGTATTTCAATCGCCAAATTAAAAATATCATAATTTAAAAGATTTCAAGTTAGATATAACCTATATATAAGATTTTAAGTGATTTTCTGAGACATGAAATGTATCAATAATACAATTCAACTATAATTATTTATATTCTTATACAAGTAAATGTAAAAGTTCAAAATCTCTTCTAAAGTAAAAATCTCATATATTGGTTATATCTAATTTGATTTTTTTGAAATAATGATTTTATTTTAAAAAGTCAATTCTCGTTTTTAATTCCTCAAGTATTTTCAATCGGTAAATTAAATACTCAAGTAACATATGCGCATAATTATTCTCCAACTAATAGTTGACTGCGCGAAATTATGATTATAATAGTCAACCGTTAAGGAGTCGACGGAAACCGTCATCTTACCGTTAACTAGTTAACGGTTGACTATGTTGATATTAATTTCAGCGATCATTGGTTGGGGAATATTACTGCTATCTTTGGTATTAAAATTGCCGATTGCAAATAGTTCGGGATTAAAATGCCCATTTTCCCGTTTATTAACTCCTAGTTAAGACACCTCATCCGCCAGATCAGAAAATCGCTTCTCCAGGGGCCGACATGTGTCCAGTCCTCTCCTCACAAAACATCATCTCATTCTTTCGTTTTTGTTTTGGGTTTGAACGAGGCTTTCATAATTGTATGATTTTCTTATGATTTTGGGTCCATAACTAAACAATAAACAAGCCTGTTACCCACCTCTTCTTCTTGAATCTTAATTCTAGGGTTCATCGTCTTTTAAGAACTGGCTCTGTGTGCCATCGATGGTTGTTCTGAAAAGCTGTGTGATTCGTTGTTTCATCTGCAATCTTCGCGTATGCTCACGTCGATTGGGTCTCTATTCTTAACCTCTAAACCGTTACAGATCTAATTGATTGAACGTCATTTACGAAAGCTTTACTCTTCATGCCCATTACAACACAATCTCGCATATCATTGATTCTTATCTTTCGTTCAAACGGTGATTCTCACCTATAATAAGGTAAGACCACGTCCATTGAGAATCAGCTTCACAATTTCAATAGCATTTGATATTTCATTCTCATTATAATGTTACAAGATATACACGATAGTCAATGACATTCTCTCTCGAGAAAGGTACAGCATTTCATGTCATGGAGAATGAAGGCTTGCTCGAGACAATGGATCATCTCACTCCCAAATTGAAAGGCGAGGTCAAGAGGCTGCTCAACTCTAAACATCTCCTCTTTAATTTGCAAAGTTTCTTGTTTTGATTTTTTGTTTACCGAAAATCAAACGCCGTTGAACAAAAAAAAACTGTTTCACCCAATATAAAAATGAGAATCATTTGCGACTTATAAATTTGGTAATTTTATCTCCACTTTTTGTTTTCTGGAATTATTATTTTTTTAGTTTTGATCAAAAAAAATTGAAATGCTGGAAATGAATCATCAACTGGTCCCTTTACTTTTTTACAGGATTCGTCTGGTAAGAATATGATGGATATGATCTCCGCCGCTGCACACTACTTCTTTTACACCTCTTCGACGGTGTCTCCTGTAGCTGCATTGGCGGATTCGCATATGCACTATCCAATGTCATCTGGAGAGAAGCAAATCCAAGAGAGCCATGTTGAAGCGGATCCACATCGACACTATAGTTGTTGCCAAATCTGCACGTAATCCTCCTAAGCCCTAAATCATGCCGAAAATTTAGAGACATAAAAAGAACATGGTGCTTCTCTTTCTCTCTGTGTGTACACTTGAATATGAAATATGATGAATTAAAAATGCTTTTGTGTTGTTATTCTATGTTATCAAAAAAGACAGAACTGTGAGCAAGTAGAGGAACAAGACCCAATTATTAGTTGTTCTTCTTCTTCTTTGATGTAGTTGAACACAATTATGCTTATCACAACCGCTGCAGCCATCTCGACAACCTGCGTCAGGTTACGAGCCAGCATCGTATGGAGCAGCGGAACTGTTTACGTGGCAGAGTCAGGAAAACAGAGATAATCACAGAGAGTGGGCAAGAGGAAGAGTTGGAAATGGCAGAGGATTTGGAGTCGGAGACAGAGGATACAAGCAAGAAGCAGAGGAGAGGGGAAGGAGTATCGGCGGAGGTGAAGAAGATGAGAGAGGAAGCATCATGTGTGTAGAATGATATGGTGAAGAGCGTGTGTGAGAAGAAGGATTGATGAGGAAGGCATTGGATCTGAAGGAGAAGAAAATTGGTGTTGTGGAAGGCGGTGGAGATGGAGAAGCAGAGAGTGAGGTGGATGAGATAGAGTAGCAAGAAAGAGAAAGAAATGGATATATTAAGCTAGAGAACCTGAGAGGAAGGTTTGAGATGGAAAAGATGGTTTTGGTTATGAGGCAGAGTTCTGCAATCGTTGAGCTGATTAATGTTAGGATATTCACATTGTCGACATAATCAGCAAGTATTTGCATGTTTGATTAGTAAAGATTAAGCATATTTATAATTGTATTTTCTTGAGTTTGGCGCAAAAGAAATTTCAAAAAAAAAATCTAGTTAAAATATGTAGTATAATCTAATAATAGTTAAACTTTAAAAATAAATAGATAAATTTTATTAAAAATGAAAAAATAAATTTACTATAATAATTTTCAGTTTAAACAATAGTTAATATAATGAAGTTTTTTGGATCACAAAAATCAAACTTAGAGAAATTGAAAATTTATGAAAACCCACAACGAAAAAAAAACAATATATATAAAGCTAAGATTTTCTAAAAATTTATTTAAATAAAATTATTAAATTTAGTGAAATACATAACATAACCAAAAATATATAATATAACAAAATATATACATTAAAATAAATAAAATAAAATAATTAAATCCATTAAAATATTGCTTATTTTACGTTTCATCAAAGAAAGGTCACCAAAAACCAATGTTTTGGCTGAATGGGATCTGGGCTTCGGTATAGCTCTTGGTTATTTGGTTGGACCGGTTCAACCGGTCGAACAGGTTTTCTATCTATGAAACTTATATATATAATATATATTTATATTATATGAATTTTATTTCTACATATAATATATTCTCTATTATTTTCTATAATTAACTAAATATAAAAAAATAAACATAAATCTAACTGTATATATATAATAAAATAAAACTGAATAGTGAATACTATGTAAACTAAAATTAATAAAATCATATGATTTACAATTAAAATTATCATATTTATTTATTTTTACAACTAAATCTCAAATTTTATGAATATGGTAAAATAAAAATAGTATATGAAAGTCAAAAATATATTTTTCACATTGTTTCTTAAGAAAATAAAAATTAATTAAATAATGATAGTTGAACACTAGTTATAAAATATAAAATTTTAGCTAATAATAATTGAAAGCACTTAATTATATGTTAATTTTTATGAACCGGGTTTTAAAATTGAACCGGGTCACCGATTTTACCGGTTTTCAGCCGGTTTTACCGGTTTTTTTACAAATCCGGGTTTTAAACTGAACCGGGCTCGGCTTCTTCACCGAGTCACGGTCGAACCGGTTCGACCGGCCGGTCCGGTCCGGTTTTCAAAACACTGCCAAAAACTGAATAAAGTTAACTGTTTTTCGATCATTAAACTTAAGCCAAATAAAACTTACAAAATATCAGTGTTTTTAAACCCGGACCGAACCGGCGGTCGGACCAGGTTCAACCGCGAACCAGAGACAAATCCGGGTTGGGTTAATGCCAAACCCAACTAAAGTTGAACCGGTTAAAAATCCATATTGAACCGTTAAAAACCCGGGAACCGGCGACCCAACGAACCAATCAAACCCTGGTTCTTAAATAAACCAAAAACGTATTAATAAAACAATTAAAATTTCATTTTTAAAAATAAAATAGAGTTTCAGATTTATAACGTAAAACCGTCTCTTTTTTTTTCTTGAGTCTTTGACGTCTCCGCAAAACAGCAACTCACAAGGTATTACCTACTTCTCAAGGTATTGTTTTTGTATCGAAGATTTTAAGAATTGAAAACTTAGATTTGTGAAGTTCGTATAATTTTTTTAAGGTGATGAAGATTTAGAGTGATAAAGACCTGGAGAATAATGTTTAAATGTGTTTTTTTTCTTTTGATTTTGGATTTAAACTATTAAATTGTTTTATTACTTTTATTACATTTTCAGTTTGTTACTTTTCAAATTTTTGTAAGCATTATGGTTATTGAAATATTTTATTTGATATGATCTATCTTTATAAGAATATGCAAATTCAAAATATTATTAAATTTAGTTAAATCCAATCAAACCCGGTTCGAACCCGATCGAACCCGGTCGAACCACAATGACCCATGACCCAAAATATTTCCGGTTCGTTAGCCGGTCCGGTTTTAAAAACACTGCAAAATATTGAAGAAAACCACGAAAAATTCATAATCATAATATAGATTTCAAAAATAATCTTAAAAATAAGAAAATATAACAGTAAAAATGAAAAAGCAAAAAAACTTATTTTCATGATATAAACAAAAGATTAAGGTTATTCATTCAAATAAATGGGATTTAAAAAAAAAGTTAAATCATGATAATACAAAACATAAGGAGTATATATTTGCACAGTTCGAACTAGAGATGTAATACAAAACAACATAACAATTTACATATAACACATAAATAAAACATATGCGTAAAAATAAAAGAGAACAATACAATCAAAATAAATATAACATTGTTTCATTAAAACAATCTCAATAGTTGAATTATGAAGTTTAGTTAATCGTAACGAGATAAAATTTGAATATATTTTTAATCGAAAAATGATAATAAAATATATAATCACACTTTCAAATAAAAACTTAAGTTAAATAAAATACACAACTTTTCAGTGCATAGCGCGACTAATATTGAAAACCTTTTAAGTTTTTAAAAATGTTACTTCTTCTCCAATTTGAACTATTTTTTGCAAATCAATTTCACCAGCATTATATACTATAAATCATATTCGGAAGCATACAAAATAACTCATATCACATCTAATTCCTCTTGCAGTCAACTCCTCGTATAAGAAATTTTAAAAAGCAACCGTCATTATCATACATACTACTTCTACTAAGTCATAATACAAACCTAACACACAACCAACAAAAACCAACTAAATTCTTATGATCTAGACAACTAGTAAAGCATATCTCGCGCGCAACACGGACCGACCATAACGTTTTGTAAGTAAAAGGTTCTATGTTGTAGCTTTTACTCCGGCATAGTAGTAGTTACTGGTATGTAAAAGACTATCCTGAAACAAACACCAAAGATCATAAATCCAAAATGCATCTTAGTTTGTACACATTTGTAAACAAATTTCTAAAGATACGCAAAAAACTTATATTTGCACTTACTTCTAAAACGACTTTAATCACATCATATAACTTTTACGGAAGGTTTAAAGACATGAACTAAAATGAAAACACAGTTTAGACATATTTAAATAGCCTATCTTGGTTGTCTATACTGTTTTGTTCTGAGAGAAAAACCTCAATTTACATATACTGCTTTAGTGCATTATCGAGTGACATAACAACTACAATATAAATAAAAACCACAACACAAAATTTGTTATACTTTGGTAATAACTTTTTTTAATCAACATCAAGTTTTGAGATATAAATACAATTATGATCATTCTTCAAAATTGGTTATATGTATTATATAAATTGTTAAATTACATCAAAACAGACTTAGGACGAAATGGAAATTTTTTTTGAAAAGATAAATTTTCAGACACCCCGTGAAGTAAGATAAATAATATTTAGATAATAGGTCTGATTAAATGGGTTGTAAATGTATAAATTTTGTTGTAAGATTTTAGTCTATAATTTTAGTGATGTAGTTATAAGTTTTTTGATCTAGAAAATATTACAATTTTTAAACAGCTGATTTAAGAAAAAACCATAAAATATATTGGGTTGTAGATTTAAGGGGGAAGGTGATTAAATTATTTAGAGACTAAATAGAAAAAATTTATAAATAGTTTTAAGTGAAATGAAACATGTCTACAATTCAACAAATTAAACACCATGACTAAAAATTAATGATTTTTGTTCAATCTACTAATCACCTTTTATATAAGTTCCAATAACAAAAAAAAATTGATACTAAAATTGATTTGCGTAAGACAAAAATAATAAATAACTTAACAACATTTTACAATTGTCTATAGCTACTTATCTTTTATAATATATTATAATATTTATATACTAAAATCTAAACAACTAAATATATAATCAATTAAAATGTAAACAAAAAACTCGGGCATAGCCGGAACTGACCCTAATTTTTAATAAAAACAAATAATTTTTTAAAAATAATGGGTCAGCTGACCCCACTCTTTCCCAAGTGTCTCCTCCCCTACTAGGCTGGTATTGGTTTTTCCTCTTTTTTCTTTTTTTTTTTGTACTGGTGTATTCTTCTTGTAATACGCATTTTCTAGTTCGACCAGATTTCGTCATGAGCTTACCTAATAAATGAAACAGCTTTACAAAAAAAAAAGAAGTTATGGTTCATAAAGGAAATACTTTCGGGTGAATTAAACAACTTTTGGATAATAAAGCAAAAAGGAAAATGAATCTGGTTCCCTTTACTTTTGGTTCATAAAGGAAATACTTTCTGGTCTGGTCTAGCAAGGTCTCACAAAAACTTCATCTCTTTTTATGGAAACTAGTTCAAGGAGCTCTCCCCCTAGGCGAAAATCTAGCAAAACGCGGACTGCTCAACAACATAGTTTGCAGACATTGTGGAGAACTTGAAACAGCAGAACACCTCTTTCTTCACTGCAGCTACACTCGTCAAATATGGGACTCCTCGATCTGGAAGCAGGATTTTAATCCATCATCGCACGATACGTTCACTACAGCTTTCTTGGCATCGTCTAATCAGATTAATCTGCCACCCTTAGGAGTCACAGAAACTCTGTTTCCATGGATTTGCTGGGGAATTTGGACAGCTAGGAACTTCCTTATTTTCGAAAACAGGAAGTTTCTACCTGGTGAAATCCTAGCAAAATCCATAAAGAGTGCGCAAGAATGGATCCAAGCTCAGCCACCGACTCGTACGCTAGCAGCAGCCCCAGGAACCATAATACACCCACCGTCCCACCCTCCATTGGTTACTTGTTTCACAGACGCAGCTTGGAACGCATCTACAAACCGAGCTGGATGTGGCTGGTATTTTATTGATAATGAAACTAACTCTATGCTGCAGGGTACCAAAGCGATGGACTATGTCTCTTGATGGCAGAAGCTATGGCCATCCGTTCAGCTCTCCTCCATGCTCTTGAAGCTGGATTCTCAAAAATCTGTATCAAATCAGATTGTCAAGCACTCGTTGCTACTATCACTTCGAAGCGTCATCCAGCGGATCTCTACGGAATCTCTCGGGACATCGAATACCTATCATCTTGTTTCCTTTCTATTTCTTTTAGCTTCATTTCGCGTAATCTGAACTCTTTGGCAGACTTGCTAGCCAAATCTGTATTGTACTCTGCCCCTAACTAGTCTTGGTTGGTTGGCTTTCTTTAATCTATGTGTTGTTCAAAAAAAAGGAAATACTTTCCGGTGAATTAAACAAATTTTGGATAATAAAGCAAAAAAAAAATGAATTTGGTAGGAACTCCCTTTACTTTTCTAATTTTGGCATACTGATAAATCATTTTTAACTCACATACTAAAGATAAATTAATGTTGTCTGGTTAATACATGGGTGGCGCGAGTTGAAATGAATGTAGTAGTAGGATATATAATTGTAGCGAACACGTTATTCTTCATGAGACCAATGCATGTCTATCGTCAGACATGAAATTGTAATTATTCGTTTCACTAAATTTCTGAACCAAAAAAAAAAAAAAATTGCACCAGCACATAGACCTATTGCAATTAAACTAGTCAAACTTTAAATAGCATTACTATTACGATTTTGGCATCTTGCAAGCCAACAAATCCAAAGGTAAGCGGGTTTACATGTCGACTCAACAACACTATCCATGGTTACAATAACATAAAATAAATAATTCACTTATTTAATGTTAGCAGGGGCGGATCTACTTAGAGTAAGTATGGAGCAGTTGTCCCCCATGAAATTTATAACTTTCCTTTAAATGATGAGCATATATTTCAGTTGCCCCCGTTGAAAAATACTTTCTGCCACCCTTACCAAAATCTGTTCTCAAAGCTCAGTTCTTTTTTTTTACAACAAAGGAAACTATTTTAAGAAACCACTGGATCCGAAAGCCAAGCCGGAGGTATGGAATCCACATACAACATAGCTGAAGGAGAACTCCTTGCACCTCGTGCAAGCTTGTCCGCCATTATGTTTTGTGCCCTTGGAATATGTGTGATCTTGAAATTAGGGAAAAAAGTCTTACTGCGGCAAAACTCCTCCATATGCGTAGCAAAAGCCGGCCAATCCTCGGGTGACGACACCATCTTCACCAGTTGAGAACAATCCGTTGCAAAATCTACTTCTGAGAACTGCAGGGTCTTCATGCACTCCATTGCCCATATCAGTGCTTCACATTCAGCATGTAAAGGTGATAGGCTTCGTCTTAGGTTCATGGCCCCCATCATAACTTCCTCTGAATCTCTCACTCGACAGAACCAGCCCTGTCCCGTGAAAGAATCTTGCTCCTTCCAGGCTCCATCAATAAAGCAAACTCTTGAGTGCTCCATTGTTTGTCAACTCGTAGGTGGCTGAAGATTACCCTGATGATGTAGCAATAGTAGTTGTGCCTCAGCCCAAAGAGCACCTTGCACTTCTGCTTTACGCAGTATTTCCTGAGGATTACCATTCTTATTCTGGTAAATTTTTTCATTTCTACTCTTCCAGATATACCACATAATCCATGGAAAATAATCTGAGTCGAACTCCTTTGGAATCCTCCAAAACAAATAGTCCAGACTAGTGTAAACCGAGGATGATGGGAAAACCCCCGAGGGGGAAGGTATTTTGGACAAATCCCAGGTTTGCAAAGCTGGTGGACATTCAAAAAGAACATGATTTATGGTTTCCTCCTCCACCCCACACATGCTGCATCGTAAGTCACAATTAATTCCCCGTGTCCTTAAAACCTTGGCTACTGGTAAAATTCCAGATAATACTTACCATACAAAATGCCTTAGTTTCGGAGAACAATTAAGTTTCCATGCATACGCTAATAGCGATTTAACATTTGGCCCATAATATGGCAATTTTAAAACCTTGTCTGGGTATAATGACTGCATGCGGAATCGATTTGTGATGTATTTCCCAGACTCCGTGAACATCCAGCCATATGTATCCATCCTTTGTGTCCTACTAACTGCCAAACCACGAATGATCATCACATCATCTGGTTGGAAAATGTCATTGAGCATGTTTACATTCCAGGAAAGGGTAACCGGATCAATAAGATCCTTTACCATAAGAGATTGATCTACAATTTGTACCTGAGTTTTTGGTATAGCTGACCTCGGGCGAGGAGCAGGAATCCAGGGATCATTCCAAACAGAAATTGATTGCCCAGTACCTACTCTTTCGATTAGCCCTTTTTAACCAGAGATCTAGCTGAACAGATGCTCCTCCACCCGTAGGAAGATGAATAAGATCTGTGTTCATCCAAAGGATGTGAATTCCGGAAATATCGACCTTTAAAAACCTTTGAGAATAAACATTCCGGTTTGTCTATCAAGCGCCATAATTGTTTAGCCAAGAGGGCTGTATTAAAATCCTGGAGATCCCTGAAACTTAAACCTCTCTCATCCTTATGTGTACATACTTTGTCCCATGAATACCAGTGAATACCTTTCTTATTCTCCCCACTACTCCACCAAAAATGCGCCAATGTACTCGATATTTTCCTAGTAATCCCTTTAGGTAATCTGAAGCAGGACATCACATATGTTGGCATAGGTGATGCTGATGATTTTATTAACACCTCTTTACCTGCCCTCGTAAGGAAGCGTACGGTCTAGCTGTTGACTTTGTTATTGACATTTTCATTCAAAAAACCAAAAATCTGTATTTTTGACCCACCAAGACTTTCCAGAATACCCAAACACTTCCCCATTCCTCCTAAATTTGCAATACCCAAAAGACTATGGATATTCGCTTTGACCTCCTCCGGAACCTTATGGCCAGATTGAATTGAAGATTTCGAAAAATTAATTTGCTGCCCTGATGCTTGTTCATACTTTTTCAGTAGATTTAGAATAACCCCACATTCCTGTATCGAGGCCTTACAAAAAAATAAACTATCGTCCGCAAATAGTAAGTGAGAAATTGGTGGACTAGCCCGTGCTATCTTTAACCCCGTTAACCGTTTGTCCCTTTCCTCCTTCCGAATATTAGCAATTAGAGCTTCAGAACAGAGAATAAATAAATATGGAGACAACGGGTCCCCTTGTCTCAATCCTCTCTCCGGCACAATATGACCTTTATGTTGCCCATTTAGTAACACCTTATAGCTAACCGTAGATATACATTGCATCAGCAGCGCAACCCAATCTGTAGAGAAGCCCATTTTCAATAAAACCCTTTGTAGAAAAGGCCATTCAATCCTGTCATAAGCCTTACTCATATCCGTCTTGATTGCTAAGAACTTCTCTTTGCAACTGTTATTAGTACGTAAACCATGAAATATTTCTTGTGCTATGAGAATGTTATCCGAAATGAGCCTTCCTGAGACAAACGCGGATTGAGTATCCGATATCAAATTTGGTAACAAACCTTTTAACCTCTGACACAACACCTTTGAGATAATCTTATAACCCACATTGCATAGGCTAATGGGTCTAAGTTCAGTCATTCGGTTCGGTCTTGCCGTCTTAGGAATCAGACAAATATTTGTTTGATTAAGTCTACCATCAAAACTTCCCATTCTCAAAAAATCGTTAACCATGGCAACTACATCGTTCTTGATAATAGACCAAGACTGTTGATAAAAAAGTGCAGTCATCCTATCTGGACCAGGGGCTTTCTCCGGATGCATCATAAAAAGTGCAGCTCTAACCTCTTCCTCCGTGGCCATAGCCAGCAAACTCCGATTCTGAGCTTCTGTAACCAATGTGGGCACCTCCTCCAAGAAACCATCAAAATCCACTGGCGAGGTTGTTCTAAATAAAGCTGTAAAATAATCCACTGCTACTCCTTCAACCTCTTGTTCTGTATTAACCCAGTTTCCCTCTTCATTGTGTAGTCCAATGATCCTATTTTGGATTCGCCGTTGTTTCGTCAAAGCATGATAGAACTTAGTATTTCTATCACCACATGTATGCCATTTAGTTCTACTCTTCTGCTCCCAATATTGTTCCTCATCTCGATATGCTTCCTGCAATTTCCTAGAAACCTCCAAAACCTCTTCATGAGATCTTGTAAAATCATTTTGAATTTCCTCTAGTGCCTTTTGAAGAGTGTCTATTTTTTCCTTCCCATATGGTGGATTATTTTTCCTCCAGATTGAGATCTCATGTCTGCACCAATGTATCTTATCTACGATCCCTCTATTTTCCTTTACACGCCAAGAATTCCACCCTCGGGTGACCGATTCCATTAAACCCTCTTCTCCTATCCATCTCTTATCAAACCGAAATGATCTCCTAAATTTCATAATTTTATCCTCAATTGTTGCCACAATCGGTCTGTGATCTAATCCCACCATACGCAGATATTCAACGAAAGAGCACGGGAATAAATTGTGCCAATTATTATTTCCAAGTGCCCGATCTAAACGACATTTAACAATCTGTCGTTTCCTCCTACCGCTCCATGACATGGTATCTCCTAAACTAGGAAATTCCAAAAGGCCACAATTATCAATCATATTATTAAAAGCCACAAATGTATCTGCATGCCTCAAAACACCACCTTGTTTCTCATGATTTCCTCTTATCTCATTTAGGTCTCCAATAATAAACCATGGATCATCCCGAGAGATGCCTATTCTCGTTAATCTCTCCCATGCAGGTTCTCGAATACTTTGATTCGGTTCGCCATAAACAAAGGATAAGAAAATGCGTTTACCTTTATATTCCGTTTCAACATCTATAATCCGATTATTAGATGATATAATATTCACCTTGTAACTAGAATCATAAAACAATGCTAAACCTCCGCTTCTACCATTAGGATCAACAGTATGAAGGTGGCTAAAACCAAAATGAAACTGAAAAGTCTGCACAAAATCAAATTTTTGTTTTGTCTCCGACAGAAACAAAAAGGCTGGTTTGTGCTTATAATAAATTTCCCTTAGATAGCTGATAGTCCAACTAGTTCCAAGACCCTGGCAATTCCAACTCAAAATCTTCATTACCTTAATAATATCACTGATTAGATTTCTTTATATATCACTACGAAAAAACCTCCAGAAATTTAAAAGAACCAATTTGAGTCAATATTACTCTTTCCAAGATGATCCTCATATCTATCTTAACATACACGTAATTTAGAAAATCCAGGACTCTAGAAAGAGACTCAACCTGAGGTTGCTCCATCTGAGAACCAATTATTGCCCACAAAACAAATATATGATTCACAAAAACACATACATACAATATCTCATCCCTATACCACTCCAACCCCTGAAATAATACGTTCATGTATGTTGGGTTCTTTGAAGGCGCATGGGCCAAAGACAAGGCATCAATGACAAACCTTGATCCTTTCAGAACAGCTAGAGAAACTAGGATCTGATCTCCCTCATTTTTCCGTGTTAAGTACCAAATCAAACCCCATATCCAGAAGGTCTGGCCAGAAAGATTCAAACTCGGACTATCATACCAAGATATCCGCAGTTGATCTCTTTTATCTAGCCACCTCCCATGAATCTGTACATTCCGATAAAGCCTTTTAGACAACCAGTTTATGTAAAAACCATCACCTCTCGTTTCACCAACATACCCTAACCAAAGGGCTACTGTTTTATTCTGAAACATAAACGCCTGAAAACAATAGAAATCATCTTGGGCTAACCCAAGGAGTAAAGCAAAAACGGAAGCAGAACACCATTGCACACCAACTATATAACTGGATTTCATAGTAGAATCCCACATTATTTAAGAATAGAAAAAACAAAACCTCCACCACTAGAACCCAACCCTCCATAGCAGACTAAGGCTTGGTAGCAGCTTTCTTGGAGGCCGCCACACCTTTACCTCCAGCTCTAGTTGCTGCCTTTGCCAAAGTCTTCTTCCTGGGAGAGATAAGATTCTGCAAATTTCGCATCTTGGTGGAACCTCCCATTGCAGACATCCCCGGCTTAGTAGTCTTTCGCTTTGGTACCTTCTCCAAAGCGTCCTCTATGCCTTGATCAGCTTCGCCATATTCCTCCACTTCGAGATCTTGATCCACAGCCGCCTCCTCCTCCATAAGATCTGTTATCTCCCCTTGCTCCCATTCCTGCATATCATCAAGATCATCTTCCACCATCAACTCAGAGTCTGAGAGAATAACGCCTTCCACAATCAAATTTGCATCATCTAGAGTTTGAGATGGGTCAATCTCCTCCTCCTGACCAGCCACCCTCTTCACCCCTTCCGGAACCCTTTGAACTTGAACCTCGTCCATCTCATTCACCCTTTCGGCTTGGATTTGAAATGCCGCTACAGCATTACCTGAATCGTCCACCCCACTGCTATTATCCTCAAACAGCATAGCTTTGCGAACTTTGGAACCTGTTCCCTTCCCGGTCCCCTCAGATGATGGAGGGATACCCAAACTAGGTGATCTATTTAAACCCTTGAAAGCGGCCATCATGAGCTTTTCTGGATTATTCAGCACCTGATCACCATCACCATTTGAAGGATTTTGAAAACCCCGACTCTGAGTAGCAAACTTCCTATTAGGGTACCCATAATGACGACCCTTGAAGGATGATCCCTCACCATTGCCTCTCGGCAGCCTTTCCTTATATGCATGATAAGATCCTTCGTACCTGTAAGGGCCTGGCTTCTCCCGGATCACTCCCTTGCCCTTATTCCCATCCCTCGTAGCTTGCACTCGATTGTGTTGCCCATCTCTACGACCTTCATCAGCCTCAGTACCATGAGCAACTGCAGTCTTATAACTGAGCGCAGAAACTCCCAGCACCCCATTGTTTCCTTTTACCTCACTCACACTTGTCTCCTCCTGCTTTACTTTAGGACACTTTATCTTTTCATGTGTCCTGCAGAAGCACTCCTTGCAGAAACCAAATAGCTTCTCGTACCTTAAAGACACCATAATTTCCACACCCTCCTCAAACTCAATAGCCATGGTGCCATCCAACTCCACTCGAACACGCCCTCCCACTACATCCACCTCTCCTTGAACCTGGCCAATGGCCTTTCCAATGCTTTGAAGAGTTTGTGCAGCCCTGAACTGCAGGGGCATATCAAGAACACGGACCCAAAAGGTTATCTTTGATGGATAATTTGCTTCCAAAACCGGCTTCCACCTCACCAGCGCCACCATCCAGTAATCAAAGTGGAAAGGTTCCATCTTCAATACCTCTTTGATGTCATCTTCCACCTCAAAATAAAATTGGAAGCGACCCAAACCCAGGTCAGATCCCACTACCCAGCCCTCCACTTGCCATATTCTAGGTAGCATGAATAGCAGAGTCTTCATATCCTGTTTTTGAGGATTCATACACCTCCCAATGAGAGTTTTGCTGTAACCCGCGATGATCTCCGAATTATCAAACCGAGGAACCGTTATCTTCAAACCTGGCTTGATAGCCTCAACCTTTTTTCCCCCTGACTTCTCGAGCCATTGACCTTGAGTCATTGTAAACCGTAAACACCAAGAAACAAAGAGTAAGATACGTATTAGAGCAAGAATAGGAACAAAGAAAGAGATATGTTGTAATGAAAAGTAAGCTCGTTTGTTCCCTATATATACTAAAAAATCTAACGTCCACAATCTCTTAACATAATAGCTCCGGGAATCAAAAAAGATCACCCTCCTTCTAATCAAATCTCTATCAATCTCACGCTTTCCACTTATACAAAGAAAAAAACCGATCCTGTAAACATTGCAATCCTTCAATAATAACATATATCGTATCAATAAACTCCAGTTTCCAATTTTTAACCAATCAAACCTACGAAATCCTTGCAGATCCTGATAATATCGCGAAAGAAATAAGCAATTGCGAGTCATTCGGAAGAGGTCATACCCCATAAATATTCCTCGACAAAATCTTCCTTTCCTTAACGACGCTATCGCAAACCAGATCCTTCTTCTCTTTTCTTCCAGCCGCCTATTACAGCACCATTGACCCTTGAGATCTAGAAGATATACCTCTTTCCTAAACCCGTCTCCGTAGATTACCAAAGTAGACTAAAAAAAAGTAAATGTTTTGTCGTCAAAGCTCAGTTCAAAATCTAAATTATTTCCATTTTTACAAGGCCATTTATTATATTTATGTTAGCATTATTATGTTTCCATATTTGATTTGCGAACATTAAATCATTTTTCCGTTTATATAATAAAATCAATTTTTGTTTTTGTTTTTTTTTTTGAACTTAAGAAAATCAACTTGTTGCTTAAAAATAATAGTTTTATAACAGAAAATAAATATCTATTTATTTAATATATTTAATAACCAGTTTTCTTTACTTTATCATAGTATTGCAATGACAATAAAAGATATTATTTTCATTTTTGTTTTTCATATAATTATTAATCCATACTATGAGTGAGAAAGAAAACACTATTTAGGAAAAAAGTTTGTATGATCTGAATATATGTACTTGTATTTGTCATATGAAAAACATGACTTTTTGTATTTATAACTTCTGTTATTTTTTATTTTTTTTAGTTTACTTATATAAGAAATTTTTTAGTTTTTCATATAATGGATCTTGTATAATATACTTATAAAGTTGATAGAAAATATATCTATAAAATATATAATGCAAATTTATTAATGATTATTAATTTTTTGTCTCGGGTGAACTTTTCTGCTAGATCCGCCACTGAATGTTAGTGTTCGAAATTTTTTTTTTGTTATCAGTTTAAAAAACAGACTCATGTTGACTCTGTAAACCACATCGATAACTCCACATCCATGTGAACGACAAAGGACGGTTGATTTCTGGCACTTTGTACTAGTCTATCCACCTTCAAATTCTTCGCTCGTGATACATGAATAATCTCTGAGCTAAGGAAACTTCTTTGCAGGGTCTTTATGTCTTCCAAATAACCTGCAAAAGTTGGTCATTCTTCTGGTTCTGAAACCATCTTCACCAATTGAAAATAATCTGTTGCAAACGTGACCCGAGACTGACGTAGGTTCCTCATACACTCCATTGCCCAGAGTAGCGCCTCCATCTCCGAATGGAGAGGAGAAAGACTCGCCCGGACATTCCTTGCTCCCATCAAACCATCAAAACCTTCTAAAGTGTTATACCAACCTTGTCCTGAGAAAAACTCATTATCTTTCCATGAACCATCGTAAAACACCACCTCCACGAAATTATCGTAAAGTTAAGACCTCTCCTGTTGTGCTTCCGTGAGGATCAACACTTGAGCTTCAGCCGAAAGTATTGACTCCGTTTCCGCTAATTTGAGTGTCTCCCTTGGATCCATGTCTAAATTGCTAAAAAAAATTTGTATTTCTTTCTTTCCAAATGTACCATAAAATCCATGCAAATTGATGATCATCCATCTTTGGTTGAACTCTCCAAAATAGGTGATCCATATTTGTAAAGAGAGATCTAGTGGGAAAATATCCGGATTTGATGGTATCTGTGAAAGTGCCCAAACCTGACGCGCTGGAGGACATTCAAAAAACATATGATTTATTGATTCTTCTGATGCTCCACATCGAGCACAACATAGATCTCTTTGTAGCACTCTCGCTTGCAAATTTTTCCTAACCGATATACACCCTGATACCAGCTGCCATAGAAAATGCTTAATCTTTGGTGGACACCGTATCTTCCAACAGAACGCTTTCAGTTAATCAACCGTAGGTCCAAACACTACTGATGGTTTATCCCTATCAGGGTAAACCCTTTCTACTTGATAACCTGATTTGACCGTGTGTTTCCCATTTCGTGTGAAATGCCATCCATCTCTATCCATCAGAAAACTTTTGCTCAGTGGTATACTTTCTATAATCTTTACATCCTGGGGATCCACTAAAGCCCAAATTGCCTGCGAGTTCCAAGTTCGCGTAGCTGAATCAATGAGAGAGTCAACTGTAAGGTCAGGGTAACTATTATGTTGGTTTTTATTTGCTGGTCTCGAGCGAGTGGTTGAGAGCCAGAGATCATTCCATACATAGATAGAAGATCCTGATCCCACCCTTTTAATTAGTCATTTGCTAACCAGAGATCTAGCAAAAACAATACCCCGCCAGCCATATGACGGAGAATATGAACGAATTGGTTCCAGTTCTGAAACATTCCTGTAATACCGTCTTTTAAAAACTCGAGAGAATAAGGTATTCGGTTTCTCGATCAAGCGCCATAACTGCTTACCAAGAATCGCCATGTTAAAATCAGTTAGGTCTTTAAAACCCAGACCTCCTTCATCTTTATTTAAACATACTTTGTCCCATGATTTTCAGTGCATACCTTTTGTGCTACCACCTGGACTCCACCAGAATTGTGCTACCGCACTCGCCAGTTTCTTTACGGTTGCCTTTGGTAAACGATAGCAACACATCACATGATTTGGTAAGACCGTAACCACTGATTTGATGATCACTTCCTTTCCTCCTTTAGTAAAAAACTTAAAGGTCCAACCATTAACCCTGCTATTCAAGCGATTCTGAATAAATCCAAAAACTTGTATCTTTGATCCTCCTAGGTTCTCCGGAAGGCCCAAATAAGATCTCATTCCTCCTAGATTGTGAATTCCCAAAATATCTCTTAACTCCTGCCGGCTAGATTCCTCAATCTTATGTCCAAACTGGATCGAAGATTTTCGGAAATTTATTTGTTGACCTGATATTGCCTCATATTCTTTTAAAATCCTGAGAATGGTTTGACACTCTTCTTTTTGTGCCTTACAGAAGAAAAGACTATCATCTGCAAATAGCAAATGAGAAATCGATGGATAAGCTCTTGCAACCTTCATTCCAGTTAATTGTTTCTCCTTCTCAGTCTTTTTAATATGTGCAATTAAAGCTTCTGTACACATGATGAATAAGTACGGCGATAACGGGTCTTCTTGACGTAACCCCCTATGTAGAATTATGAGACCACGTGGTTGATCATTTAGTAATATCTGATATTGCACCGACGAAATACATTCCATCATTAACTTAATCCAATGTGAATCAAAACCCATTTTTTGTTGGAGAGGGCTTGAATATAATCTCATTTCACTTTATCATACGCTTTACTCATATCCGTTTTAATTGTCATATACTTTCCTTGGCATGCTTTGTTAGTGTTCGAAATCATAAACACCCGTTTTTATAAGTTCCAAACTCGTATCCATCCGCTGAAATTAACCTAGTAGTTTTTTTTTGAGAAAAAAAATAGTTTAGTTCTAAAAAAGAAATCAACCTATATACTTGGTGTTAAATAATAAAAAACGTTAAATAACAGTACTTTAACGTTCTTGGCATCTTGCTAACCAACAAATCCAAAGATAAGCGGGTCTACATGTCGATAAAACTGTATCCATTGTAAATTTGTAATAATAAAATGAGCACTGCATGAAAGCAACATGATAGTAGTTTATAATTTTATATTCCCTATATATTAATAGAGGAATATTTGAAAAGATGTAACCTCAATTTTGTAATAATTAAAAAAGACATAAAGTTGATGTGTCAATCAATTAAGTAATTAATTGGAAAAAAAATTCTAATTCAATTAATATGTCATGTTAGGACATTAAAGCATTAACTAAATAATATAATGTGCTAGGAAACATTATATTAACCCAAAATATTTAAAACAAGTATACCTTCCTTATATAAAAACTACGGAATTACCTAATATGATTACATATTTATGACAATTAATGATTATAGATAATAATATTTGATAACAATTTGTGTATCATTTTTAATTTTTGTTTAATTTTACATTATTAAAAGAAATTAAATAATCATATTAACCATATAATAAAAAATCAGATTTTTTATTACATGTTATATTTTGAATTTTTAAAACAGCTATAAATTACTTTGAAAATTTTGTGATCAGTGTCTTAATTGTTTTTATTATAACAAGATACAAATGATCATAAAATCGTATTAATAAGAATTTTTATGTAATAGACATTCACATTAAATAATATATATATATATATATATATATCAATTTTAATACCGTTTATATGTACCATTTAAAAATACATAAATATGTTAATTTTGGAATTTGCATTGAAAAAGTATTGAGACCTTAATATTTAATTTTAAAATTTTCAACGAAAAAATATCACATCAAAAATTCTGAAATCAATGGTTTAAATTTTTTGTTACATAGAATATACAAATGTTAATAAAACCATATGAGTAGGAAGTCTCAAAATAAATGTTTATAGTCAAATATATTATATATCTATGTTAACATCATTGATATTTAATTATATACCATATGAAATAAACAAAATGATTATTTTGATTTATTTACCATAAAAATATTGTAAATAAGCAAGATCTATTGTTTTGATTTATGTGATTACTCTAATCTCCTATATATTAATTGAGAAATAATTGATTACTCTCGCAATTGTAAGATTTTATTAATTAATATTTTTCAAAATTCTTACAAGAGATCGATACAACGAAGATTTATTTATAAGCTATTGAAATCACTTAACGAGACATGGAGTGCGTATCAAATTTGTTTTCCTAACCCCAGCACCTTTTCTATTCATCACAACACCAAAATGGAATATTTGGAAGTGTCGATTGACAATTTGAAATAGTAATGTTTTTTTAAGTTCAGTCCATTATTTTCCTGAAATTGACATAGAACAGTTTTTAGTGATTAACTAAATGGATCACGTGCATAGTAAAATGTGTTTTAGTTTAAAAATTGTTGCATACCCAAAATCAATATGAATCATCATCATTTTCGTTTAAAATTTTGTTACAATAAAAATATGGGGTTGGAAAAAAATCTAAATCTAAAAAACGAACCAAGTCTGATCCAAAAATAGTACTGAACTTTAACCAAAACTGGTTAGATATCCGAATGGGTTCAAAATTTTGGTATCTAAAGAACCAGAACTGAACCCAATCCCAACAGAAATATTCCGGGTATTCGAATATATTTGAACCAGATTTATAAACTTAAATATATTAATTATTTTTAAATTTAATATCTAAAAGAATATACACAAAATATAAGATGTTTTTAAGTTGTCTGAAATACTTGGAAATATATATATACAAATAGTTATAATTACATGTTTAAAATAACTAAATTGATACTTAAAATACCAAAATAATTAAAATATCTTTTGATTTCCTTTCTAAAAATTTAAGCTAAACCAATTTTTATGTTAAGTTTAAGTATTTTGGCATACATTATTAAAATTTATATGATATATTTTTTAATTTTTAGACTTTGAAAAATATAAAACTGAACTTTACTTTTTGAACTTTTTTAAATAGGTTATCTGAACCCAAAACCGAACCAAATCCACAAAATTCTGAACCGAACCAAAACCACAATGATCCGGACCGAACGAAATCAAATGGTGCTCAAATGTCTACCTCTAATGAAATGTAAAAAATATTATTGATAACAAAATGTATATTCTTTATAATATTTAAATACAATATTTTTTAAAAATATGCACTCTGCGTAGGGCGCTGATTATCATCTAGTAGGGTTATCATCTATTATTTATTAATTAGCGACATCAACGTCAACAACGCAATTATTCATTCTCTTTTGAATGAATGTAAAAGTCTGTTCAATAAAACATGTGTGCTGCATCAATCATTGATTTTCTAACGAATCAAAGAATGGACTTAATAAATTCATCACATTATTGATTACATTATTGAACATGCTCATGCACATATACTTTATTGATTTTTCATACAAAAGAGAGACTTGATTACTTCTCCCGAAATAAAACACATACACCCATCACACGAACAGAACTCAACTAATCCAAAAACTCTTATTTAGTACTACATGCAGTTCTTGATATTAGTTGAACCATGAAACTACTAAAACATTGTTGAAACCTTCGTAAGTAAGCGCCACATTTATGCTCCAGAGACAGCAGAATAAGCGTCAAGAGTAGAACGAGATCTACGACCAGCTTCAGTGTGATAGAAACTCATCAAGTCAGCATATGTGAATGGTTTGAAGAGACGTGGGTGCTTCTCGTCCACAAGCTCTTTTGGTGGTTCGATGATGTAATCTCCGTCTGGAGCCGAGAACAATGCTATTGAATACCTTGTCTTCTTTCTTTCTGTTACCCTTACTCTATGAAACGGGCGAGATAGTCTACCATTCATAAGTGCCTGCACACAAAAATAATCAAAACATCAACACAAGATTTATGATCAGAAGAAAACATAAAATGATGTATATAACGCTTTAGTAAAAACATGCACTTGTGAATTAGTTATAAGAGCAAATAAAAAGTCTTGATTATTATAGGATCGCAATTAATATATTACGGTGCATGTCATTTAAAAATAAAAAATAAGTTAAAACTTACATATAGAGAATCTCCAGCTATAACAACGAAAGAGTTGTGAGCTGGTTTCAACCTGATCCACTTTTCATCTTTGGTCAACACCTCCAAACCATCAATCTCATATTGATAAAGTACCGTCAAGAGGTTTTTATCAGTATGAGAAGGTAAACCTAATTTCTTCTCCTCATCATCAGCGCCACCATTAGCTTTAACACTATCCCCAACGCCAACATTAGCACTACTAAGAGTACCAATATTAGCATTAGCATCAGCAATAGTGCCAACGTTAACATCAGCACCAACACTAGCTTTAACATTAACATCAGTACCAACGTCAACATTCGACTTTACACTAGCAGAATCACCAGTATTAGCATCATCACCATTATGATTAGCATCACCACCACCAGTGCCAACGTCACCCTTGGCATTAACATCTTCATCAATATGAACATTAGCAATACCATTAGCAATATCACCAGCACCAGCATCCGCATCAGCGTTAGCATTCAGATTCGTATTGGCACCATCATCAGCATCTTTAGCATCAACATCAGGTGGTGCTACGTACTTCATCAGTCGCATACGGTAATTCTTCAATGACTTGAGGTGTTCATCAAAGTAGTTCTCTATCCCAAAGCTCTGTATGACCATTCTTTTCACAGTTACATCCAATTCTACTAACTTCTCTGAAAACTTCTGGATTGTTTCGCTGTTTTCAATAGAAAGAAAATTAGTATAGCTATTTTATAGAAACAAGAAAATAAAATGCGAGAAACGTGTGATTGAAACAAAATATCAGTTCATTGCTATATGAGTGAACCTGACATGTTTTCCACACAAAAAAATAAATAAAACAAGGTTTCATATAGAAAATTGTCGCATAACTTATAAAAGCAACTAAAAAAATTACAAAAATACATTTGACTAAAATTAACAATAGTTTACGAACAATTTATTATACGGAGCATTATTGAGTTTTTCTTGACATGACAGTTACCTCATACTCTTGTTACCCTCACAATCAGGGCGTAGCAGTTGAGTAAATTCGTTAACTTTCTCCAAAACATTGGGATCCTGGATCCCTAGACTCTCAGAGAGACCATTATGAGTCGAATATCCCATGTAGGGTTTCGGAGACACGTTTCTCTGTTTAGCCTCAACTGGTAACTCGAAAAGCTCTATCATGGCATCCAAAACTGACTTCTTAAGCTCCTCTGTCACTCTATCATATGACACCTCGAAAGCACCATATTCTTCGAGAGCTTTACGGACACCACTCCTGACTTCAGCCCACTTCTCACTTCCTGGTTTCAGGGTTTGGTCCGAGAGATAGATGACTGGAAGTTGAGGAGTGTCTGCACCCATTCTTTCTTTTTTTTTTGCCTTTTGTGCATCCAAAAATACATTTCAAAAAGTTACTCCGCTCTTTAATTATCACAACAAAAGAAAACATTGAAAAAATCACAAGAAAACATTCAAAAATCATAAGAAAACTACCTTAAGAGTTTTTCTTGATTCGACGAGATCCAAGTTGGTTTTCTTTCTTCCGTGCTGAGAAAAGTGATGGAATGCCCAATTTATAGACATTTAGAAACATGCTACTTTTCAGTTTTTTTTTCACAGAAACACATGTGGGTTTAATTACAAAATTCGAAGGGAGGAAAGTTGGTGTATCACAAAAACAGATACCTTTTTTAAAGTTGGTGAATAATTTATCTCCTTTATAGCGTCCCAATACACTCATTGCCTTCGTGTAATAAGATGAACAACTCAATCACCAACCTAACACACCTCTTTTGTGAAAAAAAAACAAAAGACTACTGTATGTGAAAAGCAATGGTTATGAATATGGGAGAATTTGCTCGTATACAAATTACTAATAGAAATGAAGAATATATCAATGATTTTGACATAATTAAATCGCTAGCATTTAGTCCAATAAAGACCCGGTTTCACCCTTTTTACATGCAAATTACCGGTTACTTATAGAGATAGGAGATGACTTCGTTGATTTACATGGTCTGGACAGGAGTGGCTTGAGATTATTTACCATCACATCTGATAAATAAGGCAACGTCGTTACGGCATATGGTGGCACGGTAGTACGTAAAAATATGTGAATAGCAATTGTTTATATTTTTGATATATTGTTTTATTTATTATGTTCTATTCTATTTGATGATTTTGAGAAATTGTATTCTATATCACCAATTTATTACGGTGGCATGGTAGTCTGTAAAAATGTGTAGATAAGAATAGCTTATGTTTTTGATATGTGAGTATTTCATTTAGTAAAAATCATCAAATAGAATAGAACATGATAAAACAATATAGTAATATAATATATTTTGTAAATGAACATAAATAAAACAAATATAATGTATTTGGACTTATAAAAACTAAACCCTAAGCTATACTCACCAAACCCTAAACCCAATTATAAACCCTAAACTCAAATATCAAAATCTAGAAATAGTACATAATATATATGTAATATTAAACTGTATTATATAAATATAATTATAGAATAGACTTAGACTTATAAACTAGAAAGTGGTAGAAAAGAATTTGCCAAGCAATCGATGGTGATAGGAGTACCGATTGTACATGTGTAGGTGATTAAAACGGAGTAACAAGAAATACATTCATCAATATCAATGAAAAGTAAAAATTTAAGTGTTGTTCCTTTCTTACGAATAGTATAGAAATACAAGAACTGTTCCATACAAGAACAATTCCATACTATTTAATTTGCTACAACTGAAAGATATGGTAGATTGTTGATTTTCATAGAAATAGTACATAAATACAAGAGTGAAAGAGATTATATCTTAGATAATATTGTAACCTTACACAAATAGATATACTAATGAAAATATACTATACTGTAACTTTTATCATCGAATATAGTATAGTCGGGAGATCATCTTCTACACGTCAACACTCATTTACTGATCCACCATCGTCACTCTACACCACCAGATTTGCATAATAGCCGGAGTATTCGTTGGTGAAAGATTCTGAAACAAAAAAAAAACATGAAAATAAAGGTATATATGAAGCTACTTTTTGATTTCTTAGAATTATCATTTTACCAAATAATCATACCATTGGAGAAGAAATATAGAAAAAGTTAGTGGCAAATATAAAAGAAAAAGAAAAGACTGGGATTCAAGTGTTTCTCATAACAAAAATGGAGGTTTTGAGAAGATGAGAAAGTAGAAAGAGAAATGAGGTTATCCGGTAAGTTTAGAAGGGTAGTTTAGTATATATTTCATAAAATATGTTGAATGTCTTGGTCAACTTTTTTTTAGTTAGATACTTAATTATAAAATAATTGTTGTATATACAATGCAATTTCTCTATGAATATTAATCGTATGGGCTTTTAGTTAACGAAGAACGAGATTTCCAAATTGTCATAATATTATTTCCATTGCTATTTTTCTACTTTGCCTATAAAACTCAAAATAATAAACAAAGAAAAGAGAAAGTAAAGCTGAATTTGAATTTTCCATTTGATATTTAAAAAGAAAAAATCGTTAGATACTTTGATACATATGTATTGACATGATAATTCAAAGTTTCAATTAGATTTTTTTGAGAAAATTTCAATTAGATATTTTAAGTATGTTAAATGTATTATCTATTAATGTAATATCCTACCAATTCGAAATGCTCAAAAAGTATTTTTGTTTCTTTACTAGAAAAGGCATGAACATCAACCTAATTTATATACTAAACCTTTTAGGGTATGCTAACTGATGGCCTCTAATACATATTCCTAAAAAAATTGTTATTAATTAAGCTTTTTTCAATTGCAATACCCGACACATTGATGCATAACCGCAGGTCCTTCACTGATGTTAATTTTGTTTTATTTTCGGTTTCTATATATTAATTATTAAATTTAATTTAAATATTTATTTGAATTCATGGTATTTAAACAGATATTTTAACTTTAACAAATATCTAAATTTTAATTGAGTTTAAAATTTTAAACTAGGAAAAAGACTGAAATTTTAATAATATAATATATTTAATTATAATTTTGAAAATATATCTTTAATTATATTTTTTATAGCAGTGCGAAGTAAATACAATATTTAGTTAGAAAATATTTCATCTGTTTTTAATTGAGTTTATGTATTTTTACATATATTAAAATATATTAACATTGAATTATAAATGCATTATTTATATGATTACAATTATTAACTAATAAAAATATATAGTAAACACTAAAAAAATTGAAACAAAAATTAACTTGCAGGAATCTTTTTAATATTTTTAAAGTAATATGATTCATAATTCATATACACATTTGAAAAAAAACAATTTTTTGTGAATCCAGTACTTCATTTCCACATCAAAGGTTTAAGCAACTTTAATTCTCAAGAAAATCATAAACAAAGACCAAGAGGAAATATTCTGTTTCTAAAGTAGATATATAGATAAAGTACAAAGGGAGATGCTGCTGAAAATGATCAAGAATATGATTCAGATAAACATTTGAAAAAGTTTTAAACTTTTTTTTGAATCCAATGCTCCACTTCCTCATAACAATTTTTTAATTAAAACAACATTAATCTTAAGAAAACCATAAACAAAGACCAAAAGAGATATGTTCTATCTTAAAAGGAGATATATGACCATGAAGTTTCCATTCTTTTTCTCTCATCAAACTTTTGTTCCAATGGATTTTCTTTGGTGAGGTTTTTAATAAAGGGGGTCTTCATGGTTTCCAAACTTGACCGGTTCCCTTAGTCACGGTTGAGAGGAATGATGAACTGAGAAATAAAAATGAAGAGATTTAAGAGTGTTTAGTATTAAAATAAAAAGAAGAAGTATTCATCCAGCAAGGTCTGTCAAGGTTAATGCTAGCCAGGTTTGTCAAAGAGAAACAAGTAATACCTACCAGTATGAACAATATCCGCCGAGTTACAGAAAAATTATACATATATTTTTTGTAGCTTTCCTAGTAAGTTAAATGTGTTTGGCTTTTTGAATAAGACAGTTCTGATTTATTTTTCTATTCTTCCTTATAATCTATTGTAATAACATTCTTCATATCTAATGGAATAATTTAATCTCTCTCTATTCTCCATTTTTCTCAATCTACAAAATCTCTTAATCTTTGTTAATCTCATTTAATCTTTCTAATCTTTTATTTTATTTTCAGATTATTATAAATCTTCTAAGCTGTGCATTCCATAGCCTTTGCAATATTCACCAGCTGCAGATATCCACAACCAAAAATTTACAAACAAACACATGACTTTGGATTAAACTGCAAATTTTACACTACAAAGAGAGCACCCACCTCTCCTAGGAGTTGTTTTATCAGAGATCAAATCATCACGGTATGTAGAATTCCGAAACAAGGAGAGAAAATGTTTAAGAAAATCACCTGTTCACTGAAGGCAGCAGCAAGTCCAGTAAGATCATAAGCATTAAAAATATATTCTATCTAAAACTACAGTAGTAACTCATCTGTACCGTATATCTACAAAAGAATACACATTTCACTTGTGATAACAAACTTCTGAGCTAAACGAGCCGAAGATTTAATATAGTATACCATGAGAATTTAATATCTAAACATCAAAAAAATCCTTTACATGCTATCAACCGCCACTAGAATATATATTTCTTTTTTTTTTGACTGAACTAGAATATATATTTCTTATTGCTTAATATTTGCCACTTGAGAACATCTTTCACACATTTTTATATTTTACCTCTATAACAGTATATAAAGATAAATGTATTCTAGCTTATTTCTATTTAATTCGTAAAACATAAATGTTGTTTCTCTATATTTAGAAAAATAATATTTCTCTAAACAGCAAGTCCAGTAAGATCATAAGCATTAAAAATATATTCTATCTAAAACTACAGTAGTAACTCATCTGTACCGTATATCTACAAAAGAATACACATTTCACTTGTGATAACAAACTTCTGAGCTAAACGAGCCGAAGATTTAATATAGTATACCATGAGAATTTAATATCTAAACATCAAAAAAATCCTTTACATGCTATCAACCGCCACTAGAATATATATTTCTTTTTTTTTGACTGAACTAGAATATATATTTCTTATTGCTTAATATTTGCCACTTGAGAACATCTTTCACACATTTTTATATTTTTACCTCTATAACAGTATATAAAGATAAATGTATTCTAGCTTATTTCTGTTTAATTCGTAAAACATAAATGTTGTTTCTCTATATTTAGAAAAATAATATTTCTCTATTTGTACTGTATAATTAGAGGAATACTAATTTACAAGAATATGGTAGAACAAATTCTGTCTCTATTATAAAACAAAAATAATAAAATTCATTGGAGATGATCTTATGATCTGGCAGCTCATGTTATAAATCTGAAAGAACAAACTGTAATATATTCTCATGTAATTTACATTATGACTCCCCAATTTTTCTTCCCATATGTCATCTAGACTTCTTAGTTCTTATGATATTAAAATAACACATGTATGGGAAGAGGATGAGCAAGACAAGGATTAACAGACAAAAAAGAGAGACAAAATAAAGAGTATTTGGGGTGCATATACAAGAATTAATAGAGATATTTGCAAGGATGAAATTAGTATTATTTTGCTGAGCTGTGTTTTCATAATAACTGTTTTATCCCTACATCTTTTTAATGAGCTGTTTTTTTATAATCTTTATAAACTATTTCTTTGTATTTTTGTCTGTATGCTCTCACTACAAGAAAACACGGCATATTCCGACGGACTTTCCGACAGAGGAAAGGTCGTCGGACGTTATTGACGATATTCCGACGACATACCGACGAATGTCAAAAATACAAAGTCGTCGGAATGTCGTCGGAATATTCTGACGATTTTCCGAGAAAATTGTGTCCATCGGAAAAAAGTGAAGGAATTCCGACGACATTCCGATATAATATATATACGTTGAGGTCGTCGGAATTCCGTCACAATATACCGACGGAATTCCGAGGACCTTCCGATCATATATATAACCGTTGGTCGTCGGAATTCCGTTGGAATGTCATCGGATTGTCGGAACCAATTTTCTATAAATTCAACCTCTCCTCATTCAACTCATTCACTCCTCATTCTCTCTTCACTCTCTCTAATCACAATATTTCCGAGAAAATCATGTCTTCAGGAGTTTATTATCGTTCTTAGATGGATAAACCTCATATGGATCCCAACACCAATTTGCTTAAGTATGAATACGTTCAAGGGATTGGAGAATTCATGAGGCTTGTTCAACAGCAACCGGATATAAAAACCGGTATGTTAAGATGTCCCTGCTCTACTTGCAATAATAATAGAATTATAAAAGAATTTGATGTTTGGACTCATTTGTATATGAGAGGGTTTTCACATAATTATAAAGTTTGGTATCATCATGGGGAAACTGGTTATGAATATGGTAGTACTAGCGAACCTCAGCCTGTTAGCGAACCTCAGCCTGATATTAGGTTAGAAGAACCTAGAACGGATATAGATTATGGTGTAGGTACTGAGCAGATGGTACATGATCATTATAGAGGGGAAGAACGAAATCTCGAATCTAGGAGATTTTTTGACATGTTGGATGCAGGAAAACAACCTTTGTATAAAGGTTGTAGAGATGGTCATTCACCCTTATCATCTGCAACTAGATTGATGGGTATTAGGACATACTATAATTTGGCTGAAGAATGTGTGGACGCGATTACGGATTTTGTCAAAGGTATTCTACCTGAGGATAATCTGGCACCGAGTTCATACTACGAGGTTCAGAAACTTGTTGCGGGTCTTCAACTACCGTACGAAGTGATAGATGTATGTATTGACAATTGCATGATCTACTGGGGAGCTGATAAGGAATGGGATAAATGCAAATTTTGTAGGAAACCTCGTTATCAGGAGACGAGGGGAAGAGTTCGGTCCCGTTCAAAAGGATGTGGTATTTGCCTTTGTGGAAAGATTGAAGAGGTTGTGTCGGTGTGGCGCACAACAAAAGCAATGAGATGGCATGCGAGCATTCCACAAATGGTGAGATTAGACATCCCGGATCGCGAAGGCTTGGAAACATTTTACGTCAACATATCCGAATTTGCGGAAGAGAAGAAATGTTTATCTTGGATTATGTACTGATGGTTTCAGTCCATTTGGAAAGCATGGAAGACAGTATTCTCTATGGCGGTTATTGTGACACCTTACAACTTACGCCCGAGCTTGTGCATGCGACGAGAGTTTTATTCCTCTCAATTCGTCCACGGGCGAGCATCCTAAGAGATCACTAGATGTGTTTCTTCACCACTGATATATGAGTTGCAACAACTATGGACGATGGTTTTGAGACATCACGATGTTTCGTGCAAAGAAAACTTTCATATCGCGGGCAGTACTTATGTGGACAATAAGTGACTTTCCAGCATATGGTATGTTATCCGGATGGACAACACATGGGAGGCTATCATGTCCATATTGTCAAGATGACACAGATGCTTTCCAACTAAAGCACGGACACTACAAGAAAACACAGCTTTAGCGACGAAGATAAACGAGGAAAACAAAACCTCGTAAAATAACGTCGCCTTTACGAGTTACTTACGAGGAAAATAAAAAGCAACGTCAGTTTGTCGTAAATTAACGAGGAAAGCATTTCCACGTAAAAAAGACGTAAGATAACGTGGTTCTTACGAGGAAAATAATGTTCCTCGTAAAAAAGACGTAAATTTAGCGTGTCCTTTACGAGGAAAACCTTTGCGTGTAAATAATGACGAAATTTCGAGTCTACCAACTTTGTAGGTGTAACACGTTTTTTTTCGGCTACCTAACAAAATTTCGTGGTTATTTCGTAGTAAAATCTCAACTACCAGATTCGAAAATTTCCTATAAATATGAACCTTTGAAGATCATTTTAAACACACCAAGAAGAAAAAAATAAAAGCGTGAAAGAAAAAAATGTCGGGCTCGGGAATATTTTCGAAGGCGGAGGTGGATGTATATGCATAGAGATGCTAACAGAGAGTGACGAAAGAATACCTTGCGGGGCTGGAGACATTTATGCATCAGGCAGATTTCACACCGTTGGCCCAAGAAAGCGGTAAGATGTTCTGTCCTTGTCGGAAATGCAACAATTCAAAATTGGCAAATCGTGAAAATGTTTGGAAGCATTTAATAAATAGAGGTTTCACCAAATTACTATATCTGGTTTCAACATGGAGAAGGTTATAATTATGATGAGAATCATGAAGCTAGTAGTAGTAATAGCAATTTTCAGGAAGAACAACCGTTGATCATCATCATTTGCATAATGAACATAGTTACTATCAAGAAGAGCAGATGGTAGATTTTGATAGGATTCATGATATGGTAGCTGATGCATTCGTAGCTCATGATGAAGATGAAGAACCTAATATAGATGCAAAAAGTTTTATGAAATGTTAGATCTTTGAATCAGCCACTTTACGATGGTTGTAGAGAAGGTCTCTAAATTGTCGTTGGCAGCTAGAATGATGAATATTAAAACTGATCACATCTACCTGAAAGTTGCATGAATGAATGGGCGACTTGTTTAAAGAGTATTTGCCGGAAGACAATGTGTCCGCTGATTCTTATTATGAGATTCAAACCGGTTTATAGTCTTGGCTTGCCGGAGATAATAGATGTTTGCATTGACAATTGCATGATCTACCGGGAGATGATGAGAAGTTAGAAGAATGTCGATTCTGCAAGAAGCCACGATTTAAGCCGCGAGGACGGGGACGTAATAGGTACCGTACCAAAGGATGTGGTACCTACCAATTACAGACAGATTGAAAAGATTGTACCAATCGAGCGGACTACTGGGAAGATGAGATGGCATGCCGAAAGCACACTCGAGACGGATGGTGAGATGACTCATCCATCGATGCAAGAGCCTGGAAACATTTCAACAAAGTACATCCAGAATTCGCTAGCAATAGCGAATGTGTATCTCGGATTATGCAGATGGATTTAATCCATTCGGAATGTCAGGGAGACAATATTCATTGTGGCCAGTCTTTCTTACGCCATACAACCTGTCACCGGAGATGTGCATGCAACGGGAGTTGCTATTCTTGACCATATTAATACCTGGTCGAACCATCCAAAAGGTCTCGGATGTTTTCCTACAACCAGCGATAAAAGAGTTGAAGGATTTGTGGTCAACGAGGAAGAGGACATATGACTGCTCAGCGAAGCGAATTTTACGATGCGGCGATGCTTTTGTGGACCATAAGTGACTTTCCTGCCTATGGGATGTTGTCTGGATGGACTACACATGGGAGATTAGCTTGTCCATATTGCAATGGAACGACAGATGCGTTTCAACTGAAGAATGGTAGGAAGACAAGTTGGTTCGATTGTCACCGTCGATTTCTTCCCATTGGCCATCCGTATCAAGAAACAAGAAATTGTTTAGGCACAAAAGAGCTGTGAGAGACACTCATCCTCCATATTTAACTGGACAACAAATTGAAGCAACTCGATTACTATGGAGCTCGGAAACAGTTCCTCGTGGTGGTAATTGGCATGTCCCCGGTAATATGCCTGATTTTTACGGTGTTCAGCACAATTGGCACAAGAAGAGTATATTTTGGGAGTTTCCATATTGGAAGGATCTTCTTTTACGCCACAACCTCGATGTGATGCATATAGAGAAGAATTTCTTTGAGAACATCATGAATACAATATTGAATGTTCTAGGGAAGACAAAAGACAACATAAAATCGAGGATGGACTTGCCGGATATTTGCTCAAGAAGTGAGTTACATATAAAAGCAATGGACAAGTTCCGTTCCGATATTCAGATTGTCTTCAGAAAAAAGTCGGTGTTGTTCAACTGGGTGGCATCAGAAGTGAAGTTCCCCGATGGGTATATTTCAAATCTCTCTAGATGTGTTGAAAAGGGTTAAAAGTTCTCTCGGATGAAGAGTCATGATCGTCATGTATTTATGCAACGACTACTTCCCTTTGCATTTGCGGAGCTACTTCCAACAAACGTACATGAAGCACTTGCAGGTAATAAATTATAACCCAGTAATTTTATAATGGTTTAGTTTGCAATAATATATGACTAATGTGTTTATTTTTTTTTGGAATTAGGCATCGGAGCATTTTTCAGGGATCTGAGCACACGCACTCTTAAAGAAGAAGTTGTTGAACAGCTTCAGGAGAACATTCCCATCTTATTGTGCAACTTGGAGAAAATATTTCCTCCGGGATTTTTTGATGTCATGGAGCATCTAGCTATCCACCTCCCATATGAGGCATTGCTTCGGGGACCTGTACATTACGGATGGATGTATTAGTATGAGCGAGCCATGAAATATTTGAAGGGAAAAGCCAAAAACCTCGCAAAAGTTGAAGGTTCTATAATTGCTGGAAGTTTGACGGAAGAAACTTCTCACTTCACATCGTACTACTTTGGGTCAAAAGTACGTACCGGGAAAAGAGCTCCTTGAAGATATGATGATGGTGGTGTCGCGCCAACATATGCAGTTGCTAGTGTTCCAGACATCTTTAGCCAGATTAGGCGACTCGGTGGGAAATCATAAGAGGTTTGGTGGTCGAGTGAAGAAGACGCCCATAGTGCACACACTTATATTCTACTCAATTGCGAGGATCCATTGATGCGTTATTTTGAAAGGCACATATGGACACTTCTAAACACACATAATAAATATAAATTATATAATTGTGAAATTAAGATTAATTGATATAAAATGTGATTTTACAGCTTATTTGTTTCTCAAGTCGAAGAAACATTCCCAGTTATATCCACAAGTGACGTAGACAAAAGGAAAGATCAACACTTTATTAAGTGGTTGAAGAATCAGGTATTAATTTTTACAGCTCGATCAAATTATTTTTTCATACATTATATGTACTAATATTTCCACGTTCTCTTTTTTTTTTTAAGGTTGATTATGACAACGATGCAGATTATCCTAAGTGGTTACATGAAGTAATTCAATCTCCACATGTAAAGGTCACGACATCACGGATGTATTTCACACGAGGCTATACTTTTCACACATAAGAGTATGGTAGACATGGCCACCAGTAACTATGGAATATGTATGAAAGGAAAACAGATTTCTACGGATCTTGACGGAGATTATTGAAGTCGAATTCGGGGATATTGAAGCTGAAATCGTCCTCTTCAAATGTGAATTGTTCGACCCCTCGCGCTAACAGAGGTGTTCGGTTTAACAAATTTGGTGTAGTTGATGTCAATGGTGGGCGAAGGTACAACAAATTTGAGCCTTTCATCTTAGCTTCACAAGCACCAAGTTAGCTTCCTTCCATACCCCGGATGAGAGAATCAGGAATAAATTGGTTATATGTGATCAAAGTTACACCTCGTGGGCGATATCATAAGTGGAGAAGAACCACCATTGCAAGAAGAACAGATAAATGTAGTCGAACCCGGCCCACGCATCGACATACTTCACATTGATCCGCATAATCATGAGTACGAAGATCTTACCGACGATCACGACGGACAAAGCTGTTGAAGACGAGTTTAATGAAAATGATGATGTTTCTAGTGATGACGAGAATGCCGATGTATCCGATTGATGTATTTGTATTGATGTATTTCTTTTAAGTGTATGATTGATTTTCAGACTTAAGGAATTGTGGTTTTGGTTGTGGAATGGAATAAAAGATTGAGGTTAAAGGGAAGATGGTTGGGGTTTGGAATATATGAAGTAGAAGATAAGTAAGATGGGGTTTGGGGTTTAGGTTTTGGATTTTAGGAATTTAAACATAAACCTCGTTATTTCCACGTAATATAACGTGGTCTTTACGACGAAAGTGAGAATTAAAAATACGGGCCTCGCGATTTCCATGTAAGCACAAATCGTCGTAAAGACCACGTTAGCTTACGTGGAAATAACGAAAACATTAATTATTAAAAAAAACGTTAATTCCATGTAAGCACAAATCGTCGTAAAGACCACGTTAGCTTATGTGGAAATAACGAGAAACATTTAATTATTAAAAAAAATAAACACGTTAATTCCACGTAAGCACAAATCGTCGTAAAGACCACGTTAGCTTACGTGGAAATAAAGAGGTTTATGTTTAAATACCTAAAATCCTAAACCCTAAACCCTATATTCCTTATCTTCTACTTCATATATTCCAAACCCCAGATTCTAAACCAAAATCCTAAACCCTAAACCCTATCTTCCTTAGAGATTGATGGGTTGTATAAGAAGTAGAGGTTGAAGTTATAAGAAGTAGAGGTTGAAGTTATAAAGTTATAATAAGAAGGGTTTGGGGTTTTGGGTTGTAAGGATTTAGAACAAATCCTCGTTATTTCCTCGTGGAAATAAGCACGGGCATCGCGATTTCCGTGAGTTCATGGAGACGAGGAATACGGAAAGCGAAGAGACTAGCCTAGTTATTTCCTCATTAACTCACGAGGAATTAACGAGGAAAACTACATCTATATATACCAAGACCATTTTGTCACAATTCAGAATTCATAAATATTAAAAAGAAGAAAGATTCTTAAAGAAAAGAGAAGAAAGGTCTGGAATCACGAGTGCGAAGACACGGTCTCTTCCCACTTGTGATTCCAGTATCTTTCTTCTCTTCCTTTGAAGAATTCTTTAAAAATAGAAGAAATATCTGGAATCACGAGTGGGAAGACACGGCTCTTCCGCTTACGATTCCAGCAATTATAAATCTAAAATTATAATTTGGGGTTTAGGTTTTGGATTTTAGGGATTTAAGAAAGATCCTCGTTAGTTCCTCGTTCTGAGAAACACGGGACTCAGCGATTTGTCGTAAAGGAAAACACGGCCTCGCGATTTCCTCGTGGAAAACACGGCCTCGCGATTTTCTCGTAAAAACACGGCCTCGCGATTTCCTCGTTAACTTACGTGGTTTTTACGTGGTAATCTATCCTACATATATACCCACGAACTCTCTCACTTTCTCATTTCCTCTCCACTTCCTCTCTAAAACCATGGTAAGTCCTCCCTCTTTCCTTTGATTAGTTTAGGGTAGTTTAGGTTGTTAGTGTAGGGAATTTAGATAGGTTTATGGATTTTAGGTTAATTAGTGTTGATTAGGTGATTAATTAGAATTTAGTCTATAAAAATTTGAAGTTGAGTGCTAATTTTTGAATGTTATTTTTAATAGGTGCGAAGAAAAACTTACTGCCCACTACAGACAGATGTTGGTGAGCCGGTAGTCATTTACACCCGGTTCTTCTTCTACAAGACCTACTTCTTCGGGTCGGATAGCGTCCGAGACTCGATCTTCTCAGAGAGTCTCTCCTTCGGTGTACAATCGGTTGCACCACCGGCCTCATCATCATCATGTCCCAGAGATGCCACCTCCTGTGCCACCTCATGTGCCTCCACCGATGGCTGCGGAGATGCGCGGAGATGCCGGCTCCCATTCATCCCGATCTGATGGTGCGGCTGAGTGCTCCTTACTCGCAGTACACTGTCGAGGACATTCTCTCTCAGCCAGCAGCAGAAGGTTTACCAGTCATAGACTCCGACCGACCGGACGGAACTTTGTGGTATGTTACATTTTTACATTCTTTTAAAAATTTTAATAACATTAGTATCTAATTTATACTTTAAATTTGTTTTTTGTTTTAGGTTTGGGGTTGACCACTTGTCTGCATCGGGCGTAACCGACCGATGAAGGGTTACTTCTCAATGCCACATCGAACTGGAAGAAGGCGCCGTCTACATCGAAAGACGTGGTTCAAGATTTTCACTGTAAGTTACTATTAATTTATATATATATATACTATTATTTTTAATTTATATTTCAAATTTTTAATACTAATTATTAACTTATTTTTTCTGTTACGGCAAAAGTATCATTGGTCCTTGGGGCAATGAGAAGGTGAGGAAAGCGCTCAATGGTAAGGTGGCTTCGCCAGTTGGACCACGACCTCCAACTGGAAGGAGACTGGATCGTGAAGGGATATGGCGTGGTAAACCCGCTGAGCTCACCACGAGGTGTGGGATGGCCTCATCCGTTATTGGGAAACTCTTGACGCCATAAGAATCGCCCAGGCTTGCTCGCCTCCCGTAACACGGTAGATGAGCACGGTCACGGACCGATGCTTCACTCTACGGGCCAAAACCCCACGCTATCCGTTGGAGATGGTGCGTAATTAAATATTGAATTTAATTAATTTCTTTTATATAATATATTTATATATACTAACTCTCTAAAATGTTTTGTAGGCCAAAGAGACGGACAGCTCCGACTCTTATGGAACTTTACGAAGACCCACAAGAACAAGTCGGTCGATTCAGATCCTAGTCCGATCAAATCTTCAATGAAGTCGGGTTCAAGCGTCGGACCAGCTGACACAGCAGTCTACCGACGGACTACCGTCACCTTATCCATAGTTGAAGTGGATAGGATTTACGAGGAGGTAAATTTTAAAAATTATAATTTTTAATTATTCATTTAATTTAACTTTAAATTTTACTAACAATAATTTTTTGGTTTTAAGGTTGTCCCTAAGAAAAGGGGCGTCGTTGGGGATTGGTTCCGTCAACGATGTTCCGAGAGCAACATCGCCTTATGGTCGAGACGGAAGACGAGGTCACTGAGCTGCGTAACGAGTTAGCCTCGACAAAAACTGTGTTCACAGCTCGACAGGGTGTAGTCGACGGCTTCTTGGGCGTCATAGCGGCCAAAAATCTGGAATGGGAGTCCTTGTTGAGGAACTTGCGGCGACAAAATCAATTCGAGGCGAGTCAACAAGCAAGGCCCATAACGAGGCGGATGTAGAGAGGAGGAGTGATGAGTTCTACCGGGCGATGAACGAGCCTTAGTTTTTTATTTCCTTTTTATTCGTTGTAAATATAAATTCTAGTTATTTATGAATAAATATATTTTTCTTTTTATTGGTTGTGTATTTTTTAATTCAAATTTTATAATTATAATTAAAATTATTAATATTTTTCTAATTATATTTTTTTTAATTCTGTATATAAAAATCGAAGTAAATTCTTCGTTAAAACTCACGAGGAAATAACTTGGTAAGTCTAACGTGGTCTTTACGAGGATTATCTTTCGAGTACATTACGTGTCTTTTACGTAGAAAGTTTACGTGGAAATGACGAGGAAAATTAACGTGGAATTTACGAGGAAATGTTTTCGTGATTTTTACGTGTAATTAACGATAAAATATTTACGTGATATTGACGAGGAAACTTTTCGTGGTCTTTACGAGGAAACTTAGCGAGTTCCTTACGTGGAAAGTTTACGTGGTCTTTACGACGAAGTCTTGTACTTGGTCTTTACGACGATAACTTTTCCTCCCTAATTGACGTGGAATTGGCGAGGAAATACGCGTTACGGCGTACGAATAACGACCAAACGTTTTTCCTCGCTATTTCCTCGTAATGCCTCATTAACGAGGAATTCAGCCGTCGTTAATATTGTGTTTTCTTGTAGTGGGAAGGAAAATGTGTTGGTTTGACTGTCACAGAAGATTTCTACCACCTGATCATCCATACCGTAGGAGTAAAACTTTGTTTACGAAGAACAAGCAGATGTTTGATGGTCCATCTGAGGAAGTTAGTGGAGAAGATTTGTGGAAGCAGTTGAGGGATTTTGGTGCAGATAGAACGCCAGACGTAGGTGGACATGAAAACATTCGAGTTGATACAGTTGGAGAGCTACATAACTGGCACAAAAAGAGTATTTTCTGGGATCTGCCATATTGGAAGGATCATCTGTTGCAGAATAATTTATATGTCATGCATATCGAGAAGAACTTTTTCGACAATCTGATGAACACAATCCTTAACATCCAAGGTAAAACGAAGGATAATTTGAAGTCAAGGTTAGATTTAGTCGATATATGTGATCGTTCTGAACTTCACGTTGATGAGAACGGTATGGCCCCTTTTCCCATTTATCGGCTGGATGGTGCTGCAAAAGAAGAGTTTTTTTATTGGATTACAAATAGAGTGCAATTTCCGACGGTTATGCATCAAATTTATGGAACTGCGTTGATGAAGCGAAGGAAAGTTTATCGGCTTGAAGAGTCATGATTGTCATGTAATTATGCAGCGCCTCCTTCCGTTTGCTTTTTCCGCACTACTGCTATGTAATGTTCATGAAGCAATTGCAGGTATCTTATATTTTAACATTTTAAGTGATTTTTATATTTTATGCTTATATAAACCTAATACTTATGAAAATTTTGTCTTTTATCTATGTAGGGATAAGTGTTTTCTTCGCGATTTATGCACGAGAGCGATGTTGAGAGGGTATTAGTAATCTGAAGGCAAACATACCAGTCAGCATGTGCAACCTCGAGAAGATATTTCCTCCGTCATTCTTTGATGTAATGGAACATCTTGCTATTCATCTCGCAAGAGAATGGAACTTGGTGGTCCTGCAGCACCGATGGATGTATCTTTTGGCGTTATATGCATCATCTGAAGAAGGTGGGAAATTTAAGCAAGGTGGAAGGATCTATAGTCGCACTGGTGATCAATGAAGAAACTGCAATCTTTGCTGAAAACTATTTTCCATCAGAAGTGCATACAAAAAACGAAGACCTACTCGACATGATGACAGAGGGGAGAGAGCAACATATCATGTTACTGTCCCAAGCATGTTCAGGGAAATATGGCGACTTAGTGGAAAACCCACGATCGGGAGACCCTCTGGAGGCGAGCATTTGCAAACATATTTGCTCACCAACCGTGAAGAAGTTCTACAATATGAGAGGTAAAAATGTTTATTCATTTAAATAGATAGATTAATATAGCTTCGCAAGTTTGATTCATATTGACAATATCTTTTTATATAGTGTTTATATGGCAGAGATGTGTATGACTCCCAGGCATGCGACAGAAGATGAGCTTCAACAACTCAGACATAACGGATTTGCTGCATGGTTTCTTAGTTATGTGAGTCATATATCATATTACCCTATGCAAAATGATTAGTTTATATTAAATATAAAGTAATTAACTTTCAACTAATAAATATCTTTAATTTATAGGTGAATGATGGTTTAGCCGAGGTTTTGTGTTCGATGATTGGATACATTGAAATTATGCGGGACCAAACTTTGTGGTCAGATCTTATCAAAATATTATCTGTGAGGATATGTATTCACAAGAAAAGGTCATTCGAGGTCAACATATGATGCTGGTGTTTCGTCTTCTTCGGTGATGATGTGTACTACTTGTAACATAGAAGAAATATTGGAAATCGGTTTCACGGTATGGTTGGATTGGTGTGTAGTATTCTATTGTGATTGTTATGACACCACCCCGATAGGAGTGAAGACTTATGCATTTGGTGTTACATCAATTCATTCGCGGCGAAAACTTCAATATTATGATCTCTTCATTCTAGCCATGAAGCTGATCAGGTATGTCAATTTATTCATAATTAATTAACAACATAATTAATGGTTTACATTTTACTAATACCTTGTAAAATTGATAGGTGTGTTACATCAGTTACCCTCGGGTTACGTACAGAGATGATACATGGGTCACGGTTACACAAATCAACCCAAGAGGACGAGTGGATGGAACTTCGATAATGAGCAATTACAACCAGACTCTACCAGCAACGTGAGTGCGTTGAAGATTTGGCAGATGTTGGACTCGTTGAGAATTTTTCCGAGTTTGGACTTGATGTTGTTGTACATTCGGACTCGAGCGAGGTTGGGGAGTTTGATGAAGATTCGAAGATTCGATTAGGAATTCTTATAACATCTTAGTTAAGTTGTATTTTTTAGAGTCAGTATTCGATATGTCGATGGGTATATGACGACATACCGACGGAAGGTGGTTTATTCAAGATTGATATAAGTCGTCGGAAATTCCTCGGAATATACCAAGGACATTCCGACGAACTTGACAGGTTCGTCGGAATGTCCTCATAATTTTCCGAGGAATTTCCGACAACCTATGTTTTTAACATTTTCTACATCAAAAATATATATATTCGGATACAAAACTATGAAAATAACACATATTAAGTGTTTAGTATAGTATTAGATCGTAACCGTTCAAATTTTTGTATGTCTATCATTGTTTTCATAACATCTTCCTAACACTTATATATACTTATACTCATAACATCTTCATAATATTCATAAAATATTTTTGTATGTGTAAAATCGTGTTATAAAACTTTTTTTAAGTTAAATTCTTAGGAAAATACTATATATATTATCAAAGATTTAGATTTTACATTTAGAAACTTATGTTCAATCCCTAAACACTAATCCGTTGGAATGTCGCCGAAAATACCGACATTAATATTCGACTAACCTACAACAATCCATTGAATGCCGTTTGATGACATTCCGACGAACCTACTTCCGTCGGAATATCATTTTAACCGGGAGAGGCAAACCGTGTGAAAATTTTCGCGAACCGCCAATTGATATATTTTATTAATATTTTTTAAAAAAACCGACGGAATTCCGACGGACTACGGTCCATCGGAATCACTAAACATAAAAGCCCTACTTTCTTCTTCTTCCTCATTTCCGCCTCACACCATATCTTTTTCTCTCCGACTTCTCTCTCCTCTCCGGCGATTCCAATCGGTGAAACCCCCCCCCATTCCTCTTCCTAACTTCGAATCTCTTCCCCCACACCCAAAAATCATGTAAGTTTCTCAAATTCTCAAAGTAATTTCATTTTTTAGGGTTTATGAACTTAGATTTTATGATTTGAGATTGTTTGATTAGTTATTTAGGATTGAATGGATAGTAAAAACGTTTGAGATTGTTTGAGATTTATGATTTGAGATTTTATATATATATTTGAGATTTATGATTTGAGATTTTATGAAGTTAGATTGTTTGAGATTGTTGTATTTTACAATGTATTTTTGATTTTTAAAAACGTTTTTGGGGGTTTCCAGTAATATATTATATATAATAAAATGTTTTTAAAATTTTTAAAGTATTTTTTAAACCTTTTTCTATATTTATAAACGTTTTTAAAAATGTTTATAATTTTTAAAACATTTTTTATAATTATAAACATTTTTAAACATTTATAAATATTTATAAACATTTTTTATAATTATAAATATTTTTAAACATTTATAAATATTTATAAATATTTTTTATAATTATAAATATTTTTAAACATTTATAAACGTTTCTACAAATATTTTCTAATTTTTTATACATACATATATATATATACATATAAATCTTTGAAAAGGTTTCTGATGTATTAATTTTTTTTTTAATTTTTAAAAATGCATTATTCCGACGAACTAAGGTTCGTTGGTATATTCCGACGATTCAAGTTCGTCAGTATATTCCGACGACCTTAGTTCGTGTGATTTATGTAATTGGCATACAGGATAGAAGGTAGCAAGAAAGAACGGCTTGATAAACAAGAGGTGATTTACACAGTTTTTTTTTTTTGTATATGCAGTGTTTTCCCCAGGTCAATTATTTATACAGATCAGAAGTTTCAAAATCCTTACATGAAACTATATTACAAGAAAACTGAAAGACGTACTAACTGTGTATGAAACATCAGGAAACAAAAACTGGACAAACTGTATAGTGTATAGTTTAATTTAATTTTTTTAATCATTCAATGAATAAGTGGATAACACAGGTTACAGACACGTATTTACATACACATGCAAGTAGCATTAAAGTTGTTACTAATTGTGGTCATTAGTCATTACTCTCAATTAGGTCTGGGCATTTTAATCCGGACCTGAAAACCCGACCCGAAAATACTCGATCCAAAACCGAACAAAAAATTTACAAGTTTCTATTGGATCCAAAAATTTTCTACCCGATTAGACCTGGACCCAAAAAGAACCAACCCGAAAAGAACCGAACCCGAAAAGAACCGAACCCGAATAGACCCGACCCGATAAGAACCGATTCAAACATGACTTAAAAATTTTAAAATATATTTTTATTAACAATCTTTGTTATTATTTTTGTAACATTTTTAAGTAACATAAAGTTTTAAATGTAAAATATATAGTTAAAAATGTTTCATCTTAATTATTAATAGTTTATTTTAAGTTATTTTGTAAAATTTTAGATATATATGATAAATTTTGACTAAATTTGATGGAATTTGAGTATTTTATTTACTTTTTAGATCCTAAATATCCGAACCCGACCCGAATCCAAAAATTATGGATATTTTAATTATAGATCTGAACCGACCCGGACCCGACAAGACCCGACCCGGAATCGACCCGAAAAATTATAGGTACCTATATGGATCTAAATTTCCAAGACCCGGACTCGACAAAACCCGACCCAAACCCGAGCCGAGAATCCGGATGCGCAGGCCTACTCTCAATCAACAAACACATTTATTACATAATTATTTAATTAATAAAAAACTATGCATAACAGCCAATTCAAGCTAGCATCTGTAATAACATACTAACTACTAGTTATAGAACTCGATTCCACAAACAGAAAAAGAGTTGGTATTAAGGTCAAAATCAAGAAATCAAGACACCATCAAAGTTCTGAGAATCAAGAAAATGGATTCAGACTCTCTTCTTCCTCTTTCTGAATGTCGTCAGCTCCCAGTCATCGATTTCTCCGATCAGAACTTAACACCAGGGAACCTCAAAGTGAGATGAAGTGAAGTCTGATGTCCGTAAGGCGTCAGATGACTACGGTTGCTTCCAAGCTTTCGTTGACAAAGTGTCAAACATAGACCTTGACAATGACAAGTCTGTTTTTGAAGCCATGGAAGAAGAGCTATTCGATCTGCTGGTTCAGACCAAACAGAGAAACGTGTCTTCTAAATCCTTTCATGGGTATCTAAGTCACAATATTTACCAGAGTTTAGGGATCAAAGAAGCTAATGTTGCAGACAATTCAAAATACTACAATTCAAAATACTACGTGGATAGTAACATATATAATAAATAGCACAAGTGTTTAAATGGGGACATCTTATCTTACTATACTAAAAGCCAAATATACTCACCATATAAGGTGTCCACCTAGGATTATTAATTCCAGCCAATCATATGGCTTCATCTCTCCACATCACCACTGAGAATTGGGCTTAATTGGTCATTTAGGCCCAAATCGTTACTCTCCTTCGTAACCCAATAACCTGTCGATATCGTTTAGCCTCTTCGGCTTCACCATCATCGTCGCCAATTGATTTCTGCAAAACACCGTTTCTGTGAACCTGTTCTCATTCATTCAATTCCGTAACTGGCTTCATTCAACACAACAACAACTAGATGTCGACCCTCTCTTCAGCTTCTTCTGCATCTCTATATAAACGTTGCTCAACACTTCCATATATGCGTCAGGTTGAGCTGCTTTGAATCACGCACGGTCGGTAGCGAGGCCGAGATATTGGAGAACTGTTCCTCCTCTGCTGATGTGAGTCCACCACTTCCTCTCTTTTTTCCCCTCTCTTACTGTTTCCTAAGGTTTTTGATTAGTTTTACTCAACTCAGGACGATCAATTCCCGATCATCTGATATCATCATTTAACTTGGGGAATCCATTCGTGAGTTCAATATCTGAACAGAGAGTTCGTCCTTCTTAGACGTATGAGAAAGTGATGCTAAGGTCGAGGAAAGAAAGCGGGAGTTAGCCATCTTTGAGCTGTACCACAATCGTTGCAACGACACACAACTTCTATTTTCATCACAAGCTTGAATCAGGTGGGTTTTGATCTTATTATAAGGTAAGGAAGAAGACAAAAACAACAACCTCGATCCATAGAATATAATAGCAAATCATTATCTCAATTTTGTTTGTTGGAGAATGGTATGGGGAGATAGCTGTGAAGAAATTGTCAACAAACTCATGTTAGCGTTTACGAGATGTCAAAAGCTGCAGCATCTGAATCTCATGAGGATCTTAGGACTGTGCGTTGAACTGGAGGTAGAAATGTTGATATACAGGTTATCTACCCAAACAGGCGTGTACACTTTCATATTGAATACGTTCTTAATTTTATTTATTAAACCAGTGACTTTCATTTCTTTCCCTGTGGTCAATTAGATGAAGAGCATAGACCGCCTCGGGATTGGTCAAAACGGATGCACATAATACAGGGTAAATGAAGATGGAAACTAATGCTTTGTTCTTCAGTAACTTATTGTAATTCTTAAGAAACTAATGCTTTTTTCTTCAGTGATCTGGTGACAAATTGCTGACACTAGGAGAAACCTTTTGGATTGGAAGGTTCGGTGGCTTGGAATTCCAAGGGGGAAAAAGCTTGCTTATGGTGCTTTTCATCAAACGGTGCGCATTTGGAACACTGAACCTCGCATTCATCTAATTTCTTTGTCTTTCACTTACAAACGTTTGTTTCTTTGTGGTTTACAAGTGCTGAAATTCATATATGTTTTTGCTACTGGTGTAGTTTACATTGAGTTTTTGATGCAGATTTCATAAGGAAATAGTAATACATCACCTAAAAAAATACATTACTTTCTTATCAAATGGAATAAGCTGGCATCACTTTCAGCGTAAAGAGAAAAGACTTTTGTGAGTTTCTTCCCTGATTCCATAAACTGAACTCCAGCCTAGCGAAATATTTCATGATTCTCTTGCTCAGTGGGAGTTTTCTTGAATTTTTTTGTGTGCAGGTGAGATCTGAGGGTTAAGTGTACATTAATTGTTAATGAAGGATATTTTATGCTTTTCCGCTTCACCGTATAACATAACTCTGAGATCTCCATCACTTTATTCACAGAGCATCACAGGTTGTGCTTATGCACGTCCTCTTTTATGCATCGAGGGTTTCATTGCTCTTTGGTTTCAAAGAATGCAGTGATATCTTTCTTCCATTTTTACACTCAGAGAACATAACTATTATGAAAATAAATAGCCTCCTTTTTAAAAAGATCGGCAATGGGAATTTTATGCAATATTCATGTGAATTGACACCAATCATAGCCTCCTTTTAAAAAATATTCGGAGCAAATACGCAGTTGTACAATAAAGTCAACTATGAAGGTTTAACATCGGAAGCGCACACCACTGTTTGACTGTTTTTTTTTAAATGAACAAACCATTGTCTCCCGATCCTTCTCTCATGTATATACATATGTAACATATCCAACCACAATACTATATAAGTCCCATAATCAAAAGGTTTTAAATATTTTCTAAATATTTTTAAACATAAAATATATACATATCCAAACAATTATTTTATATTTTAAAACATTTAGAAAATCCATAACTTTACTTTCTATATTTTTATTTTCATAGTTAATATATTATTATATAGTGAAATTAATTTATTTATTAACCTGCGGTTCACCCACGATTGATCCAATGATCAAGGATTCGAGAGGTCGTCCGGTGCAGTGCCCGAATCAGATTTAAAAATATTCCCTCCGTTCCCAAAAGATCCATGTTTTGGAAAAAACTTTCGTTTCAAAAAGATACATTTTTTATGTTTTCAATACATTTATTAATGACATATTGTACATTTCAAAAAATATAATTGTATTTGTTAAAATCTTACTGGTTAGAAATTATTGGGAATAGTTATTTTAAGAAAAACAATGCATTGGTAACTAAAATTTTATGTTTTTCTTAATAAGTGTGAAAAACCTAAAACATACATCTTTTAGAAACAGAGGGAGTATTGGTTAAGATTTTAAGTTCATAAAATATTTCAGAAAATATACTGAGTTTGATTCTATTTCCGTATAGAAACAAATCAAATAATGATTGTTTATATAACTAATCCTGCATTATTTACACAAAATTCTATATAAGTATTTTACTATATTAATTTTATTATATTATTTGAAAAAGATTTAACGTTAAGATTTAGGTTTCTTAAAATTCTCCTTTATAAAGTTATAGAGCGGAATATGGTGTAGATTTATGTTCGACTTACACAAATGTACAGCTAATATCTCTTCTTCCTTTTTGTGACTAAATACAGCCAAAATCTAAAGTTATATTCACAACTATTTTATCATATATGTAGTGTAATCTTTTTTTTACTTACAAATGTAAAAACAAAACCTAAATTTCACCACAGTATTTGAAATTGTTGAATTTTCAACTTATAATATATGTTAAATGATAAGAAGTGTAAAGATTGTAAACTTTAAAGTATAATTATCCGCGCGTAGCGCGGAAGACGATCTAGTGTATAATAAATATAGCGAGATACACATAAAAAATATCTTATATAGCACAAAATTTTTTGGTCTAAAAATAATGCCACAAGAAGGAAAACTAGATCTAGACTAAAAAATAATCCGGTAGTTCAATTTTTTAATAACTATTGGTTTAAACTAATATAACTAAGATTTTTTTACTTTCTCAGACACATTGTGTCTTATGAATTGCACATATAGACACATTGTGCTGGTCACACACTTTGTGGATGTCTATTGTCCTTTATGTCCTCAAAGACAAACTATATCATCCAACTAAAGTTAACCTAACTAGACAACTAACCGATAATTTTATAATTAAAAGAATATTTCTTATCTTATTTTTCGAAAAGTCGCAAGTCACATATTCTCTCTCTCCATTCTCGATTTCAAAACTCAGATTCAATTTAACTTTCCCAAATTCAAAACACTAATTTCTAATCTCTCTCACTCTTCCTTCATCGTCGAACCAAACCATGAACCCCAAAAGTTCAATGCGATAACCCTTTTAATCTCTTTTAATGAACCATTAACGAAATCGAAGCCAAAAAAGAAAGTGAAGAAATCCAAGACTTCTCAGGAGCCAACTCCATCGCAAACTGCAGCAGGAGGTACTTTTATTTCGCAAGAACACTATTTGAAGACACATATTTCATAAAAATCAAACCTTTTTTGATTGCTCGTGGTGGATTCTCTGGATTGTTTCCAGATTCGAGTCTTGATGAGTACAACTTCGCATTGGAGACAAGTGTAGCAGATGCTGCTCTATGGTGTGATCTTCAGTTAACCAAAGATGGTGCTGGGATGTGCTTCCCTGGTCTAATCATGATGGAGATGATATGAGTTGTTTATTGGGTTGTGATGAGACAAATCTCCGGGATCAGTTTCTAGGTCTATTAGCACAAGAATTGAATCTAATTGCAAGGAGTATGGCGTCCTCTGGCCAAAAGCAAATTAAACGGAACCGGAGCCATCGGAGGTCTTGAGACCAACAATGGTGAAATTTCATTTTTTGCACTTTTGGTCCCTCGTCTTTTGGATATTCACTCTTTTACCTCAAATATTTTTAAATGTTCAGAACAATCTTCTTGATTTACTCGTAAACTTCTAATTGTGCACTATATACCCTGTCAAATACAAATGAACCAATATATGTATTCAAAACTTCTAAATACATTATAAAATGATCTAAATAATCTAAAGAAATGATAAAACTTTTGGAAATAGCATGATATCACTCACCAAAACAGAAAATTTTGGGATTTTTGTTTTCTTTTTTCTTTAATCTAATTAAAATAGTTATCATCATCATTCTATTTATATATATATATGTCCACATTTTTTTCACACTTTTCCATCCATGTCCACACACTTATTTTGTGTAAATGTTAAATATATAAAATATATATATATGAAAATGAATGTTCAAATATAGAGAAAAAATCTGTAATTTAATGTAACAATTATATTTTTTAAATATATCATAAAATTTGAGAAAAAACTAATATAAAATATACAATTTGGAAAAAGATATTGTGTCCACATCCACAAAACACATGTCCACTAAATTATAATTTAAAATTTTAATTAGACATTAAAGTATAAAATATATGTACATGGATATCAAAATAAAAAGAAAAAAGAAACAGGTTTATATACGGTTCTTATATATTTCATTCAATTTATATACATATATATATATCTCCACATTTTTTTTGTTCACACTTTTCCATCCATGTCCACACACTTATTTTGTATAAATGTTAAATTTATAAAATATATATATGAAAATGGATGTCCAAATATTGAGAAAAAATCTATAATTTCATGTAACAATTTTTTTTTTAGATATATCATAAAATTTGAGAAAAAGCTAATATAAAACATACAATTTGGAAAAAGATATTGTGTCCACATCCACAAAACACATGTCCAATAAATTATAATTTAAAATTTTAATTAGACATTAAAGTATAAAATATATGTATATGGATATCAAAATAATAAGAAAAAAGAAAAAGGTTTATATACGGTTATTATATATTTATTTACATATCATAAATTGAATTAATGAATGAACTAAATATGATAAGGTAAATAAAGTACAAATGATTCTATCTCTATGATATTGTTTACTTTCTCCATCCAACGGTGGTAGATAACAATGCAATTCATTTTATAAATTAATTATAATAACTCCAACAGATAACACAAAAAGTATATAATATTGGTCCTCACAAACTAAACCAAAAAGAGACAACTTAATTCCTTCGCTCAGTCACCAACGAAGGGCATTTCTGTCTGAATTAAGTTCAGCTGTGAGAAAAAGTGTCTCTCCAGCAACAAGTGTCTTATTTCGTTAAAAAAGAGAAGAAAGTGTCCCATAAGGTAACTCACTCTATAACTAATGTAATTTTAGGTATGTATTGTATATATTTGGATATCCAATTGGTTTTATGTTTGACTCCGGTTGGTTTCAGTTTCTAGGTTTAAAGAAATATACACCGTCCGGGTTTTTGTAAGTTTTGGTTTTGTTTTGTTTAATTCTTTTAGGTTTGGTTTGGTTCACTTTTTAAAGGTTTGGATAAAATGATCAGATATAGATTATTTCTAATGGTTATCTCTAGTTTTTACAAAAACACATTAGAACAAATTCTGTCTTTATTATAGAGTAAAACTAATAGAATACAATGAAGATCTATTTTTATGTATAAAACCTCTAAAAAGTTTGGGAGCCAAGACTAATGTTTGATTGTGACTAAAATCCGACTCTGTTGGAGACTATGACTCCTCAAATTTTCTTCCCATATAACCTCTAGATATCTTAGTTCTTATGATATTAAAACAACACATGTATAGGAAGAGGATGAGCCACAACTTTTTGAAGCTTTCATTTCTTTTTCATATGTAATATATGTAATTGGCATGTGTTTCAAAAAAAAATGTAATTGGCATATAGAAGATAGCAAGAAATTCAAGGCATGAAAAACAAGATGTGTTTTTTGACCCAAAAAAAAAAGAAAAACAAGAGGTGTTTTACAGTCGGATTAGCTCTCTGAATGTAGGTCAGTAAAGCTGTTTCTGTTTTGTAAATCAGAAGTTTCAAAACCTCTAAATGAAACTATATTACAAGAAAATTGAGAGAGACTAACTGTGTATGTATTATCAGGAAAAAATTTAGACAAACTGTGTAGGGGCTTACAACCTACTGGAGATAGTGACCAAGATTATGAAACCAAAACCAAACCGGGCCTTGTGGTCTGGTGGTAAAGGAACCTCGGCTGAGGTGTCCGCCATCACGAGTTCGAACCCCGGCCACAGTGGATTTAACATGGTTTTCGTTTGGCCTCCAGGACCTTCCTCGCCAGTTCCGGTTGGACGCGGTGGGATATTCGGACTAAGTGAGAGGTCCGGATACCTGGATTACCAAAAAAAAAAAGATTATGAAACCATCTTGTGTTTAAAAAGCAGTAAGAAATATTAAACAGAGTTTTTCACTGACTTTTTTTGTAAAAGGTTTTTCACTGACTTTAACGATTAGAAAATGAGCAAAACAAACTAGCGGAACGAGGTTAAACAATAATTGATTTTTTATAGAAAAATACAAGAACTATAGGTTTTTTACAGGCATCCCATGTATAAGGGAAAATAAATTCTTGGGTTCATCGCCCCAGGTGAAACTATAGGTTCACCAACTAATGAGAATTGGTTATTTCATATGCAGATTTTTTCAAAAAAAAAAACAGAAAATTTAAAATTTATTTTTTAAACAACAAGATAAAAAATAAATAAAAATAGTGGTAGCTGGAAAAAAGAATTTTTTTTAATACTGTTAAAATCGTTTATACTAAACTCTAAATCCTAATCACTAAACCCTAAACTCTTGGGTAAACCCTAAAATTTTGGGTAAAGAGATATTCCAAGGATATAGAGTTTACCCAAGATTTAAGGTTTACCCAAAAGTTTAGGGTTTAGCGTTAGGGTTTATTATGAACAGTTTTAATACTGTTAATTTTTTTTTTCTTTTTGACAGCTATTACTATTTTTTTTCTTTTTGACAGCTATTACTATTTTTTATTTATTTTTTATCCATTATTAAAACTGTTCATAATAAATCCTAAACGCTAAATTCTAAACCCTAAACACTAAACTCTAAACCCTTGGATAAACCCTAAATCGTTGGGTAAACTCTAAACCCTTGGAATATCTCTTTATCCAAGGGTTTAGGATTTATCCAATGGTTTAGGGTTTACCCAAGAATTTAGGGTTTAGAGTTTAGTATAAACGATTTTAACAATATTAAAAAAAATTCAAGTTACTACTATTTTTTATTTATTTTTTATCCTTTTATTTAAAAACATAAATTCTAAATATTATGTTTTTTTAAATTATGCGTATAAAATAATCAATTCTCATTGGTTGGTGAACGTATAAGTTCACCTAAAAGGTGAACCCAAGAATTTCTTATAAGGGAATAACACACACGTATTACACCTGCAAGCAGCAGAGTTAGGGTTTTTACTAATTATGATCGTTACTCTCAACAAAGTATTTATTACATGATTATTTAATTAATAAACAACTATGCATAACATTTAAATTAGCATTTGTACACGAGAAATACTTAGGTTTACCCTTAGATGAACCTTTAAATTCATCTCATCCTTTTATAATAAATCAAATTGCCACAGAGACAATTAAATAAAAAATTTAATTAAAAAAATCAAAATAGCTAAAATAAAAAAAACATCCACTTCCGTCAACAATAAATTCTAAACCCTAAATCATGAATCTAAACTCTAAATCTAAATCCAAAATCTAAATCTAAACTCAAACCCTATACCCTAAATCTAAACCCAAATTTTATACCCTAAATCTGAACTCTAATTCTAAACTTAAACGCTATATCCTAAACCCAAATTCTAGACCCTAAACCCTAAACCCAAATCCTAGATCCTAAATCCAAAGGTTTGAGTTTAGGATTTAGAGGTTTGGGTTTATGATCTAGGGTTTAGGGTTTAGGATCTAGGGTTTAGGGTTTAGATTTAAGTTTGGATTTACATTATAGTGTTTAGGTTTAGATTTAGGGTTTGTATTTAGAATATATGATTTGGGTTTAGATTTAAGGTTTGGGTTTACGATATAGGGTTTGGGTTTAGATTTAGAGTTTTGATTGAGGGTATAGAGTTTAAGGTTTAGGGTTTAAAGATTAGATTCATGATCTAGAGTTTATGATTTATAGTCGGCGGCGTTAGGATCGCTAAAATTTACGTATTTTTATTTCAGCTATTTTAATTTTTTTAAAAAATATTTTTTATTTAATTGTCTATATAGCAATTTAATTGGTTGTAAGTAGGTGAAGTGAATTTAAACGTTCAGTTAGGGGGTGAAACTAAGTATTTCTCAAAAACACATACTAACTGCTAGTTATAGAACTCGATTCCACAAACAGGAAAAGTTGGTATTTATGCCAAAAATCAAGAAAGCAAAGCACCACCCAAAGTTCTGAGAATCAAGAAAATGGATTCAGACTCTCTTCTTCCTATTTCTGAATCTCTTCAGCTTCCAATCATCAATTTCTCCGATCAGAACTTTAACACCAGGATCCTCAAAGTGGGATGAAGTGAAGGCTGATGTCCGTAAAGCCTTAGAAGACTACGGCAAAGTGTCAAGCATAGAGCTTAATTAACAAGTCTGTTTTTGAAGCCATGGAAGAGCTATTCGATTTGCCGGTTGAGACCAAACAGAGAAACGTGTCCTTTAAACCCTTTCATGGGTATCTTAGTCACAATCTTTACCAGAGTTTTGGGATTTAAGATGCTAATGTTGCTGAGAAAGTCAATGACTTTACTTAACTATGGCCCGATCATGGAAACAAGAGTATAAGGTATGAAACTTAAGAACTATTCCATCCATTTCAAAAGATAGATGCTTAATAATTTTCAAGCAAATTTCAGTTAAATTTCAATTTTTACTTTATTTGATTATTTAAAATCTATATTTGAATTTTAAATTTATCAAAATAATATAGTATTGAAAAATATAAAAACACTTTATTTTTGTGACAAAATTTTATTCTAGAACGACACTTGATTTGAAACAAAATATTGTTTGTGTTATATTTGGTTGAAAACCTTTCAAGAATTTGTTTGTATCAAATCAAATGTTTGTGTTCATATAGTGAGATGATGCACAAGTTCTCGGAGCAATTAGTGGAACTGGATGTGATGGCGAGAAGAATGATAATAGAGAGTTTTGGGATAGAGAAGTACCTTGACGAGAATCTGAATTCTACAAAACTATCTTTTTAGAATGATGAAGCATACATCACCTCCTGATGACGATGTAGAAGAGACAAAGCTAGAAGAGCATTATAACAATACTTAATCAATATGAAGTTGAAGGTTTGGAAGTTAAGACCAAAGACGAAATGTTGATGTTGCAGGCACTTTTGAATGGTGGATTGTATTCTCCATATCACCTAGTCATGGTGGAAAAGAAGACAAGGTATCCAACTGCAATGTTCGCTGTTCCAAAACCAGGAGTTATCATAGATTCACCTGAAGACCTTGTCGACGAAGAACATCCTCGTGTGTTCAAACCCTTTGAATATAGTGAGTTTCTTAACTTCTTTCACTCGAAAGCCGGTCGTAAAGCTGAATCTGCTCTTCATGCTTTCTGGGCCCTAATGATTAGTTGTAGTTTATTCTTCTTCCAGAACTCTGTAACTCGACGAGGCTGTAATTTCAAAAGACTTGACCCTAATAAGAGAAGGCGTTTTGCACCAAACGTGACAAGTCCTGGTTCTCTGGCGTTTGGTCTCTCAAACCCTCTATACTATCTTTCACTGTAGGATCAGATTCGAACCTGTACCTCAGAATATTAATATTATGACTTGGTAAATGTAAGATATAGCACTATAGTCTATGGTATTGATGGATATAAAAGACAAAAAAAAAAAGGAAAAACCTAGAACCTAGAGCTTTGACATTTTTCTCGTGGTCACACGTGTCAAATTCTTACTCGTCAAAGCTTCGCCGCCTTAGCTTTGTTGCTATGAACGAGTCTTCTAGATCCTTTCCACTATAAATCTAAATCCTCGAGACGTCTTCTCTCTCACAATTGTTTAGGGTGAGTTTGGTCTCAGATGAAGTAAATAATACTTAGAGTCTTAGAGTGGGTCGAACAGAAGCGTTTATTAGATTTCGAAATGAGGTTACAAAGGTGGAGAAAGTAAACAGAAAACCAGAGCTCGGAAAGCTTTAAACCGGAAAAGTACAGGTAACAGAGAGATGATTGTACGGATGAAAACCCTAATCTCGCCGCTAAGTTTGTGTAACAAAGTGTCGATGCCTTTCTCCTTTACTTCCCTGTTCTTTTATAGCCTCTGTTCGGATGGGACTTGATCTAATCTCCCCTTCAATTGATTGGGCTTTGTCGGTCTGTCGGATTCGATGTAGGTCTCGTCCCGAACTGTCGAACCGGTTGTCTCCTTCTGATCCGTTACTCGACTAAAAGCAGTCTGCAACCGAGCCGTGAGCGCCGAGCTCCGAGCTCCGGCTGCTCGGCTATGATCCTTTTTGAATACGGTTAGGCCTTTTGTTCGATGGATTTTGTGGATGGGTATAATCCATCCTGAGCAACAATTAAGCTTCCCGAAATCAAAAGGCAAAAAAAAAAAAAAAAAAACAATCGTCTCAATCCTCTCTCGAATCGCAAATTACGATCAAGGTAGATTTCTGATTCCTAATCAGGGTTTCTTCGATCAGCTGTTGCTTCGTTTGGATCGCGATTGATTCTTCTTCTTTGATTAGTTTATTTTGTTTGATCGATATTGATTTCTTCTTCTTCGAATTCGATTCTTGTTATTCGTTGATCTTGATTTTCGATTAGGGTCTCTGTATTATTCGATATAGATCTGTGATTGTTTTCGCAAATTTGATCTGAGATTTTTTTTTTTTTGCCAAATATTGATATTAGTTTTCGTCTACTATATACAGATGCAGATCTTCGTTAAAACTCTCACCGGCAAGACAATCACTCTTGAGGTGGAAAGCTCTGACACCATCGACAACGTTAAAGCCAAAATTTCAGGATAAGGAAGGCATTCAGCAAAGGCTTATCTTCGCCGGGAAGCAGCTGGAAGACGGCAGAACCTTGGCTGATTACAACATTCAGAAGGAATCTACTCTCCACTTGGTTCTCAGGCTCCGTGGTGGTATGCAGATCTTTGTCAAAACTCTTACGGGAAAGACTATTACTTTGGAGGTGGAGAGCTCTGATACTATTGACAACGTCAAAGCTAAGATCCAAGACAAGGAGGGTATTCCTCCAGACCAGCAGAGGTTGATCTTCGCCGGCAAGCAGCTCGAGGATGGAAGAACTCTCGCTGACTACAACATCCAGAAGGAGTCCACTCTTCACTTGGTGTTGCGTCTCCGTGGTGGCTTTTAAGTCTCTCGTCTTGTGTCGTATCAAAAAACCAACAATGTCTCTGTTCGCTAGTCTCTTTTTCTTTTAAAAACTTCTCATGGTTTGTGTGTGTCTGAGGCCTTACAAAGTGCCTTATAAATAATCGATGAACACTAGTTTGGTTCCTTAAGTTTCTCTTGTCGTTCTAATACTAGTCGAATTTCTCGACATTGGAATTTATCCTCGTTGCTCTCGTTTGTATCTGCATTTATATTAGAAAAGTGCTTTGTTGTTTAAAATGTTATGCCCTACAGTGAACAGGAGAAGATGCGGCGGAACGTACCCACTGCGTTGTGTAGCTTCTTACTTTTGAAATCTTATGTCTCTTGAATGTGTTCAGAGATAGGTGAGAAGCTTTATTACATTTTGTACTCACTCGTCATCTCTTCAGTGTGGTAAATTGAGAGATGTTGTGCTGACCATTTAAGTGGGTTGCTTACATTGATGGGCTTAGAAGCATTTTGGAATACTCGTCGTTGCAAAAATCATGTCAAGTATTGATGAGCTTATAAGTTTTTAAATCTCTTAGTTTGTTTCTCTTTCCTTCTGTGATTAAAGGTTTACTCGAGTCATTGCTGACTGAAGTCAAGAACCTTCGGACTGAGCTCCAACAAGTCAGACATGAATGTGATCGCCAGGTTGCACAGTCACAGAAGCTGGCTGATGAGATACTCAAAGTATAAAGAGAGTGTTGGAAAGTCATCTCATGAACTAGACATGTTGATTGCAAAATCAGGATCGTTGGAGGTTAGTTCAGAAGTAAAACTTTTGGCTCCTTGTCTTATATTCAGTTGTCTGAATAATACCAATCTTATGGTGCAGGAAACATGTTCCTTGCAAAAAGAGCGTATAAAAATGTTGGAGCAGGAATTAACCTTTGCTAAAGAAAAGCTAAAGGTAATGGTTTGATCAACTTTGGATGAGTGATATGACAATTTTCAGATACTCCGATGGGTTCTTTACACTGACATTTCTTATTTGTTTTCTACAGATGGTACATGCATCTATATCTCTTACTATGACAGAATTTGGGGAGCAAAAAGAACGTATGCATGAGCTGCAAGACCGCCTTGCAGACACGGAGCGTCAACTTCTTGAAGGAGAGGTGTTGAGGAAGAAGCCACAACACCATTCTTGTAAGTATATATAATTTAGCAACGTGTTAAGTTCCATCAGCTTTCTCTATGTGGGTTAAACAAAGCTTTTATTTCAGGAACTGAAAGGAAACATACGAGTGTTCTGCCGAGTGCGCCCCTTTCTACCAGATGATGGAGGACGCTAAGAGGCCAGCGTCATTGGTTACCCTACATCATCTGAATCTCTTTGGAGAGGCATTGATGTGGTCCAAAGTGGTAAATTCAGTGACTCGCCTAATTTGCTTTGCTCAAGTAGAATATTTCGTTTTTCATGCCTTGTGCTCTATTTGGTTTCTCAGGTAACAAGCATCCTTACACATTTGACAAGGTCTTCGACCATGGAGCTCCTCAGGAGGAAGTATTCTTTAAAACATCGCAACTTGTTCAAAGCGAATTGGATGGCTACAAGGTTTGTTATCTTCTTATTCTGACTATCTTGTAGATCCTTGGTAAATGCAGCTATTTGTATCTGACAACACTTTGACTGATCTTTTGTCATTTACCTGCTTTAAATCTTTGTGGACATAGGTTTGTATTTCTGCATACGGCCAAACAGGTTCTGGCAAAACCTATACCATGATGGGCAGGCCTGAAACACCAGAGCAGAAGGGACTGATCCCTCGTTCATTTGAACAAATATTCAAAAAAAGTCAGTCTCTTAGTGCACAAGGCTGGAAATACATGATGCAGGTACAGTTTTCTCCCAGAATGGTGAAACATTTGTTTAATGCTTCCATTGCTAGCGCTGTTTCTTATTTTAAGTTCATTTGTGTTCTTTCCTTCACCACCAGGCAATAAACAAAAGCTTGTCTGCTTTGAGTGATGTTATATTTGCATTGGCAAAGAAAGAGGATCATGTTCCTTTCAGAACTCGAGGTTGACAAATCTGGTACAGGTTAGATTACATTAGTTCTCCTGAATCATTCTGCACACATATATTGAGTCGATCTTGATCATTCTATTAAAGGATAATCCTTTTTTTTTGTGTAACAGCCAGGTTTAGGAGGTTACTCAAAACGTTCTCTTCGCCGGATCCAACTTCTACTGGAGAGTCCCTTTGTTCTCTTCGCTTTGCTGCTAGAGTCAACGCATGTGAGATTGGGATACCTCGGAGACGAACTTCCTCAAAACTTATTGACAATCGCCCTTGAGCTACGGTTAAAAAAGACTGGTGTTGTTGAGGTTTTCTCCCTCATATGTAATAACTGATTGTGGTTTTGACTTGGTCTCTTGCTGTATGAAGAGCCCTTGAGTTCATATGCAAATTTGTTTTTGGATCTTTTGCTTTCCATTATTTGATTGTGGAAACTACTACTTGCTATCTTATTAGTGTTGTATGCGAAATTGATTCATTTACAGTTCTTATCTAGAGCTTTATCAGTTATGTGACCAGATGCAGATTGTCTTATAGGAACATAAGTACAACACTTCTTGTTCTGTTTCACATAGTTTGAACACAACATTGTTGGAATACATGGAAAAAGTCAACGAGGATAAACTATAGTGATGGAAGAATCATCAACAGACTTGCTTGTCAAAGATTTGATCAGATGGAGAAGCTCCTGATTGTTGAACTCTAGAGTCTCTCATGGTTCGGAGAAGAAGTCCAGACTCCTGGCCGCTTTGGAATTGGTAGAGTAACATTGAAGCTGTTCATCATCACAAAAATGTTATCCATTGAAGGTCTCTCAGAAGAATCATCTTGAACACATAACAGAGCAATGTGAATGATTCTGGTCACTTCATTTGTCTGAAAACTCCCTCTCATTGCTTCATCTACTAACTCCAATGGTGAATTACTTACCCATAGCTTCCACACCTGCAAAGTTGTTTTTAATCACTGTTCCTGATAACTTTCTTGTGTTGGTTATATATCCACTCACATATGTGACTACATCTCCAAGACCATCCTCTTCATAGAAGCTACTGTTTTTCTTCCAGGTTATGAGTTCAAGAACCAAGACTCTGAAGCTATAAACATCTGACTTCACAGAGTACTGTCCGTGGATTGCATACTCGGGTGACATATATCCACTAGAGAGAGAGAGAGTACTTGTTAGAATCAAAAGATTTAGATAATCACGAAAAGAAGAAACAACTCTTCCTATGAACCAACGATTGTTTGAGTATTGGCTTGAGTTTGATCAACACCAAAGATCCTTGCCATACCAAAATCTGAGATCTTGGGACTCATGTCTGCATCTAAGAGTATGTTACTCGCTTTAAGATCACGGTGAATGATCGTGAGCCGTGAATCTAGATATAAATACAGTATTCCTCGAGCTATCCCTTCAATGATCTTGTATCTTCTTTGCCAATCCAAAAGTCTACTCTTCTCATTATCTACATATAAAGAAACAATCATATAAAGAGAACTGATACTTTCTGAGAGGAAATGAATGATGGTTTTGGTTATTACCGAACCGGAAGTAGTCGAGGCTTTTGTTTGGTACAAACTCATAGACAAGTATCTTCTCTTCTCCATCTAAACAATATCCCAAAAGCTTAGCAAGGTTCCTGTGTTGTAGCTTGGCCACCACGTCAACTTCGTTCTTGAATTCTTGTGCTCCTTATGTCGAGCCTCGAGATAGTCTCTTTATAGCTACTGTTTCACCGGTTATAAGCTGTCCCTGAATGGTTTTTACTGTACACTTTTACACAAAAGTATCTTTATAATTACAGGTTTGACCAAGATTATGAAACCATCTTACGTTTTATAAGCAGCAAGTAAGAAATATCAAAGTTAAAAAATAAAAATAAAAAAATATCAAAGTTTTTTAATGAATAGAAAATGAGCAAAGCAAACTTGCGGAACAAAGTTATACTATAATGATTTAAAAAAAAAAATCTACAAGAACAATAGTTTTGATTTTTTTTTCTAAGCATCCAATGTATAAGGGAATAACACACACGTATTCATACACCGCAGCAGCGTTACAGTTGTTATTAATTATGGTTGTTACTCTCAACAAGTGCATTTATTACATGATTATTTAATTAATAAACAACTATGCATACCAGCTAATTCAAGCTAGCATCCGCAATCACATACTACTAACTACTAGTTATAGAACCCAATTCCACATAAAGAAAAAAGTTGGTATTTAGGCCAAAATCAAGAAAGCAAAACACCACCAAAGTTCTGAGGATCAAGAAAATGGATTCAGACTCTCTTCTTCCTCTCTCTCAATCTCTTCAGCTCCCAGTCATCGATTTCTCCGATCAGAACTTAACACCAGGAACCTCAAAGTGGGATGAAGTGAAGGCTGATGTCCGTAAAGCGTTAGAAGACTATGGCTGTTTCCAAGCTTTCGTTGACAAAGTGTCAAACATAGAGCTTGACAAGTCTGTTTTTGAAGCCATGGAAGAGCTATTTGATCTGCCGGTTAAGACCAAACAGAGAAACGTGTCCTCTAAACCCTTTCATGGGTATCTAAGTCACGATCTTTACCAGAGTTTAGGGATCGAAGAAGCTAATGTTGCAGAGAAAGTCAACGACTTTGCTCAACTGCTATGGCCTGATCATGGAAACAAGAGTATTAGGTATGAAACTTAATAACTACTCTATCCGTTTCAATTTTTTTTTTTTAAAGTTAAATTTCAGTTCTAATTTTATTTGACTATTAAAATTTTAATAGCATTTATTTTTTAAATTTTAATAAAAATAATAATAAAAAATTATAAGAAAAATGTATTTAAATCATAAAAATATTTATTTTGTTACAAAATTATTCTAAAACAACATTTAATTTGAAATGAGAGAAAATTTATGTCTTTTTTTTCTGTCAGCAAAAATTTATTTGTCTACATATAATATTTTAGTTGGTCAACGCAATTGCAAGTATTTGCGTTTGATACATGCTTGAAAACTTTCAAGAATTCGTTTTTATCAAATTATATTTGTGTTAAAATAGTGAGACGATGAACAAGTTCTCGGAGCAACTAGTGGAACTGGATGTGATGGTGAGAAGAATGATAATGGAGAGTTTTGGAGTAGAGAAGTACCTTGACGAACATCTGAATTCTACAAATTATCTTTTTCGAATGATGAAGTATACAGCACCTCCTGAGGACGATGTAGAAGCGACGAAGTTAGGCTTACGTTCTCATACCGACAAGAACGTCATCACCATACTTCATCAGTATCAAGTTGATGGTCTGGAAATTATGACCAAAGATGAAAAATGGATCAGAGTGAGACCATCTCAACATTCTTTCATCATCATGGTTGGAGATTCTCTCTGTGTAAGTTACTCTTAACTTCATATACATGCACACTATGTAAAACAATAATCATCTAATTGTCGATGTTACAGGCACTTTTGAATGGTAGATTACATTCTCCATATCACCGGGTCATGATGGCGAAGAAGACAAGGTATTCGACAGCAATGTTCTCTATTCCAAATCCAGGAGTTATCATAGATTCACCTGAAGAACTTGTCGACCAAGAACATCCTCGGTTGTTCAAACCTTTTGAGTATATTGATTTTCTTAACTTCTTTCACTCGGAAGCTGGTCGTAGAGTTGAATCTACTCTCCATGCTTTCTGTGCTGTCTGAAACATTTTAACTTTTATTCACAAAAAAGAATGTAATGACTTCACATTTTATTGGTATAGGTTTTTCTCCTTTTTCTTTTCATGTTTTCTGTAGTTTGATATGTTATCACAGCATACATGCATATAAACCTAATGTAACATACACACATGACTCCTTGGAGTTCACCGCAGACTACTCCTCTGAATTCAACCAGATTAAAAGAATTTCTTTTCAAAAAGAAAAAACATACCCACATGACATGACATGCAAGAGAAGAAAGTACTATACCATCTAGCAAAAGGTTTTTTAACTTTTTGTGAGAAACAAAAGAGACAAAGAAAAGAAAGTACTATACCATTCTCATTCTCTGGTACAGTAAGTAGGTTATTGTAGTACATGTGCGGCAGAGTGTAGGTAACACTGCAAATTTTGAACCATTAAATCTTTGTATACTTGTATAGAGAATATTCAATGTCTTTTGCTTCATATGTATGCAAGCGAGCTTCTGTCAAAATCAGGTTGTGGCCTCCCTCGTGTTGGAGTTGGCGGTCTCTGGATATTCAGCTCCTGCCATACAGATTCTGTAGGATTCTTTCATAGCTAAAACATATCATATGGCTACATAAACTTTACTAGATCATCTTGTTCCAGGACTCTCTTTTTCTAAGCAAAAGTGATGATATTGTGGAGACATCATTGGCACACATAATTACTAACTTAGATTGACTTGTGACACATAGACATCGGTGCTGGTGTAAAACCCATTAAAATCCCGCGAACAAAACCCATTTTAACATCCCTATGTACATGATACGATGATGTTTTAATTTTTCTCTTAAGAATTCAAAGAATAGTTGAACTGATTCACTTATTAGCTATAACAGTTTTATCATATATGGCATCATGACTGAAAAGTTTATAAAGTGCAAACATAAATTATATAGTTTAAAAACAAGTCAATTTTAAAAAAGCGCGGAACAAAATCATTCCGATACCAACGTATTGGCAACATCCAACCAAATTTCGATCTGGAATGCATCATTGATTTCTCTTGTATTCGTATTTGTCATATCATATTTTCTAAAATTAGATTGTTTCTCAAGAGCTTGTTTTGACTTTCTTGATATGATATATCATATCAACTTTTCTGTTATTGTTTTTTATAGATAATATTAAATAAAAGAATTTTTAAACAAAAAAAAAGACTACACACTTGTAATAAGTGCCATTTCCAAATAATCAATAGTCATTGTGGACTTAATTGTCCAAGGTTACTTGTTAGATTTATTATTGCCTTAGAATATCTTCAATGTAAAATTTTAGTTTTCTCCAGAATAAAATAAATCTATTATTAAGTAGAAAATAGAATATGGATGGATCATTTTTTTTATTTCAAACTACATAACAAAAAGTTTGAAGTAAAATATAAAATGGGGTTGAAACTTGAAAATGATCTTTCCACCACCAAAAGAAAATTAAGAAATATACTTTAAATGGCAATAAAGTCAACTAAAGGAGAGAAAAGTCAACTCTTCCCACTGTTGTACTTATTTTCAGTTATTTGCTCTCAAAGTCTCAACCTTTACTTGTTAACAACCAGAGAGCGAGAGAGAAACAGAGTTCCTAAAACAGAGAATCTTTCGGGTTAGAACCAAAAGAGAAGCTCTAAAGTCTAAACAAGGTAAGAAAAGAAACACCCTAATGGTCAAATCTGAATGCAACCGAGACTGTTACTGAAGCTTGCTCACATCCCAAGCCACTCTCATAACTCCAAACCTCGAATTCGCTTCTCCAAAAGTCCTCCCAACATCATCAGATCCATAAGGGATGCTCATCTTGCTATAATCATATAACCCACTAAGCTCCATTACATCAACCACACAAACCTGTCTTGTCTCCAGGTTTAAACCGTACCACTCACCATCTGTTTTCAAAACTGTTCCCTTACCGACCTCGACTCCTCTCTCGTCCACAAGCATCACTTGCTGCCCTCGCTTCAGCCCTTCTGATGATGATGATGATGCAGCAGAAGCTTTATCTGCAAATGGTGTTGTTGGTTTCTGCTGTTGCCAACTGTTTTCATCTCCAGGACTCTCTGGTAAATCCCCTGAGCTATTATTATCACGAGCTGGCCCTTGCTTGCTTGCTCGAGCTAGTTTTGCTTTTCTGTTATTCAGCCTGAGAACAAAAAAGAAAAATATCAATGTAAGATTGAGAAATAGAGATAGCTAGAGAGAGAGAGAGAGAGAGAGAGAGAGAGAGAGAGAGAGAGAAGCAGGTACCAGTTCTTCAGCTGCGCAGATGTAACCTCAGGACCCTGCAAGCTGAGTTTATCAGCCCATGTCCGTATCCAAGCTGAGTTTCGCTGCATATCAGGTTCATCAACAAGCGCCTTCTCCATCATCGCCATTTGATCATCACTCATTATACTACGCTTCCTTTTCGTCCTCTGCTTCTCCAAGAGAAGAGAAGCTTCAGCTCTCTCATCCTCCTTCACCTCTCCCGGGGAAGAACTCACTTTAAGCCGCTTAGTAAAAGTGCGAGCCAAATCTCCATCTTCAACCTGATCAACCGAACCTTTCCCTCTGTTAGAGCTTGTTTCTGAACCACTGGTTTCAAGATTGTTTGCATCTGCGTCGCTTTCTTTCGACCGTTCAGCTATTTCCATCTCCTCGTTCACGCCTTGCTTTGTCCCAGCATCTTCCACTCGGACATCAGAATCCTCTGAAGCTTCATCGTTGTTGAGATTCACAGGCTCTTTTCTCCCCTGCTTACCAGATGAACTCCCTCCCGCACCATGATTGTCCTAGAACCAACATAGCATCTTAAAAGTGAACAAGACCCATCTTTCACATATAACTATACCATATGATCCACAAAAGTAAAATGTCGCTGCATTTACTTGTATCAGTTAACTAAACAGATAATCATAAAACAATTTTCCTAAAGAGGTATAGTCGCTCAAGAAAAACAGTTTTGACGTCCAGTGGAACACTACTAATCCTCTACAAAGAGCCTAACGCCACCTAGCGATTTCTTTGAACATTGCAAGAGAGTAACAAGCTTTCACCTTCACCTCAGCCTGACTATCCTCAAACTCCGAACGGATTAGCGGCTCCAACTGTTGACAGAACACCCTGCAGACGACAGCATCCGAAAAAATATATATCAATACAAAACAGCACAGCTCGAGAACTATAGAAATGTTCTTTATTTGTCTTAAGGTGAAATGTAGAATGGTGTAGAGGTTCCTTCACCTCAAAATCATTAAATCTTCGACATTGAGGGCATTAGGAATCAAGAATTCTGCATGATGCAACAGAGAACCTACAAAATACAAATATATACATTACAATGAAATCAACAGAACATGTGTAATAAGAATGTGTCGGGATAAAAAAAGAAGGTACACACTTATGTTTTTGCAAACACTAGTGCCTCTCTGAGCTTCTGGAGTATATGAAGAGCTTGGTAATAGATTAACCAATATGCTTGTAGGATCCTTCCGCAATCCATTCACAAACGTTTGAATGAAACGGTTCCTGTCATCTTCTGCAGGTTTCAACAGCAAATCCACATAGTAAGAAACAAAGGTATGAGGACATGGTGAGGTTATCTTGAAAATCACCTGTGCAGACTTCAGGAACGAAGCAGTGAAGATTAGCCATGATTTTCACAATTAAGGATGTTCTTTGATGTGCATATGAAGACATGGTGAGGTTATTTGAAAAATTAAGCTTGAATTGAGGAACGGCCAATTCACCAGGAGATGAAAATGCACTTAAAACCCATCCAGATGAGGTAAACAGATCGTAATCAAGTGTTGCATCATCTTCCCTTGAAGAAAGATCAGAAGAGCACAACATTGACAAGAAATCTCCATGCGAGAGACAAAATACTGCGCTGAGAACCATAGTCTGTAGATAAAATTTAAACATCCGTCACACATAATTAAATCACAGATAAAGCAAGAGACTGCTGCAAAGGCAGGGGAGTATTCAATACTTACAAAATGTTTGGTGAAAAACCGTCGAAAATGTGAGTCATCCGAGAACACGTCAGCTAAGCGCATAGCGTTAAGTAGCACAAAACCCATTGGATACTCATGAGGAGGACTAGCCTTGGAAGCTCTAGAAAGGCCATGCCTCATTAATGCAAGTACCTAGATTACAGATATAGCATCACTTAGTAAGTTAACACCAACTTTTGTACAGAAATCTTTATTAGGACTAACCTCTGAGGCAACAGTCTGAGCTAAATGCAAGCTTCCTGCAGCTCAACCTCGTCAAGGAATGAGACACATTCCGCCTCAAACAAATGGTGCAACTACAGGAACAAAAACTTTGGTATGAGACTTACAGACAGTAAACAGAGAAACACAATGCTAAGTTACACCAACCAGACTTACAAGTGAAAGGACTTTTGCTTTTATTCTAGATATGGAAGCTATTATCACGGCAGCTCCAACAAATTCAGGAGTAACAGTTAGTGATAGTATGGACTGAGCAAGCATAAGAACACCACCTTTTCCACATAGCTCCTGAAACAAGAATACACAAACGGTTAATCTAGAATTGATGAATCTCAAGGTTTAAGAAGCAAGCATTAGAGAAACCTGGTTTTGAGCAACACGGTCTCTAAACAGTTTGTGTTGGCATAGAGAGTGAAGGAACTGCAAAGCAGCCGGCTTGTTGGCAGTGGGTGTTAGCGGCCCCTACAGAATTAGCACATAGTTTTTCGGTTGGTCAGTTTGCGATGCAGCAACTTCGCTCTTAAAGATCTCACAACATTGTGAACCGCTCCAAAAGCAGCGTCTATAAACACATCAACCTAAATGTGAAACATAAGAATCAGATCAACAAATCCCAGCAAAAAGAACACAATATCTCAAGTACATCATGGTGAAGTTATTTGAAAAATTAAGCTTGAATTGAGGAACGGCCAATTCACCAGGAGATGAAAATGCACTTAAAACCCATCCAGATGAGGTAAACAGATCGTAATCAAGTGTTGCATCATCTTCCCTTGAAGAAAGATCAGAAGAGCACAACATTGACAAGAAATCTCCATGCGAGAGACAAAATACTGCGCTGAGAACCATAGTCTGTAGATAAAATTTAAACATCCGTCACACATAATTAAATCACAGATAAAGCAAGAGACTGCTGCAAAGGCAGGGGAGTATTCAATACTTACAAAATGTTTGGTGAAAAACCGTCGAAAATGTGAGTCATCCGAGAACACGTCAGCTAAGCGCATAGCGTTAAGTAGCACAAAACCCATTGGATACTCATGAGGAGGACTAGCCTTGGAAGCTCTAGAAAGGCCATGCCTCATTAATGCAAGTACCTAGATTACAGATATAGCATCACTTAGTAAGTTAACACCAACTTTTGTACAGAAATCTTTATTAGGACTAACCTCTGAGGCAACAGTCTGAGCTAAATGCAAGCTTCCTGCACGCTCAACCTCGTCAAGGAATGAGACACATTCCGCCTCAAACAAATGGTGCAACTACAGGAACAAAAAACTTTGGTATGAGACTTACAGACAGTAAACAGAGAAACACAATGCTAAGTTACACCAACCAGACTTACAAGTGAAAGGACTTTTGCTTTTATTCTAGATATGGAAGCTATTATCACGGCAGCTCCAACAAATTCAGGAGTAACAGTTAGTGATAGTATGGACTGAGCAAGCATAAGAACACCACCTTTTCCACATAGCTCCTGAAACAAGAATACACAAACGGTTAATCTAGAATTGATGAATCTCAAGGTTTAAGAAGCAAGCATTAGAGAAACCTGGTTTTGAGCAACACGGTCTCTAAACAGTTTGTGTTGGCATAGAGAGTGAAGGAACTGCAAAGCAGCTTCGGCTTGTTGGCAGTGGGTGTTAACGGCCCCTACAGAATTAGCACATAGTTTTTTCGGTTGGTCAGTTTGCCGATGCAGCAACTTCGCTCTTAAAGATCTCACAACATTGTGAACCGCTCCAAAAGCAGCGTCTATAAACACATCAACCTAAATGTGAAACATAAGAATCAGATCAACAAATCCCAACGCAAAAGAACACAATATCTCAAGTACATCATGGTGAAGTTCATACCTTAGGGTGGGCAAGCAAGACTATAACAAGATCTTGGGAGTTGGGAGAGATGAGCCCGTGCATCAGGTGAAGAGAAGAAGCCACCATTGTAGCTTCTATCAGTGAGTCATTATCTGATTTCCAGCTTTCCTGAAGAGAAAAAAAACAGAGTTGAATCACAACTTGAGAAAAGAGAGAAACCGGAAGAGACAATTGTTAAGTTTCACGGGCTTCCAACTGAAAATCAATTAGTGGTAAGTGGGGTTGATCCAAGTATTTATATATAACTCTCGATGTAGATAGGATCTTTACTCATAACCATTTACCTTTCTATTACCGCCAAGAGCTATCATTGTAAAGATGACAAGATCAAGCATCTGAGCTGTTAATACCACATCATCAAGCAACACCTATCATGACAATGATTCAAAAACAAAAACACAAACATGCATTTTCTCCTCAGTACTTTTTCCAACAGAGACATAAAATCAAATTATATTTTTCAAGAATATCAAACCTGGTCGAGTCTAGGATGACGAGATGTTAAATCGCAAAACGTATTCAAGAGTCTGATCCCAGACAACAAATATCGAAGCTTGTGATCCTTATCAGAAGATATGAACACTGATAAGAGGTGCAGAGGCAACATCCGTACCAGTTTCTCTACATCTATCTGTGTATCAACAACTCAAAATCAATACTCAAAAAAAAAAACTCAAGAAGAAACATTCGAAACTCAAATAAAATTTTGCACCTTTTTTTCAGGTGATGCTCCTTCTTCTTCGTCTTCTTCTACATCGTTGTAACAGATACAGAAGTCTTCGTTATCCTTAAGAAGCTTGTGAATCTCCAGAGAGGTTCGCCAATGCAAACCTTTCACAGCTGCAACTACTTGTCTAGGTTCCAACAACCCACTCATGTCAACACACTCACTGAAGCTTACAACAATTAGCGGCCAGGGAGGAATCAAAGAGTAGAACTTTGTCTCGACTTGATTTAGGTTATAGCAGAGAATAAGATGATAACTGAGAGTGAATTACGACGACGGAGGTAGGAATCAAAGATTAGAACTTCGAGTGGTTTTGAGCGTTAGGTTATGGCAGAGAAGAAGGTAAGAAATGAGAACGAATTGGGAGAAGCTGAGGAAGATATTTTTTTTTCTTTTTAAAGGTGTAATGGCAAAACGGTAAATAAGGTGAGGTCAATTAGTGGATGTAAATGACACACTGCGTCTCTTCGCTCTCTGTCAGCGACGATTTCAATTTCAAACCCTAATCAACATTTTTTTGGTTTACAAATGTCGAAACGATGAAGACAATCACGTGAGAGAACACGTGATGTTTTTTAGAAAATCTCGTTTCGTCAAAGCCCAAATGATTGTTTTATCTGGCCCAATTTCTTAACGTAACTTTGTTGACTGTTTAAAACATCATATATTTTTGACGCTTTTTTTTTTTTTTGAATTTTTCTGAACGAAAAGGATCTGAGGGAGACTCTAGAGGGTGGAGGGCCTGGAGGCCATTCCATTTCAGGAAGAACTATGTCGACAAGTATGTCCTAGAGGAGATGTTATTCATGGTAGTGTTATTCGTGGTGTTTGGCTTAGTGCTTCCCTCCCCTATGGTGATTCATGGAGGGTGTAGTATAATGGGAATCACTATAGTCCTAATGGGATAGAGGGTGAAGTTTAATGAAAATTACTACACTTGACAGGATGAAAAGTGCAGTTTGACAAAGAGAACTGCAGTTTAATGAAATGGAGGATGCAATCTGACACAGAGGAATTCAGTCTAATGGGATATAAGGAAGTTTGAGAAACATGCAAGACAAAATAATGGTCATGTTACATTCATGATGACTATAGGTTGTCATCGTGAAGGTTCTCTGACGCTCAAGTCAAAGCAGGACCTCAAGACAACACTTATGGGTTGTTGCAGCCTAAACACGTGGTGGATGCTCTGAAGTGTTTGAATTGGTAAAGCTCTCTAAAGGATATATATATATATATATATATATGTGTGTGTGTGTGTATTTGTTATACAATTGAGAAGAATAGGCACCACCAGAAATGATGAAGTATTTCATTTGTCCAAATATTGTTTTTGTTTGGGATAAAGTACTGATTTTGAGCTCTTAATTCACACTGATGTTTAGAAAATAATAGGAATGTATGTTACCTCTGCACCTCCTAGCAGTCTTTATTATATCTCCTGATAAAGCTGCCTTTGAAATGTATTGTCTCGGAATTAGGCTGTTGAATACATTTTTAACACTGATTGCCTGTTAAAATGTTATATATATATATATATAGTTTACACATCCACACAAAAAGCTCAAAGCTTAGAGTAGTTTTATATTTCCGCTTTAATAAATAAGATACATATGTTTCGGATTTGATAAGACTAAAAATGCATACTATGTAAAGATCTAATCAATAATATCATCTAGTCTCATTAGAAAAAGAAAAATTGACTAACCCAAAGCTTAGAGGGATTTTACATTTTCGCATTAACTAAATAAGATATATATGTTTCAAATCTGATAAAGATATTGAAAATGCGTACTATGTAAAGATCTAACCGATAATATCATTTAGTTTCATTATTCATAAGAGAAAGAAAAATCGACTAACCTAAAGCAAACTTTGTGGAGCGGCTTCATCGCATAACATAGAACAAAAACCGTTGTGGTGGAGGACAAAAAGACCTTTAGTGTGCTATATATGTACACTATTGCTATAGCTAAACGATTATTTTAATAAACTTCTAATTTTTTAATATTCACTAATAAAAATGTGAAAATGTAAATAAATCAATTTATAGTAAATGTAACATATTTTTATAGTAAATGTAACATATTTCTTATTAATAAAATTCATTAGCATATTAGCAGATCAATCTATTTTTCATACATGGTTCAAGATAAATTATTTACTCCAAAACATATATATTATATGTAGTTCATATAAAGTAAGACTCAATATTTTGGAGATTTTAATTGAAAGGCTATTTATTGGTTGTTGAGAATTTTGTAGTTATGTTTGGATTTATCATTTTGTAGATGCAGTTGATAGCAAAGACTGACATGCATTTTGGTAAGATAAGATGAAAAATGTTAGATCTTAAAGAAATGGCTCGTAGTGTTGGCTTTGTATTTTAAACCAATGTACTTTACATTGTGTTCTAATTTGAACAAAATTTTAGTGAAAATAATTATTTGACATAGGAAAATGATATATATATCTTTCTGGTTAGATTAAGTTTGATTTTTAGTGATTCACCATGTCTTGAAGAATATCCTTGTAGTTTCTTCTTAGGCTTATTCTATAGTTTCGATATTTTCTATCTAGTTTGGGTATTTGGTATCATTGTTTATGTTTCTAGCATAACAAAAATAAAATTTTCCTCTCTATGTAAGTATTAGATTCCCTAGTCATATTATTGTTTTTTTTTAAATCTGGAACATATTAACTTTATATTTCACCAATATATCTTACCTTCTATATTCTATATTATACTTTGAATAAATTATATTTTAGAATATATCTAACCTTGTATGTTTTATATTCGATTTTGAATAAGATTTAGTGACATAAAAGTCAATTTGTCATTTAAAACATTTCAGTAAATTCATAAAAAACGTCAACAACCAAGAACTAACCTCTCGTCGGATTTTGGTGTAATGGTGGCTTTTTGGGGACGTCTTTGCTTTGACAGCTCCATCAGCCACCACCATACTATTGCTCATTTTCTTTGTTTTATGAGGTGTTTGTTCTTTTTCCGGCTTCGTGCTAGGAGACATTAACTTTGGAGAAGAAGAGGCATGTTGAGAATCAGGCACGACTTAAATTTTTCGTGAGCCCTATGTTTTACACTAAGATAGGTTTGTAAAAAAATTGTTTACTGTGATGATAAAATGAAAAAAAAAAATCTCTGTCCTAAAATTTGTGGACTAGAATTACTCAAATAGTTTAAAATATAATATAATATCCAATTTCAGTTAAAGGCACAAATTTATGGTTTCTTCTTCCAAATGATACACCTTCCTTTGCACATTTTGTTGAGCACTCTCTCCAATATTTGCTAGACAAAGAAATATTTTTGAAAATACAGGACCTTAAATTCTAAAGAAATCTGTAGAAAAAAAATTTGGACCATTGTGCTTTTGCACCGTCGGCACTCCCTTAGAGCCGGCACTGTTGAGAATCAATCTCTTTAGTGTGGCGTCAGGTGGTCTATGGACTTCTCTTGGATCATGTGGATATCGATGGGTATGTTGTTTGGATTGGATTTGTTACATTTGAGCTCGATGTATTATCAGTTATTTTCATATCTTTCTATCTTCTAAAGTTTAAGAGACATTCATTTTTTGTAGAATAAATCTGCTCTCACAATAGCATAATAATTCATCGATGGTTGATTAGATAATGTAGGTATTCTTTGAGTATTTATAGGTGATACTAGATTGTCCTTATTGTATTTCTGGTTAAAATCTTTGTTGAAGTCAAAAATCTTGTATGCAAATACTGGACAATGAGAAGTAGTTGTTGGACCGAGAAAAAAAACTAGAAACAAACAACCTACACATAGGGTGGCATTATGGTAAATTTACAAAACCTATCAGGGTAAAAAACGTGATTCACATTAAAAGCCAAACATTACATAGAAGCACAGGAGTCTCCACCAAGAGGGAGAGAAATTTGAAAACGAGTGGCCGTTGGGTTTCGAATCCAACCAGAAAAGGACAGAAATTCAAAAAGACAAATCTCAACAAAAAAAAAAAAATTAATATCCAATAAAATAAAGATAGAAAAACCTTTTCGAGAACTTCAAAATCAAACTTACTCAACCTTCTTCTTCCAGAGAGAGAGAGAGAGAGAGAGAGAGATTCTTCATTGTTCGAGACGCACTTCGAGCGATCATTGTCTCTAACTACATCTTTTGTCTCCTGCTAGCTCTAATCAATGACGGGGCTTGTGATGGTGACCAAAGCTACCGTTGGTTGCCGCGGAAGAAAAGGAGGAGGGAGGAGCAAATCCACCGTGGAGGAGGAGGAAGAGCAGAATCAGCAACTCTCTCTTGTTGAGTTTCTACTAACAGCGCTGCGTAAATCCGTAATATCCTGCCGCGTCGATAATAACAATCAAGACGACGTCGTAGGAGGAGGGATCTCCTCCGCAGCCGTTCATCACATGGAGATCGGATGGCCAACAAACGTCCGACACATCACTCACGTGACATTCGACAGGTTCCACGGCTTCCTCGGTCTCCCACACGAGCTTCAAGTCGAGATCCCATGTCGTGTCCCTAGTGCAAGGTAAAAATTAGCTTCACACTTTGGAAACTCGATCTGTAATTAACTAAATTATACGTGTAATTAGCTTAATTAATGCTTCTTAATTACATCTTTCAATGTTCAAGATTTTGGTAGACTTTGACTATGCCTTTTGTATAGTACAAGCCACTACATAGATTATTCTGGATTTAGGCTAGCCTTCAACAAATTTTAAATACATTTTTTATATATTACATATTTACATTAGATATACAAAAAGACAAATTTATGGATGAATTTTCACTAACATTATTAACTGATTCAACAGATTTAGACTAATTTTAATTTATTTAAAATAGTTTTAAACCGATTTAATAATTTGCATAAATCAGATTCTAAGCAATTTTTTCTGTCTATAACTGATTTGCCGCCTAGGCAATTGACATCTTTACAACATCAATGCAGTGTGAGTGTGTTTGGTGTCTCTGCGGAATCAATGCAATGTTCTTATGACGAGAAAGGAAACAGTGTTCCAACTATTCTATTACTAATGCAGCAAAGACTATATTCTCAACAAGGTCTCAAGGTAAGGGAATTCCTAAATCCCAAATCAAGATTTATTCTCTCACATGTTCCTTTTTTTTGTTAATCTTTGTTGTGTGGATGAATAAGGCTGAAGGGATCTTTCGGATAAACCCTGAGAACAGTCAAGAGGAACATGTGAGAGACCAACTCAACAGAGGTGTTGTTCCTGAGAACATTGATGTTCATTGCTTGGCTGCTCTTATCAAAGCTTGGTTTAGAGAGTTGCCTTGTGGAGTGCTTGACGGTCTTTCCCCTGAGGAGGTTCTTAACTGCAACACCGAGGAAGAATCTGTTGAGCTTATAAAGCAGCTGAAGCCTACTGAGTCTGCTTTGCTGAATTGGGCTGTTGATCTTATGGCTGATGTTGTTGAGAAAGAAGAGTTTAACAAGATGAATGCGAGGAATATAGCCATGGTTTTTTCTCCTAACATGACTCAGGTAAGAACCAAACAAAACAAACATAAGCTTGTTTTTTTTGTATCACATGGTTGTTTTTTTAGTACTGACTATTGTGTTTGTCTAACTCTAGATGACAGATCCATTAACGGCTCTTATGCATGCTGTTCAAGTGATGAACTTGCTTAAGACTCTCATCACCAGAACACTAGCTGAACGCGAAGGAACGACAAGCGGATCAGAAGAAGGATATTCATCAAACTCCCAAACTGACTCTGAGTCTGACAATGCACAAGACATGGAAGTCAGCTGTGAATCACAAGGCACAGATTCTGAATCCGGAGGAGAAGAAGTACAACAAGAACATCTAAGTCGCCGCTCTACCCATGAAGATGAAAACGATATGGGAATGGGACCAGTAAGCTCAGCAGAGAAATGCTTCTTGAGTCAGCTCAACAACAATGCTAGAGTTTCAAACAGCAGTATGTCTGAAGACTGGAGCCCAAAAGGCTCTCCACTGGTATCATTCACAGACGACAAAAACAACATTTTAGGCTCAAACACAAGCGACAACGATGAAGCTATGACCGTCTAATTCAAGTCAGTTTCCACGGTCTTTTCGGTAACAATCACATTTGTTTGTAGCTTTCTTTGTTTCTGCTTAATCTGCTGCAGAGAACAACACAAGAAGGAAGGGAACTGGGTGTGTCTGTAAATCAATACAGAGATTATTGCCCACTTTGTTAGGGGTCTTTAGGGACTGTTGGTGCTGAGTCTGATTAGGGTTCAGCAAGGGCTGAACCTGTCTGTTGACTGTTGTTGTAGTCCTTACCCCATGTTTGTGTTTGTGTGTTGCGCTGTTTGGTTTGTTGTAACAAAGATAATTTGATCTCTCTTTTTCTTATTTCATTTGGATCATCACTGAACCTTTCTTCTAAAGAACAACATCACATCATTGATAAAAAAAAGGAGAAAAAATTCAATGAATTTAATGTTAATAAATCATAAAATGTCTAAATGAATTTCAATAATGAACATAAATTACAAACTGTTATTTGCAGAAAAAAAAAAAGAGAGGAAGTTACAGCTTTTGATTTGACGGGGAAATCTTTAACCCCCAATAAGATTTGGATTTATAAACAGATGCATCCATTCAAGATCAGTCCAAATCTTGAACCGCGTTGACCCGTTAGCCCGAGATTAACTATTCAGTTGGCCATTGTTGTTGTTGTTGTCTCTCTTAAGCTGGACTTTCAGTTTCTTACCGCCTAAATGGCGACCATTCATCATGTTAATAGCTTTCTGAGCTGCTGCTTGTGAGTCATAACTAACAAAACCTGCAACCAAAAGAAGATGCATTCAATCTTACTTTTTACAGTGACCAATCTTTAGTACCAGACATAACGAGAGCTTACCAAAACACTTGCTTGCACCAGTGGCTTTGTCTACAAAAACCTTAGCGCTCAGAACAATACCAAAAGGTTGAAACGCAGCGGAGAGTTCTTGATCCCCAAACTCACGAGGTATGTTATAGATAAACAGATTCGCACCTTCCGGACCTAAAGAACCATACATAATGTTACAGGTCTAAATGTATGGTGATACGCTAAAGAAAGAACAAGGTTTCAACTCTAACCTTCGGTTTGAACAATGGAACTCAAACCGATGCCTAAAGGTGTTGTCGACACGCCTCTGTGGGCAATGCCAGGTGATATAGAACCAGGAGAGTTACTTAGAGTTAGAGGGCGAGGACTCATAATCCCTCTAGGATAAGACAATGGAAAAGGGAGACCTCGTACAGGGGGATAACCAGAGCCCGTGTAAGTTGTTGGAGGTAAGGGAAAGTTTCTACGGGCCAAGCGAGGTGGCACAGAGTCAGGTGAGGCTCTTTGCAACGCGTTGTTATTACCTTGGTTCTGAATTGGTGGTAGCATGTAACCGTAAGTTCCAGGAGCCTGCTGTGGTAATGAAAAAGGAGGGTTTTATTAGTTAAGAATTTTTGAATGAAGCAAAGGTTACAGCTTAGGCTTTGCTTACATGATAACCGTAACCGTTATATGGTGGAGTATAACTCATGGGTAATGCTCCAAACAGTGAGGGATTTGTTGGATCAGCGTTAGCTAATCTAGCCATGTCAGATTGAGCCTTTTGGAGTCTTCTTGTGTGTCTCTCTTTTTCAGTGTCTGCCCATTTCACAACTAAAGGAACAGTTGAACCCTACGAGGGAAGTAAACAACAAATGATGAGAATGTCACACTACACAGGAGGAAAGGTAAAGGTAAAAGAGGAAAGGTAAACAACAAATGATAACTAGCAAAAGCAATCACCTCCATTTTGTGTTTCCCATTGATGGATTCCATGGCAGAAACAGCTTGTTCTTTTGTCTCATACTTAAGAAAAGCACAGCCTAACCAAAAAAGCGTGATCAACACGTGGTAAAGCTAAATGAAAACCAAAGATTAGAACACACAAATATAGATTTCAAACCTTTGCTTGTTTGTTGAGCACCTCTAAGAATCTGTAGATCCTTTATGGACCCGTACTTGGAGAATAACGATAGAAGCTCGGCTTCAGAGACATTCTTTGGAAGCATACCAACAAAAAGCTTGTGCTCTAGATTGTAGAATACATTACAATACATCCATCAATTGATGATACAACAAATAGTAAATACAGAACAATTACATATAAGCAGATAAAACATGAAATAGTACCTAGCCTTTCCAATTCGCCGTCTGCATACTTTACTTGCAATAGACTAGCTGCCTGAGAAACATTAAAAAGAAAAAAAAGCTAGTTAGAGACCGATAAAGATCTAAGCTTTGATTATCATTCCACAAAATTGTCAAATATGGGAAAACACACACACACGTGTTGCATTTTTGTTCTCAAGATTTTTCAGGTTCTCATAAGAACAAAGGGATCATCAAACTAATTACACTCCGTCTCGATTAAGGGTGGAGGAAAGAAATGTTGTTATTTTTTCTAAGCAAAGCTCACTAATCTCATTTCTAGCAATTTAACTAAAATCTCCACTGGTTTCAATTTCTTGGGTTTGAAGATAATCATGTTATAAAAGAATGTCATAAGTTTCCAACAAAATCGACCCTTAAATCGAAAGATTCGATTCTGATTCTGGAAAGGAAAATTGACCTTCATCTAAACACAGAAAGAAAACGCTTCGTGGGAAGCATATACCAATCATAAATTGGCCTATTCTGGAAATAAACAGAAACCGAAATAGAAGAACAATGCAGTATTTAAAAAAAATAAATGAAATTCTCGGAGATTCTAAAACCTGACTCTGAATAAATATGTATGCTACAGAGAACATCATCAAAATCACATTCAAGTAGAAGAATGAACAAAAAAAAACATACACCAGGTAATGTCTTCTTGTTATGGCAAGAATTGACCAGCTTATCTGCTTCCTCTCGCGACGGACATTGCACAAAACAGCATCCTAAACCATGAGGAAATGTTTTTTCACAAAAAAAATTAGGGTTTTCTAATTCAAATAAATCACGAGCAATCACGAGAATCACATTCTCGAATTGAAAGCTTAAAAACTGAAAGAAGAAGACACCTCGAGAGGCGCGTGTGATCTTGTCCTTGATGATGTTGACTTCGTCGACGACAGCGAACTCTTGGAACAATGTAAGGAGCTGAGATTCCGACATATGTCTCGGAATTTGTCCCACGAAAACCTTAACGCTCTCTTCTTCTCCATTCTTCTTCTCCCTATTCTCCTCCGCCATTGTTGTCTCCGTCTCTCCTTCTTCTATTTCTCTCTCTCTCTGTTGAAAACGGTCGTCTCTCTCTCTCTCTGTCCTGTTCTCGTCGTCTTCTCCTTCTCTCCTCTGAGTTTCTCTCTCTCTCTCTCTGCAAATTTGTTTTTATTTCCAAAGTTTTTTTTCAAACTGAAGGAGATGAAAACAAATTGGTGGAAATTGAGAAGTTGGAAATAAATTAAAAGTGTTCAAAAAAAAAAAGGAAATAAATTAAATGCTGACAAAAATCGCCATTGCTGTTACGACTTAATTACGGTATTTGCCACTACAGCTGTACAAAAGGGAAGTTGAGAGAAATTTATGATGCCAGGGAACACTTGGGATTGTTTTGTCTCTTTGTGGAAATGCAACCGAATTGACCTAATTGCCCTCCCCTTTTACCCGCGCCGTTCTTGTGTGTTCTCTCTGTTATTTTTTTTATTCGAGATAAAATTTTAGTCAAACTTGTAGTTTGGTTGGTGATTCAGTTTAATATGATTAGTTGACCAAATAATTAATTTTAATAAAAAAATTAACAAGAGAAACAATGTTGATCCGAAAATGTATTCTAGTTAGACATTTATTAGTTGCTCAAAAAAAGACATTTATTAATATTTTTATTTTTATAGAAAGGATAAATTATCAATATGGTTTATAAACTAGTGTAATATTATTCATTGAAATAGTCAGTTAGGCCTGGGCATTTTAACTTGGACCTGAAAAACTAAACCAGAATCGATCCGAAAATACCTGACCCAAAATCGAACGGAAAATTTACAAGTACTTATTAGATCCAAAGTTTTTCTATCCGAATAGATTCGGATCCGAAAAAAACCGACCCAAATAGACCCGGACCCGAAAAGAACCGAACCTGAATAGACCCAAACCGATAAGAACCGATTCAAACCAGACTTAAAAACTTTAAATATCTTTTTATGAATAATCTTTGTTATTATTTTGTAACATTTCTAAGTAACATGAAGTTTGAAATGTAAAATATAGAATTAAAAAAATTCTATTTTAACTATTAATAGTTTATTTTAAGTTATTTTGTAAAATTTTAGATATATATGATAAATTTTGACTAAATTTGATGGAATTTGAATATTTCATTTTCTTTTTATATCCTAAATATCCGAACCCGACCCAGGTCCGATCCGAATCCGAAAATTATGAATATTTTAATTATAGACCCAAATCAACCCGGACCCGACAAGACTCGATCCGGAACCGATCCAAAAAATTATAGATACCTAAATGGATCTAAATTTCCAGGATCCGACCCCGACCCGGATGCCCAGACCTATAGTCAGTTACTATTTATCATTTCTGATATTGTAGTAACAATAATATTGAACACGTTTAATATGTTAATAAATATATCAGATATTCATACGCAATAATGTATAATACTACTCACTTCCGACCAAAACATTTTCAATCTTTTACAAAAAAAAAAAAAGCATTTTTGATCTACCTCGAAAAGAGTTTGACCGTAAATCTCAAAAATAATGCAAGAGGATCACAACTGACAGGTCATTGTCTAATGGACAAATAGTCAGAGAAAAGTAGAATGGCGAAACCTTGAATAAATCGTGAACTAAGGGGCAAAACATAGGCATGACAGGCTGTCACGCCAACGCGACCGAAAAACAAAAGACTCGAGCAGCACCAACTTGCTCCTTTCTCTCCACGCCACAAAATTACAAATTTTTTCTTCTATTTCCAACATATAGCCCCCTGAATTCGTTTACCTTTTACGGTATGACCCTACAAGTTTTTAATGTGCATGTTCTATTCTTTCAAAAATAAATAAAACACACACACAGACACGGTCCCGCGTAGTCTTTTGTCAACATTTACAACTAACTTCCACCCAAACAAAGTCTACTAATTATTATTTCGTTTGGATAATTAGTTAATATTCAACTATAAACACAATTGTATTCTTCATGATAAAGACTAGTATTATTAGAGTGACGCACACTTCGCAATATAGAAATGATTAAACATAACCACTACGTATTTGGATAATTACATTTCAATTAAATGTCTATCCACCCTAATCAAGCAAAAAAATGCATACTTCACATCCAGAGTGGAAGTACTTTTCTTTATGATAAAAGTTTATGCTGAACCTTCGAATGGTAATTTTATATAAGACGTGCATATTAAAACACTACAAAATAAATGATCATAAAAAATTTGGTGGTGATTAAAAATAATTGGAGTAGAACTTAGCTGGAACCGGACAGGCTTGGCACGAACTGGTCAGTGGCTACATTTTGTGAAGTCCAGCTAGTGATCTTAGCTTCTCGCAGAGTATGAAAGTGATCATCGTTTGTGGCCCCAGCCGTGCGAAAATTGCAAAGCCTCTGTGCCAATGAAAAAAACGTTTTTATTTATTTTAAAAAGATTCTTTTTACTATTATCCTCAAGAAAGTGGTTCTTTTTCTAACCCTTTGTAAAGTGCCAGAGGGCCTTCTTTGCGAATAACCTGAAGGATGATACAGTGATACAGAACATTAATGTACAACGCAAGCAAGTCTATGTAATGTATAAACGAAGGGTCTGATATTACATTACCTTGTAACCGCAATGAAACCCGTTTCTGTAGATTCTGACGTTTTCAGAGGCTTGCTGCAACATCAAACGGGTTTTAATCATGTCCATGGGTGCGGTTATCAGAGTGCTTACTACACCTGCAACCACACTTGAGCTTCATTCATCACGTGGTAGACTAAGTTAGTTTCGTACATTTCCAACTATAACAATGGAATCAGGCAATGATTTTACCACAAATGAAGATGAAATCCTTCTTCCAAAGAAGTTCGTCTAACAAGAATCTGCAATTACAAGAAACTTTAGGAGCTGGAATGATAGAAAGCAGCATGAGGAATAATAGTCTTAGAATATTACCCGCTTGGTT
>CM028687.1:38205037-38452537 GCA_016771965.1 Brassica carinata
AGCTTTGATTAGAGAGATTTGCAAGCGCATCTCTGGATTTTCTCAACAAGGACTTAGCTTCTTCACTCTTCTCTAGTTCGATCAGAGAGTTAATCTCACCCTTGAAATCTACTTCCACAGGATGCAATGATGATGATACCTTGCTATACACTTCGATGAGCTCAAGCATGCATTGCGACGCAGCCACATGAACCTGAGGATTTTTATTAGAAAGACAAGATATTATACTACCAATCATTTTTGCTTTTCTCAATGACATATCCATCATATTCAGGTCATGCAAATGATAATATGAAGTGCAAACCATTGGTAACAATATGTTCTTTCGGTTCTTGTTTATAAATGTTCTGTATCAAAAGGACTATACTTCAGTCAGAACATAGGTTCTTACGTTTCTAGAACAAAACCTCATAAAGCGCATGATAACTAATTATTGACTCGAGAATAAGTCTAAATGCAAGTAAAACTAAAACTAATTAATGAGACCTTTCAACAAGTTACCCCGACTAAAACCAGATAAGGATACCGACTTCCAAGTATTAAAGTTATCTTTGCCCCCAATCATGAATTTTTCGGTTTCATTTTGTTGGAGAAAACTTAATACAAATCAGAGAAGAACAATACCTGCGCTATCTTCACTGTGTTTATGCATTCGAGTAGTTTAGGAACCAGCTCCTTCATTACCAAGCAAATGTGAAGATGAAGCAATAAAGATCTAGAGTGTGTGAAGATGAAGCAATGAGATATAGAAATGAAGCAATAAAGAAACAAAGGGAATCGGGCAAGTTCAATGAAGCATGGTATGTTGCCTTGTGTTCGAGGCTGTCCACTAGATGAAGCACAAGACAAAGATAAGGAGACTAAATTATAATAATCGGAAAGATATCTTGTCTTTGTGTGAGACAAAGAGAGACGTTAAGGTGGGACAAGAAGAGAGAGAGCTTTGGGTGTCTTCATGAAGGATCACATGTTCCAAGTCATGGAGATCTTAGGACATGTCATTGTCCAAGCAGAGCACACCTGAGATCAGACTTGTCCTCTTCTTCCCTTGTTTATTATTTGTCAGTTTATAATATATCTCAGTATGTACTACCTCTTTTATATATATGGGATGTTCCATAAACAAATCAAGCAATGGAATAAGAAATTCCTTCTTCATATTCTCTCATTTGCAATGTTCTCTCTCTTGCTTATTTTCACTTAATCTACTTAATCTCTTTGATATTACCTCATAAACCTTCTCATAAATCACTAATTCTCACATGGTATCGAGCAATTAAGCTCTTGAACCTATTACTTCCATAAATCTTTACTCGATTATTGCTTACAAAATATTTTCTATTTTCTCTCATCATTCTTGAGCTGTTCTTGAGTTGTTCTTGATGGATTCGGAGAAAATTCAAAAATGTTGTGATTCAGCTACCCTTAAGGGAGCTAACTACTGTTGTGGGCAAGACTTGCTAAGACAGCTCTTGGTGGCGAGGCTACTGGGATATTGTTGAAGAAGGCAAGAACCCAAAGAAAACAATCCTAGGAGAGGATGGTAGAAGTGGTGGTGAGTGGGCTGGTGACAAGAAGAAGAATCAAGAGGACCTCATGGTGCTATCTATTCTTCAGTCCAGCCTTGATGCTTCACTCGAGGAAGCTTATGGCTCTTGTGAAACCTCCAAAGACCTATGGGATACACTCAAGAAGGTCTATGGAAACCAGTCCAACATCATAGGTGTTTGAAGTCAAGAGGGCTATCAATACTCTAAGTCAAGAGGACAATGACTTTGATAAACACTTTGGGAAGTTTAGATCCCCGTGGGTGAGCTAGAGATGCTAAGGCCAGCAACTATTGATCAGATGTGTTGAATGAAAGGAGAGAACAAGACAAGGTGTTTGCTCTCTACACTCTCACCCTGGATACCATGACCTCATCAAGCATATCCTAAGAGACAAGGAACTCCCATCCCTTGAAGAAGTGTGTGCTCAGTTCAAAAGAACAAGGATCAGTGGGGCTCTTTGGAGTCAAGAGAGACTTAGCACTTGCAAAACCAAGCTGAAGGAGTTGCAAACAAAGGTACCTACAAGACTGAAGACAAGAAGGTGTGGACATGTGATCATTGCAAGAGAGGCCATGGAAAGGACAAGTGCTGGATCCTCCACCCTCCTCAAGCCACAGTTCGAACCAACTACACTGATACAAGGGCCAACTTCTCCGGTAACATGGGAGAGCCATCTACTCCAGCAATCGCTGCAGCTCCAGCAGTGGTGAAGGCAAAGCAATGGCTTCTAGTGGCAACCTGACCTTGAGGAACAATCAAGATGAAGTCATCAGCTCGACATTGAAGCTCTCATCAAACTCCTCAAAGACAACTCGGTAACACACTTGGTACCTCTTTACATGCCTCCACTTGTGGTATCTTGCTGAATGCTTTAACTGAACCTAAAATTACAAAACCATTGGTTATAGATTCAGGGGCAAGTCACCACATGATTAGTGATCTCAACTTAATTAAAAATATTGTTCCTGTCTAGGAAATGTTATGATAGCTAATGGAGAGAAAGTTCCAATCAAAGGTGTAGGTGATCTTAGGCTATTTGATAAAGATTCTAAAGCTTTCTACATGCCTAGTTTTACCTCTAACTTGTTATCAGTTAAAGAGCCACTAATGACTTGAATTGTAGTGTTACTTTCACTCCTAATGATGTCTACTTTCAGGATATTGAAACTAGTAGGCTGCTTGGCAAAGGTGTAACCAAGGGAGACTTGTACTTACTTGAAGACACTAAGCTCTCAGCTGATTTATCTTATGCTTTAAATTCCATTTCTACTTTACCTAAAGATGTATTATGGCATGCTAGATTAGGACATCCCCATTCTTGTGCTTTGAACATCATGCTTCCTAGTATTTCCTTTAAAAGTGATTGTGAGGCTTGTATCCTAGACAAACATTGCAAGAGTGTGTTCCCTAGATCAAGTACTATTTATGAAAATTGCTTTGACTTAATCCACTCGATGTATGGACAGCTCCATGCATATCTAGAGAACATCATAAGTATTTTGTGACCTTTATAGATGAAAAATCAAAATATACATGGATCACATTATTACAATCTAAAGATAGGGTCTTAGAAGCTTTCATAAATTTTCAAAACCATGTATCTAATCACTTTAATGCCAAGATTAAGATTTTGAGATCAGATAATGGAGGAGAATACACAAGCAATGCTTTCAAAGAACACTTAGCCAAACATGGGATGATCCACCAGACTAGCTGCCCATATACTCCACAACAAAATGGTGTAGCTAAGAGAAAGAATAGACATCTCATGGAGGTGGCAAGGAGTATGATGTTTCACACAAGTGTTCCCAAACGTTTTGGGGAGATGCAGTCCTAACAAAGATGCTATCTAATCAATAGGATCCCTACAAAAGTCCTTCAAGATCAATCCCTTATGAGGTACTTAACAAAACAAATCATCTATAGATCATATGCGGTGGGTGTCTTTGTTTTGTTTTGATACCAGGAGCACAAAGAGATAAGTTGTCACCAAGAGCACAAAGGCAATCTTTATTGGATACTCTCCTCACCGAAGGGCTATAAGTGTTATGTACCGAGACCAGGAGGGTCTTAGTCTCAAGAGATGTGAAATTTGTGGAATCAGAGGCTACTATGATGGAAAGAGTTGGGAAGAGTTAGAGAACCTGTCCCACTCAGCCTCGGATAGAGCTAACAACCTAAGGAGAGTAATGGAAAGACTTGGAATCAGTATACAACAAGATCAAGGAGCCATTACACCTGAAGAGCTAGCCACGCCATCTACTGATGAGGTTGATACTGATGTGATTGAGCTTCCTCACCTTGATCCTGAGGGACAATCAAGCTGAACACTATCAAGATGATTCAGCAAGTCATGATCAAGCCTGAGCATCATACACAAGAGGAGCAAGCTGAGCATTATATACAAGAGGAGCAGGATCATCACATGACTCAAGAGGAGCCAGTAGTGATTGCAAGCCAGCCTCAGCCTAATATTGATCAAGCTGCAACTGAGGAAAGTAGCTCACCGGGTCCAAGAAGAAGTTCTAGGATCAGACACCGGTGGACCTAAATTGGAAGAACAATAGGGTCTACTTCAATGCTCAAGCTGTGGGTCATCCCATACAAGGAGTGTGCTCTCTAGCTCATTATCCCCAAGAACATGTGGTGTTTATTGGAGAGTTGGATCAGAATACATTCCAAGGTCTTATGAGGAAGCTATGGAGCATGAGGAATGGAAAGAATCAGTTAGTGTGAGACTAATGCCATGATCATCAATGATACATGGTATGAAGCTGAACTACCTAAAGGCAAGAGAGCTGTAACAAGTTTGGATCTTCACCATCAAGTACAATGCTGATGGGACAGGAGAGGCGCAAGACAAGGCTAGTAGCAAGAGGCTTCACTCAAACATATGGAGAGGATTATCTAGATACCTTTGCACCAGTTGCTAAACTTCACACCATAAGGATAATCCTATCCTTGGCTGTCAACCTAGAGTGGGATTTATGGCAAATGGATGTGAAGAATGCTTTCCTACAAGGAGAACTAGAAGATGAGGTCTACATGAGGCCACCTCCGGCCTAGAACACCTAGTGAAACCGGAAATGTCCTTAGACTCAAGAAGGCTATCTATGGATTGAAACAATCACCTAGAGCATGGTACCACAAGCTCACACCACACTCAATGGAAGGGGCTTTGTGAAATCTGAGGCAGATCATACTCTCTTTACACTCACCAGCAAGAAAGGGATTGTTGTGATCTTAGTATATGTTGATGATATCATCATCACGGGAGTGACAAAGAAGGTATACTCTTAACTAAAGCTTTCCTTAGATCATCTTTTGATATCAAAGACTTGGGAGAGTTAAAGTACTTTCTAGGAATTGAGATGTGCCGATCCAAGGATGGGCTATTCTTATCCCAAAGAAAGTACACACTTGATCTTCTGAATGAGGCAGGTGATCTAAGAGGAAGAGCAGCCAAGACTCCACTAGAAGATGGGTATAAGGTGCTGCGTGAGGGGGAGATTGAAAACAAGCCATATGCTGATGTGAAACACTATAGGAGAATGGTGGGAAAGTTGATATACCTCACCATCACCAGGCCTGATGTATGCTTTGCAGTCAACCAAGTAAGCCAGCATATGCAAGCTCCCAAGATACACCATTGGAACATGGTTGAGAGAATTCTAAGATACCTAAGAGAGGCGCCAGGTCAAGGAGTATGGATGGGATGCAACAAAAGCACAGAGATAGTTGGGTATTGTGATGCTGATTGGGCAGGGACGAGTGGATATGAGATCCACCACAGGCTATTGTACATTCATTGGAGGCAATCTTGTTACTTGGAAGAGCAAGAAACGAAGATAGTGTCATGCTCAAGTGCTGAAGCTGAATATAGGGCAATGAGGAAGCTCACTAGTGAGTTGATCGGATCAGGAACCTACTTCAAGACTTGGGTATAGAGACATCAACTCCAATCACCATGCATTGTGATAATCAAGCTGCAATACACATAGCTTCCAACAGTGTGTTCCATGAGAGAACTAAACACATTGAGGTGGACTGTCATAAAGTTAGGCAAGCAGTGGAACAAAGGATCATCTTACCTTGCTACACAAGGAGTGAGGATCAACTAGCTGACATCTTCACCAAGGCTGCAAGCACCAAGGTTTCATGAGTTCATACACTCCAAGTTAGGACTTGTAGATCTTTCATCACACTGATCTTCTTAGCCATGAAGTGTTCTACTCTTTTTCCTTGGCTTGGTTTTATCCCATGAGGTTTTTCCAAGCTAAAGGTTTTAATGAGGAATGCTTCATGGTTTCAACGACCAGTCCCTATGGTCAAGCTTGAGGGGAGTGTGAAGATGAAGCAATAAAGATCTAGAGTGTGTGAAGATGAAGCAATGAGATATGGAAATGAAGCAATAAAGAAACAAGAGGGAATCAGCAAGTTCAAATGAAGCATGAGCTGTGTTGCCTTGTGTTCCAAGGTTGTCCACTAGATGAAGCACAAGACAAAGATAAGGAGACTAAATTATAATAATCGAAGAAGATATCTTGTCTTTGTGTGAGACAAAACAAGAGAGAGACGTTGGAGTGGGACAAGAAGAGAGAGAGAGAGCTGTTGGAGTGTGTTACATGAAGGATCACATGTTCCAAGTCAATGGAGATGCTTAAGACATGTCATTGTCCAAGACCAACCGCACAAGATCGACTTGTCCTTTCTTCCCTTGTTTATTATTTGTCTAGTTTATAATATATCTCATGTCTTGCAACCTCTTTATATATATGGGATGTTCCCATAAACAAATCAAGCAATGGAATAAGAAATTCCTTCTTCATATTCTCTCATTTGCAATATTCTCTCTCTTGCTTATTTTCACTTAATCTACTTAATCTCTTTGATATTACCTCATAAACCTTCTCATAAATCACTAATTCTCACAGCAAACTGACGTATGGTCACTTTCATTCTCGTTTTTTTCTGCTTAACAGAAAACAGAAGTCATAAAAACCTAAAAACCCTATTATGAAACTTAATTATTACTGTATATGAAATTATGAATAGAGACCAGGAACCTCTTCATATATAAGAGGACTAATGTAACACAAAGAATGAGTTTGATCATTCTCTTGTACTAACATGATATCAGAATATTGAGACTAAAACTATAGAAGTTTCCTTCTTTTTATTATTTTCTACTTCAGTTTGACCTTGATTCAATTTGTACCTTGACTTGTTTTTATATATCAGGTATTTACTGATACGAATTACAAGCATTGGCATATAGCAATGACTATCATTTGATGTGAAAAGAAAATTAGCATTTATTGATAGTTCGATATGTAGACCAAATGAATTGCATCACAGTTTTAGGATATTATTCAGATGCAATTATGTGGTGAAGTCTTGATTTTGATTATGTTTCGAAACAGATGTATAAGATTAATATTTTACTTCCTACCAAAAAAAAAAAAATTAATATTTTACTAGATGATAACCGCCCCTGCGCTGAATAAATATTTTTAAAAAATATTGTATTTAAATGTTATAAAGAATATACATTTAGTTATCAATAACATTCTTTACATTTGATTAGAGGTAGACATTTGAGTATCATTTGATTGAGTTCGGTCTGGATCATTGTGGTTCTGGTTCAGTTCAGATTTTCGTGGATTTGGTTCGGTTTTGGGTTCAGATAACCTTTTTAAAAAAGTTTCAAAAAGTAAAGTTCATATATGTTTTAAATTTTTCAAAGTCTAAAAATCAAAATAATATATCATATAAATTTAAATAATGTATGCCAAAATACTTAAATTTAACATAAAAATTGGTTTAGCTTAAATTTTTTGATAGGAAATCAAAAGATATTTTAATTATTTTGGTATTTTAAGTATCGATTAGTTATTTTAAACATGTACTTATAACTATTTGTATGTATTTCCAAGTATTTTAGGTAACTTAAAAACATCTTATATTTTGTGTATATTCTTTTAGATATTAAATTTAAAAATAATTAATATATTTAAGTTTATAAATCTGGTTCAAATATATTCGAATATCCGGAATACTTCTATTGCGATTGGGTTCAGTTCTGGTTCTTTAGATACCAAAATTCTGAACCCATTCGAACATCTAACCAGTTTTGGTTAAAGTTTAGTATTATTTTTGGATCAGATTTGGTTCGTTTTATAGATTTAGATTTTTTTTCCAACCCTATATTTTTATTGTAACAAAATTTTAAACGAAAATGACGATGGTTCATATTGATTTTGGGTATGCAACAATTTTTAAACTAAAACATATTTACTATGCACGTGACCCATTTAGTTAATCACTAAAACTGTTCTATGTCAATTTGAGAAAAACAATGGACTGAACTTAAAAAAACATTACCATTTCAGATTGTCAATCGACACTTCCAAATATTTCATTTTGGTGTTTTGATGAATAGAAAGGGGATTAGGGTTAGGAAAACAAATTTGATACGCAATCCATGTCTCGTTAGGTGATTTCAATAACTTATAAATAAATCTTCGTTGTATCGATCTCTTATAAGATTTTTGAAAAATATTAATTAATAAAATCTTACACTTGGTAGAGTAATCAATTGTTTCTCAATTAATATATAGGAGATTAGAGTAATCACATAAATCAAAACAACACATTTTGCTTATTTACAATATTTTTATGGTAAATAAATCAAAATAATCATTTTGTTTATTTTATATGGTATATAATTAAATTTCAATGATGTTAACATAAATATATAGTATATTTTACTATAAACATTTCTTTTGAGACTTCCTACTCATATGATTTTATTAACATTTGTATTCTATGTAACAAAAAATTTAAACCATTGATTTCAGAATTTTTGATGTGATATTTTTTCGATGAAAATTTCAAAATTAAATATTAAGGTCTCAATATTTTTCAATGCAAATTCCAAAATTAACACATTTATGTATTTTTAAATGGTACATATAAACGATATTAAAATTGATATATATTATTTAATGTGAATGTCTATTAATATTTAGATGGGCTACTTTAGTAAATTCATATATTAGAAAGTGTATTTTTCAAAAAACTTAAATGATAGTGTAGTTTTCAAATTAAAATCTTATATAAGTGTATTTCTCCAAATTTTCCCAATTATTTTTGGTTAAATAAGTTAAGATAGAGAGACATTAATATTTGTTCCTAGATGTAATATTCATTTTACAAAAGAAATTATTAATAATCATCCCATTTAAATTTTTACTATAAATAAGACGAAAGTTTAGGGAGTTTTGTTATAAATATAAATGCATTGAGTTTTAAAATAATGTTGTAGAGACATTAGTTATATTATATAATATTTTAAAATAGTTAATCTAGTAGCAAGTTGGGTTAAACTCTGTTACTCTATTTTAATACTTAACTAGATTCTGATCCGCACGTCTGTGCGGATGTATTTTAAAAATTGTTGTTCTTTTTTTTGACATTGAAAGGCTATTATATTACTCAAACTTGAGGTGGTCTGGGTAACCAGACCGGAATAAAACAACCAATGAAATAAAGAACCCTATGGAACGATCTCGCAGTCCTAGTTAAGGAGTCTAAAAATTGTTGTTCAATTTTTTATATATGTTTGATTGTATATATTTTACCACTTACCAATATTTAATAATTGTTTAATTTAATTTTATAGTTTATATGAATCAATTTTATTAATTAAAAATATAATTTTCATTTATTTTAATTGTTTATTTTTGTTTATATATCATTTATTTATGATAATAATTTATTTTATGTCGAATATACAATTTTAGTTCTTAATAGATTAGATAAATAGGTATTAGATTATATTTTTATTATAAAATTCTACGCATTTATTATATATATTTTCTTAAAAATAAGTACTTTGTGCAATATGTTATATTTAAAACTATTTTAGATAAAATAGGTCAATTGCTTCATTATTTTAAAGTATATATAAATTTTGGAGCTTTATATTAATCGATGGTACTAAATCCACATAATCATGCAAATAATCTAAATGGTTAATTATGATATAATAGTAAAAATATGGGCTAAAATAATTAATAAAAATCGTGTAAGTTCAATTTGATAGCAAACAATTTTTTTCCACGAAAATAATTAGTTCCTTACAAATAGATATGTGAAATATTGTTTTTAAATAGATATACGAAAATAATTTGTTTCTTTTTTTTCAGCACAATTTTTTTCTATTTATTTGATAGTATATAGAGAAAGGATATTCCACATATAAGGCAAGGGCAGATTTTTTATTTTAAATATTGATATTATATTAAATATTAATTAATGGGCTTGCTTAAATATAAGAACTATCATTGATTAAAATGTCAGTGGCAATCCTCTGTAATTATTATGGAAAAGTTAGGATTTTTTTTTAACTCATGTTTTAATAGATTAGATATGTACTGAGACATATTAAAGAGGGAGAATTGCCAAGTGTGACTCAAAACTTGGAGTCAAACCCAAAAGAATACCCCAACTTGGGTCAAAGGCAAAAGTAACCTAAAAGGCTATTGAAATTACAACTATCCCCTTGTGAACAAACAAAAAAACGGAATTTTTTTTACGTTTCTACCCCTCGAAAGTCGTCTGGACAGTTATTCTTAAACATAATTTAAAATTTTTGTAAAAATATTTTGATAAGTGAAAAATGGGAATTATGTAATTAAGATATGTATTAAGAGATATAAATTAAGATATAACAAATTTCAATTGTTTTCACATAGATGAGTGAAAGTAGTGAGTCATGATATTCTTTAGTTTAACTTTCATCAACATATGTTGTAGTATTGTATATGTTCTTAGGGTTAGATTTAGGAAAGCATTAAAACCGTTTTTGAAAAATTTAAAATTACATAAGCGTGTTCATTTCGTGTATATTAAACACTATTGAAGTATAATTTGATTTTATAACGTGGTTAGTTAGTTAATTTAGTCATTTTAGTTTAGGGGTTCATTTTATGGTGCTGACGACTTAATATTTAGTCTTCAGAAACGATCGACTAAATATTTAGTCTTCGATGTACATTATGAGCGAATAAGTCGCCTAAACCGGACCAAACCTTAAATTTTACCAACGCACTTTTAAAGCTAACCGGATTATTTACCCAATATATAAGGTGATTTTTTTGTTCATTTTTCGAAATTTAGAAACCCTAACCTAACAGCTTCTCACCGCGATATCAAAGGCGATTTGAATTCCACAATTTCGAACAAACCATCGCCCTCAACGCCGCTATCTATCTCACTTCATTCTCACCGTTCGCCGCTTCTTCTAAACCCTAGCGCCGCTTCTTCTAAACCCTAGCGCCGCTTCCACTATTTCCGAACAAACCGCCGCCCTCAATGTCGGCTATCTATCTCACTTCATTCTCACCGTTTCGCTGCTATTAACAACTCGCCGGCTTCTAAACCCTAGCGCCGCCGCTTCCACCGTCGCCCTCTCCACCGTGCTCACCAACACTATCTCACCGCCGCTTCTAAACACTAGCCGCTTCTTCTAAACCCTAGCGCCGCTTCTCAGAAACCGTAGCCAAGCTCGTAAAACCCTAAGTCATCAATCTCGAGGAAAAGATGAACATAAAACGTTGTCTCTATCAATTTACTCATTCTCACCGTTTCACGTTAATTTTTCAGATCTATAACCGCAATGACGAGTACTCCTTCGCTACTAATCAGGTCCGCTTAATTTCTACGGAAGACTTGTAATTTAAGTCGCCGGAAGGTCTTCCAGCTGGACGACTTAATAGGCGACCTAAATATAAGTCGTCGGTTGGACGACTTTCCGCACGACTTATATCTAAGTCGCCTACTAAGTCGTCAGGTTGGACGACTTTCCGCACGACTTATATCTAAGTCGCCTACTAAGTCGCCCGGAGTTACAATTAAGGTGATTGATTTAGCTTGTGTTCGACTTTTCGTGTGTTCTTGTTAGATTTAGCTTGTTTAGCTTATCTCTATTGTTGTCTTTGATTATTTTGCAGACAAAAGGATGGATATTCCGAACTCCCCGTAGGTTATACACATTAGGGGAAGAGCCGAAGCCCACAATAGCATTTCGTATCATACGGATAATAACAAGTTGCATACTGCTCTTAGGAAGCTCTTCTTGATGAAGAATTTGAAGAGCTCAAGGAGTCGAGTTTGGGAGTTTTCATCAAGTTCAAGGAGCAGGATTTGGTTGGGCTTCAAGGCTGGTTCACTACATGCTCGGGCCAAGTGGACATTAAGAAGAAGTATGAGATGTGGTCTCGTTGGTCAGAACCTTTGAGGTTTTCATGTTAGAGTTTGAAAACCTCACCGGTCTAAACTCGCGAGTACATCAAGGACCTTGAGACACCAAAATGTGAAGTTACCAAAGAGATGGTTTCTTTTCTCGATTCGGGAGTTCATCCGGAAGCTGGGCCAACTAATGATCGATAATAGCAGCGAAGAGATGCGAGGATTGGTCCACGGAAGATGCATGGCGGCTCGCGTACCTTTCCATCTTCACTGGATTCATTGAAGGGAGAAAGTTTTCAACCGCTACACGATCTAGTCCGCAAGGCTAGTGATGGATTTAGAACGGTTTGAGAATTATCCATGGGGAGAGTCGTTTAAGGTGCTGATGGACTCTTTGTGGAACAAATATATTACTGCTGTTACACCGTGGATGGGTTTATACAAGTTCTTCGTGTCCGGGTGTACAGCTATGCCGAATTGGGAGCTAGTATTGGTGGTCCCAGAGGAAACAGTCCGTCTCCACCGATACTGGCTTACGGGGCAGCAGAGGCAGCAGATCAATGAAAGAAGCTATCTTGAGACGGTATCTACTTAATTAAGTCGATGCGGAAGGTCTTCCAGCTGGACGACTTAGTAGACGATATATATAAGTCGCCGGAAGGTCTTCCAGCTGGACGACTTAGTAGACGACTATATATAAGTCGTCGGAAGGTCTTCCAACTGACGACCTTCCGGACGACTTAATTAAGTCGCCGGAAGGTCTTCCAGCTGGACGACTTAGTAGACGACTATATATAAGTCGCCGGAAGGTCTTCCACCGATCGATCTTCCATCGATTTATAATTAAGTCGCCTATTTAGTCTTTTTTCAAATATCTAACTCGATTCTTCTATTTACTGCAGACCGCGTGATCAACTTTGTTGAGAAGGACATTAGTGAAATGTGGCCAAAATGAGACTCGAGGTTGAGGACGCGTCGCAGAGAACATCATTAAAGTCATGTATGATCGGAGACCGTGGAAGTGGACCAAGGATTGCTGGGAAGTCACTGGTACTAAGAAACCAAAGAGATAGAGATGGTTGTGGTGGAGGAGGGGAAGACAATCCAAGACCTCTCAAGAAAGCTCGTAAAGGGGCTCCTAAAGAGGCTCCTAAAGAGGCTCCTACAGAGGCTCAGAAAGAGGCTCCTACGAAGCTACTACAGAGGCTGAGAAGAGGCTAGAGAAGAGGCTAGTTGGGTGACTAGAGAGGAGTTGGAAAATATGTTCAAGGACGTAGTTGACAGCATGAAAGAAGGGCTAGTTGACTGCATGAAAGAAGGGTTTAGGAAGTGCATCAAGGAGATTAGAAGTTGTCCGATAGGGTGGAAGCTATGGAGAAGAAGGTTGGTGTCACCAATCAGGCTACCCCTCAAGAGAAACAGCCTACTCCTCAAGAGAAACAGCCTACTCAAGAAACAGCCTACTCCTCAAGAGAAACAGCCTACTCCTCAAACCAAAAGCCTCCTCCTCAAACCAAAAGCCTACTCTTCAAAAGAAACAACCTACCCTCAAACCAAACAATCCGAGGTTAGTATCAAATCCTCTCCCAACAAGAATTAAGTCGTCCGGGGTTAACTAGTTTTCCGGGCGACTTAAATGTAAGTTATGCGGGCGACTAGTTGACCTGGGCGACTTAAATGTAAGTTATGCGGGCGACTAGTTGACCATGGACGACTTAGAATTAAGTCGCCCATGGTCAACTAGACGCCCGCACAACTTTATTTAAGTCGCCCGGGTTAACTAGTGTGCAACTTTTAATGCAGAGAAATTGCGATGAGTCAACGCGGAAATAAGATCTTGCGGATAAAGCGGATGGTGTCTCCTCCAAAGAGATTGTTGCTGTCACTTCCACGACCAACCGAAGGCCGCTTCCACCGATCAACAACCGAAGGCCGCTTCCACCGATCAACAACCGAAGGCCGCTTCCACCGATCAACAACCGAAGGCCGCTTCCACCGTACAACAACCGAGCCTGGTTGTATTGGACAAAATAGCTCCTTATCGTCAGGCGTAAGGAGTGAACGAGCGAGGAAACCTTCTCCCACGCAGATATCTCCTTATACGGCAGAGAAAAATAAAGATAAAGTGGCAGCCTATAATCCATTTCAGCCAGTAAACAAATCTAAGTTGAAGGAACTCGCTGGTTGGTTGAAAACTGATCCGTAAGTGATTGTTTTACCCATAATAGCTTGATTTAGTCTACTTAATTAAGTCGCCCGGAAGGTCTTCCAGCTGGGCGACTTAGTAGACGACTATATATAAGTCGTGCGGAAGGTCTTCCAGCTGGGCGACTTAGTAGACGACTATATATAAGTCGTGCGGAAGGTCTTCCAGCTGGGCGACTTAGTAGACGACTATATATAAGTCGCCCGGAAGGTCTTCCAGCTGGGCGACTTAGTAGACGACTATATATAAGTCGTGCGGAAGGTCTTCGGCTGGGCGACCGGGCGACTTATAATTAAGTCGCCTATTTAGTCTTTTTTCAAATATCTAACTCGATTCTTCTATTTACTGCAGACCCGCGTGATCAACTTTGTTGAGAAGGACATTAGTGAAATGTGGCCAAAATGAGACTCTGAGGTTGAGGACGTGCCGCAGAGAACATCATTAAAGTCATGTATGATCGGAGACCGTGGAAGTGGACCAAGGATTGCTGGGAAGTCACTGGTACTAAGAAAACCAAAGAGATAGAGATGGTTGTGGTGGAGGAGGGGAAGACAATCCAAGACCTCTCAAGAAAGCTCGTAAAGGGGCTCCTAAAGAGGCTCCTAAAGAGGCTCCTACTGAGGCTAGAGAAGAGGCTAGAGAAGAGGCTAGAGAAGAGGCTAGAGAAGAGGCTAGAGAAGAGGCTAGTTGGGTGACTAGAGAGGAGTTGGAAAATATGTTCAAGGACGTAGTTGACAGCATGAAAGAAGGGCTAGTTGACTGCATGAAAGAAGGGTTTAGAAGTGCATCAAGGAGATTAGAAGTTGTCCGATAGGGTGGAAGCTATGGAGAAGAAGGTTGGTGTCACCAATCAGGCTACCCCTCAAGAGAAACAGCCTACTCCTCAAGAGAAACAGCCTACCTCAAGAGAAACAGCCTACTCCTCAAGAGAAACAGCCTACTCCTCAAACCAAAAGCCTCCTCCTCAAACCAAAAGCCTACTCTTCAAAAGAAACAACCTACCCTCAAACCAAACAATCCGAGGTTAGTATCAAATCCTCTCCCAACAAGAATTAAGTCGTCGGGGTTAACTAGTTTTCCAGACGACTTAAATGTAAGTTAATGCGGGCGACTAGTTGACCTGGGCGACTTAAATGTAAGTTAATGCGGACGGTAGTTGACCATGGACGACTTAGAATTAAGTCGCCCATGGTCAACTAGACGCCCGCACAACTTTTATTTAAGTCGCCCTGTGGTTAACTAGTGTGCAACTTTTAATGCAGAGAGAAATTACGATGAGTCGAACGCGGAAATAAGATCTTGCGGATAAAGCAGATGGTGTCTCCTCCAAAGAGATTGTTGCTGTCACTTCCATCGACCAACCGAAGGCCGCTTCCACCGATCAACAACCGAAGGCCGCTTCCACCTATCAACAACTGAGCGCCGCTTCCACCTATCAACAACTGAGCGCCGCTTCCACCGCATAACAACCGAGCCTGGTTGTATTGGACAAAATAGCTCCCCGCTTACGTGCGTGCAAGGAGTGAACGAGCGAGGAAACCTTCTCCCACGCAGATATCTCCTTATACGGCAGAGAAAAATAAAGATAAAGTGGCAGCCTATAATCCATTTCAGCCAGTAAACAAATCTAAGTTGAAGGAACTCGCTGGTTGGTTGAAAACTGATCCGTAAGTGATTGTTTTACCCATAATAGCTTGATTTAGTCTACCAAAACTGATTATTTCTGATCCGTAAGTGATTGCTTTATTGTTTGCAGTCATTATTTCACTAAGCATGATGAAAAACCACGTACATCACGAACTTGGTGGTATCACATCCTCCTGGCAGAGAATGGCTGGAAGACTGCGTAAGTCTGGACAACTAATCAACTGGTTGTGTACATTGTGCCTTCGTATGGCCAGTTTCCTTGCAGTTTGAGCATCTCCTTGCCCTGTGTTTCTTCCTGGGTTTGTGTCCTCTCATCCTAGATAGCTCCAACCAAGATTGCCATCTTGATTTCTTCTGTCTCCCCGGACCACGCTTTACGTCTGGAGGAAAGCATTCTCGTTCCTCAATATGTTGTGACACGATAGGATATATATTCTCTCGAGTATCCTGCATACAAATAATTCTTTGAGTACACTGGACATACAAGTGTGGAGATATGCAAACGAATATGTGTTCCAGCAGCTATAGCATGAGAGCAAGGTATTTTCTCCACTCCAGAGACACCACAATCACACTTTGCATGTTCCAAATCAACCACACAGTCCATTTTGCCACCTTTGACAAAGAATCGCCATCCATCAATTGGTTGGACCGTCATCGTGATCCGCTATCTCTGTTCGAACAGCAAGCAAGTATTCAACACCCGCTATGTTGAGTTGTGAGACTCAATGCATCTTGTCTCCTTTTCCAATACCATTTTCCTAACTTCGCCTTATGAACTCCAGCAGGAACGAATCGAAATCCTCTTGCTCGCTTCGCGGAATTAATAGATTCAGCGATGTTGCTTGTTTTATGTTGTACCTGTTCCCTTACAATAAACCCTTGACCATAGGCTGGCCGGCATTCTCCAAATACGTTGCAAGTTCGGGTTTGCACTCCGTATCTCAGCCATGTACCGGTCAAAATCGTAAACCGTGTGAGCATAAGCAGCCCCTTTCACCAAGTACATGAGATGTTTCCTTTAAACTTTTTGACAATGTTATCTTGAAGGTGATAATAACATATTCCTCGAATTGCCCAAGGAAACACCTTATCACACGCACTTTTAATGGCCGTGTGCGGTCGGAGACTATCACCGAGGCTTGTCATGAGATATACAACTAGCCAATTTTGTGAAAACCATTCCCAAGAAGGTTCATCTTCAGCATCCACGATCCCAAAGCCAATGGGAATATCTGAAAATTGCCATCTCAGGCGGCTGCAACTAACATAACACCTCCATACTTTCCACTTAGGTGAGTTCCATCCACCACAATGACCCTTCTCGATACTTAAACCTTTATAGAAGCTCCAAAGAGAAATAGATACTTAAATCTTTTCATAGAATCAAGTTCTATAGCCGTGATAGAATCGATTTGCAATGGAGATTTGCTCGAGATATGATGCCGACGCGAATACCCTTCTTCGCTGATCCTCTCACCAATGTTTGTGCATATAACATTGCTCTGTATGAAGTGGTGTAATCAAGCTCCATGCCAAACATGTTCCTCATTGCATCGTGATATGTCGCGGAGTTATCCCATCAATGATTCCAACACGATCAATGAAAAGACTACCAACATACTTCGAGTACGTTGTCTCCATGGCGATTCGGTCTCCCATCGAGCATAAATGTTTTTCCACATACTTTGTTACCCAAAACGTGTTTGTCCCATGTTTCACACTCGCTCGATCTTCCATCCACAACCGCTAACCCGACATGTTGCCACAAGGAGAGTTTTCGTTGATTTGTATATTCTGAAGAAAACCTACCTCACTGCCAACCGCAGCTCAAAGGCATCCTTGCTAACAAAACTCGGTTGACATAGATACTGGTACCATCCGATTTTCCTCCTTCAATAGCATTTGTCTTAGCATATGTCTTTTCCATTTCTTCAAAACAAATATTATCATCATCTTCCTCGTCCTCATCTTGAACCTTTCCATAAAGATCGTAATCCCCACCATTCTGATCCGTTTCACCAACAATAGAGTTATCAGCATCCTCCTCCCCATTTTCCTCCTCCCCATCTTGATTTTCATCTTCAACAAACTCATTATCACCAACATCTTCTTCCCATTCATCAGCTTCATCATTATCACCAACATCTTCTTCCCATTCACCAGCTTCATCATCACCAACATCTTCTTCCCATTCACCAGCTTCATCATTATCCCTTTTCTCAAACCGTTTCCACCTTTGCTGCGGCTTGATACACAAAGACATACTCTATGCGTTTTGAGTATCTCGAGCAAGTTTCGAACTTGTCATCACTTGTAACATGAATGGGAGGACTGCCTGGAGCCATCATCATTTCTCACGGTAATGAGTAGCTAATCTCCACGATCCACGTTCTCATGTCCGTGTTATAATCTTCTTGAGCCATTGCAACAAGTTCAGATGTGTTGAATCTTTATTCAATAAAACAATTTTGCTCCTTTGAGATCATCAACCACAAAATCCCAACGGCAATCTCAACAACCATTCTCCATAAACCGCATGTAACCGACAAATCATCCGCAAATATTCAAAATAAAACACATTAGTAAATATAGAGAAAATGAAGAAGTTCAATAAACATTGCATCGACTTCAAATAAGTCGCCCGTAAGACTTAAAGGTAAGTCGCCTAAAGAGGTCACTTTTGCAATTTAAAATTAAAGCGGGCGACTTAATTCTAAATTAGTCGGCTTTGTTGTTAAAAAAACTCGGGCGACTTATATATAAGCCTAATGGAAGAGCAGATTTCGATCATCACCGGTATTCGATCTTTTGACTCTCTTATCACTTATAATTCAAGTCGTCTCGAGAAAGTTAAAATTTCAATATTTTATTCAAACTGGCGACTTACGTAAGTCGTCTTAGGTTAGTTTTGTAATTGAAAATAAAACTTGAAATTTAACTTTCTCCGCATCTAATTTAATTGAAAGTCGCCCAGCTGACGACTAATTTAAGGTCGTCCGATAAGCAAGGTTTGACCGAAAATTGGGAAAAATTCGACGACTTTGCTTTCCTGACGACTTTAAATTAAGTCTTCGTCGTGACGACTTTATATTATGTCGTCGGTAAAAGTTAAACGATGAAGTTTTATTTTTCAATTACAAAACTAACCTAAGACGACTTACACGTAAGTCGCCTAGTTTAATAAAATATTAAAATTTTAACTTTCCGCAGACGCATCAATTATAAGTCGCCCGTAAGACTTAAAGGTAAGTCGCCTAGTTTAATAAAATATTAAAATTTTAACTTTCCGCAGACGCATCAATTATAAGTCGCCCGGAGTTTTTTAACAAACAAAGCCGACGACTTAGTTTAAGTCGTCCGTTTGATCGAAGACTTATCGCGAAGTCTTCTACATACGATGACTTACTAGTAAGTCTCTACGCAACGATCTTGAAAAATTCAAATTGCACCTTAAACTAGGTGAGATGACTTCGTTTGCACACGTGGTCTTCTCCAACCACCCGTAACCTCAAACGAAAGCAACCGTAAGTCAAAACGAAGAAATATGACTCAACCATAAAATATTTTGAATCAAAAGCTTGAGTTTTTGGATGAATATGGAGAGAAAGTGAAAGAAATGTTGTTTTAGTTCATAACAATTGAAACAGAGAGTGTAAAGAGATTTACGATGCATTAAAGGGCATTAAAAGCTCCAAACAGTTAGTACAAGGTTGTTGAACTATTCATGGTAGTAAGGGTTAATTGTAAATAATTGAAGAAGATGAGGTTGAGACAAGAAAGAAGCCATTTTCAAAAAAAAAAAGTTAATGGCATTTTCGTAGATAAAATGCAGGTGTGGGATGAAAATCTCAAAAATGAGCAAAAGAAAGTGTACTGTTTTCGATCAAAGCCAGCTTACTTTTCGAAAAGTTCCTACTAAAGATGTATTTGGAGAATTATTTAGGCCAAGGATAAGTTCAGAAGTAGGCATACGCAACTTCCCAACCCTCCGATTTTATAATATTATATCATTTGTGCTTTTTGATAAATGCTTCTATGAAACTTCGTGACCAAGTCGCACAACGTATATAAAAATGGAACAAATGTATCATCATGAGTTCATGACCGAAAATTAGAACAAGTGTGAAATATTGAAAAAGCAAGTCAAGATTTTTTTGAGCAACAAAGCGAGTCAAGATAAGACATCTTCGTTACACCTACCCCACTTTTAGGTTCTTGAATGTAGGACTAAACAAAAAAAAATTAATAAATTTTGATTCGATTAGTTATTTGTTTCTATTCAACCAAAAAATCAGATACCTACACCTTTATAAAATAAAACAAGTACTCATACAATATCCGTAAAACAAAACAAATCACATATACTAAATTTTTAGGAATGTATATCCGATCTGATATGTTATATACAAATATATACATATATCTAAAGAATTTATGTATAACTTATATAAATATTATATTTTATATAATTATTGTCTATCATATTTATTATATTAGTTAATATAATTGTAAAATAAATGAGGTTGAGGCGATAAAGAAGCCATTTTCAAAAAAAAAAAAAGTTAATGGCATTTTCGTAGATAAAATGCAGGTGTGGGATGAAAATCTCAAAAAAATGAGTCGAAAAGAAAGGTTAGTTTTGTTTGACTCCAAGTTGAAGCATTTTCGAAAAGTTCCTACTAAAGATGTATTTGGAGAATTATTTAGGCCAAGGATAAGTTCAGAAGTAGGCATACGCAACTTCCCAACCCTCCGATTTTATAATATTATATCATTTGTGCTTTTTGATAAATGCTTCTATGAAACTTCGTGACCAAGTCGCACAACGTATATAAAAATGGAACAAATGTATCATCATGAGTTCATGACCGAAAATTAGAACAAGTGTGAAATATTGAAAAAAGCAAGTCAAGATTTTTTTTGAGCAACAAAGCGAGTCAAGATAAGACATCTTCGTTACACCTACCCCACTTTTAGGTTCTTGAATGTAGGACTAAACAAAAAAAAATTAATAAATTTTGATTCGATTAGTTATTTGTTTCTATTCGAACCAAAAAAATCAGATACCTACACCTTTATAAAATAAAACAAGTACTCATACAATATCCGTAAAAAACAAAACAAATCACATATACTAAATTTTTAGGAATGTATATCTGATCTGATATGTTATATACAAATATATACATATATCTAAAGAATTTATGTATAACTTATATAAATATTATATTTTATATAATTATTGTCTATCATATTTATTATATTAGTTAATATAATTGTAAAAATAAATAATTTTTATTTTTGCAATAAAGTATTAGTATTTTATATTATTTTTTATTTTTTTATTTTTTACTTTATTTTAATTATACGGATTAAATCAGACATCCGATATATATCCGAAATATTAAAAGATAATTAATTATTTGGACGAAACAGATCGAATCACAATAATTCTAGAATCTAGATATTTGATCCTTGTCTACCTCGCTTACCTGATCGGGTAATCAATCAAATGGCTATGTCGGAAGTTTGCGGATGCGAGTGGTTGTGGTTTTAAGCGTTTTTTGGAGATTTGTACGACTGGTAAAACGGTTAAAAATTAGTGTATTTACGGAACTTTTATGACTGGTAAACTACCAAACGCAACAGCTGTTAAATAATAAATTAACAATATATATATATATATATATAATTATAAAAGTATTAAAAATTATATTTATACAATCATAATATTAAATTTTTAAAAATTATAGAAACTATTTTTGTTTTAAAGTTTTATAATATAAATCAAAATATAATATGTATACATTTTCCAATTTAAAATTTTTATTGAATATTTTTAGTTTTATTTTATTTTTTTAAAAATTTATCCTCCCGCAACTGCAAACGCTAGCTGGAACCAACTTTTGATTTTAAAAGGTTCGGAGCGGTTTGAAACGATTTGCAGGATTTTCTAGTGATTGTTTCAAAACGCAAACAACCGCTACCAACCGCAAAAGCGGCGTTTGCGGGTGGTAGCAAAGAAACTAATCAAGTCCTAGATGTACCCTTTGTTTAATAAGGCATACCTTTTTTTTACACATATAAGGCATACTTATGCGAAGATTTAGTTGATGTTTTTAAATTAACAAGCAGACATTGTTTTAATCATTTGATGACGAGTGTCGGCCATATTCTCATACCGAACATTCTGCATCCTGAAAAGATGATAGATATGTTTCTAATTGTCGATTTTGTTAGAATCAACATGATGAATACTGAAAGCTTTAGTTATGCTAATATTCTTTTTTCTTAAACATATTTTTCAATTTAAGTTATGCTAATATTCTTAACAAATATATATAACTGAATCACATTTACGTGTTGAACTTTGAGGGTATATGTAGATTGGTACTAATCTACACAAATAGAATAATATGAATCGGATAGTATTGAATATTGAATTTGAAACCTCTTTAACACCAATTATTTCTCTAAGATATGATTAAAGAAACAAATCTCCACGCGCCAAGATAATAAACATTTGTTTTTGCTAGAAAAAAACACTTCACATAGTCATAGAGCTAGAAGCTATGGAACATATAAACGCGTTTCAATACATGAAAATGAAAATAACCTTTGCAACCTACTATTCTAAAATGATAAAAATTGTGTCTAACACAGAGATAGAAGCTATGCTTTCTCAAAACATTTGATAAGATTTAACGATGTAACAACTATCTTAGAAAAACAATGAACCCCTTGAAAAACAATGTAAATAACCTCTTTATTTTTTCGGCGTTTGGTTTGTAAACGACGCTGAAAAAAAAACAGCATTTTTTTCTTCTTATCTTTTGCTTTGTTCTTTATTATGTATGATTATTTTTATCTCTCTAGTCTTCTCAAGTAGGCTAATCGAAGGTAGTTTTAGAGCTGTGGTGGTTGGCGAATGCCTCTAGAGATTTTTGGTTTCCACAGTCCGAATCTGTAAAAACCAAATCTGATACTATGTCCTTGGCCCTTGTCTCTGTTCGTGTTCGGAGATCCACAACGTTGAAGGCCCTTAGTCTAAGCGGTGTGCAGCGAGAGGGCGAGACATAGGAGGTGGGTGGCTATGATTCGGGCCAGAACAATCGAGTTTCATCCCTCTCCTCTTATCCTGTTTTGAGGATGACATCAGAGTGTGGAGGCGGTGCTTTCTGAAAGCAGTGAAGGCAATGGATGCCAGTCGGTTGTGAAGTGGTGACTTCGGCTTATCGATACGCTGACTCCGAACAGGAGAAGCGATATTGTCTAAAAGCGTTTCCAAAACTTTTGCTTATTTTTTATTTTCTTGCTTTCGGTTTTGGTTTCTCTCTATCGTACAATAGTGGTTAGTATGGTGAATGGTGTCTTTTTCCATGTTCTCTGTTTTTCCTTTGTTTTAGGTTAAATTTCAATTCTCTGAAAACATCTCTTTGTTTGGTTTACTGTCTGTAAATCTTAAGATGATGATGGTTTTAGCTGACATGCCAGCTACTCCGATGGTGCCGCTCCGGCTACTCCGGTGATACAGTTCAAGCTGCCCAAATTTCTCTTTTGTATTTGGGTGCTAGGGTTTTTGGATGTTAGGTCTTTCTTTTATGAACTTTTGAGCTTTTTTTATTTTATTTTTTCTTTTCTGCTTTTAAATCCTAATTTGTACACTAAAAAAAACCATAAAACTTAATATGAAGACCTTTTAAAAAAGAAAAAAGTTTTATAAAAACAATTTTATAAACGAAAGCCAAAATTTAAATCTTAAAAAGCATACTATATTGTTCCTGTACCTTTCAAATATCAATGTTGATCACGAGTCAATAAATGTAACTTTTTCGGTGTAAAAAATTAAGCCAGTTCCAGTTTCAGAATCAAAAATATAATCCATGGCATACAATGTACTGCGCTACTACAATAGTATCTCCAAATCTCCAATGATTTATATTATTTTATCCTCGAAATGATGTAAACTCAAAATAAATTTGAATTTTGTTCAAATGGTTCCCTCATTTCTTCCCTCAAAATAGAATATTCTAAATATATTATATTATTAATACTTATTAAATTTTTAATAATGCTATGTATTTTATAAACTTACAAATTTTATCCAACTATAACATTTATTTTAACTAAATTTTTATTTTGTACATACATTTAGTTTCTAAAATAATAGACAATGATTTATATGAATTTATAATCGTATTAATGAAAGTATTATTAATTTCAGTAAAGTATAATACACAAAATTTAATATTTTAAATGCAAAACAAAATTATATAAAAATTTAAGGATTAATTTGTAATTAAAAGGTTCAATAGTAAAAATGAGGTTGTGAATAGTGCTCCCTCAAATTTGAAAGGATACTATTCATATTTTCACTTTTAACCTAAAAATGATGCATTTTGTTATTTTTAATGTTTTTTTCTCAAAAGGAGATGGTTGCCAAAATAAGCCATTCTGATGTAATTTGATTACTGTTGGCGAAAAGTCATAAATGTTTTTGAGTAAAAAGAAAAAAATCAAGATTCTTTGGCTACTAATTAATTAATTAAAACCAGTTTCGAACATAGGTAGTAGTATTTTAGTAAGAAGAAAGGCCCACAAAGCAAAACAGCGTGTCTCGTGAGATTGTTCTGGTGAGAGAGCATTGTTGTTAGTTGTGAAGGTTGACAAGCGTGAACAGAGCCACTTTCGAGCCCTCTCATAAGTCATTTTCTCACTTCAGTGTACCCAATCATAGTTTTCACTGTTTCTTAATTTATATTTCTAAGTTTAACACCTCACAAATATATAATAATTGTTTTCAATGTGTTTGAACGATCAATAATCTGTTTATTAATTTATAGGAAACATTGACATTTAGGGGCCTATATGGCAATGCCATATATATATATATATATATATATGAAACAATCTTTACTTATTCAACATTCTTAAGAATTTATTATAAATGGATTATGAATCACTCACAAGAGTTTTTGACTAGTTATGGATTCATAATATTCAAAATCACATTTATTTCTAGGCGTGCAAACATTAATGACGAAAGAAAAATGTTTGGTGAATGCACCTAGAAAAAGTGATTGAACACTTGTGCGTCGTGCCACGACCGTTACGCATTATCAAAAGTTATTACTATTATTTAAAATAAGAAAATCGGAAACAAGATTGGTGCGATCGTTTTTATCCATTAAGACAACTTCTTAAACACAAATTCAAATGACTCGTTTTGTCAGTCAATAATCAATACTCCCTCTGTTTCTAAAAGATTTATATTTTGGAAAAATATTTTATTTTAAAAAGATGTATATTTTGTGTTTTCTATGAAAAAATTGTAAACTTTAAGAAAATTAATTGGTTTATTAGATTACTATTGGCTAAAAGTTATTGAAAATTGAAAATTACAGAAAACGATAAATTTACTATAGTGTTTTAATGCATTTTCTTAATATGTTTGAAAACACTAAAAAGTTTATCTTTCAGATACAGAGGGAGTATTAAGTTAGTAAATCACAACACACTATCTTATCACAAAAAAGAAAAAGTTATCACAAGACGCACGAGAGATAGGCTAAACTACTGGCCAATAAAGTCATTTTATTACTACTATTTTAATGCATATGGATTTCATAGTCCCGAGAAGAAAAAGATGTCTATGGGCTAATGACTTGTGTGGTTAATAAGTTTATAATCTTTAAATAAATAGATTACCAAAAAAAAATGGCGAATCTTTCACATTGCCACGTCATTCGGATATCAATGCGTTATCGGGTTCGATGCATAATAATATCTTCTTCTCGTTAAAACCGTATAAATGTGAAGCTTTTACTTCATTGCGGTATGTACAAAACCCAGTCCGCAAAAGACTTGTTCTTCTTCTCCGTTTCTCAATCTAATATCTCTCTGTTCAATTCAGGCAAGAGTTTCCCTCAAACAACGCCGATTCTCTGGTTCGTGCACTTCTCTCTCTCTCTCTGTCCTGGTTCCTATATTCGTGCCTTTGCGTTTCCTTTGTATAAATATGCACACGCGCTTTTCTGTAGACGATGTGACTTTGTATATATATGACCGGCGATTTCTCGGGTCTTTTGATTTTTGGTTGATTTGAATTGCTGCTGACTTTTTTTTCTTCTTTCTAACGATTACTTTGACTCTCTTTCTCTGCTTCTACCGATGACTTTACAGATCTTTTCTTTCTCGGTTCCCCATTACATTTGATCAAGTTTTTTGCTTTATTCATGAATAGACCTGATCTAACGATGACTATATTGATAATCCGTTATGGGTTTTCGAAAGAATTTACCTTTGAATTTGAATTTGAATCACAAGTTTTTCTTAAATTTCAAAATTTAGGGTTCTTGGTTCCGCGTTACATTGATCAAGTCTGTTACATTAATTCACATAAACCTGATCTATCGATGATTATATTGATAATCGGTTTTGGGTTTTCAATTAGAATCACAAAGTTTTTCTTAATTTCATATTTTAGGGTTCTTGGCTGGATAAAAAAGGGTGTAGGCATATATATAATCCTCATGATTCTATAGATTTTGTGTTTTTGTTTTATAATCATTGATACCTTTCCAAATAACCTAATTCTCACCACATCTTGACAAAAAATAGATTATCTTTGCGTGTTTATTCACCTGATTTATACCAATGTTTCTTTACAACATATTTTGAAAATCATATTGGATCTAATCATTCACTGTTGCTGGCAAAAAATTTCAGAAATTTGACCAATGGCTATGGACCAATCCTTTGAAGATGCTTCTGGAGAACTCTATGGAGAAGGTGCATTTTCTTTCAAGAACACCAAGCCTGACTCAGTCACAACCTCGGTTCCTTCTGAAGATACCAACGGCGATTCCAGCTTCGACTGCAACATTTGCCTAGACACAGTGCAAGAACCCGTTGTGACCCTCTGTGGCCACCTCTTCTGCTGGCCCTGCATCCACAAATGGCTTCATGTACAGATCGATGAACACCAAAGACACAAACAGTGTCCTGTTTGTAAATCCAAAGTCTCTCACTCTACACTTGTTCCTTTGTATGGCCGAGGCGGTGGCAATAGTCAGGACAAAGATAGAAGCAGTGTTGTGCCTAGAAGACCGGTTTACAAGCTTGAGATGGCGAATTCGAGTACAGATCTTCGGTTATCTCAACGGGTTCATTTCAATAACCGGCATGAAGGTTACTACCCTGTCTCAGGGGTGATGAGTTCGAATAGCTTGTCGTCATACTCTGCTGTTATGGACCCGATGATGGTGATGGTTGGTGAAATGGTAGCTACGGGGTTGTTTGGAACACGAGTTATGGATAGATTCACGTATCCGGACACTTACAATCTCGCAGGGACTAGCTGTCCGAGGATGAGAAGACAGATAATGCAATCCGATAAATCACTGGGAAGAATCGTCTTGTTTTTAGTATGTTGCGTGTTTCTGTGTCTTCTACTGTTTTAAAATTCTCCTCACTAGCTTTGTCATGCTTGTTCATTTTCTAAAAAGTGTTGAGGAAACATAGACAAAGAGATGTACATTTGTGTTGTTAGAAACGAATCAAAGTTGCTTAATGTTGAGTACTTTGTATTGGGAATCTGGTCAGGAGGATAGTGCCATCCAGATGAAAAGGCCAGGTAGGCCTGATTTGCATTTGTATAATTCAGCCCATGGGTGGAATAACAAATAAGACTTTTTTTTGTGTCCATGGTATGATTACGACTTCAGAGTCTTGAGTTATAACTTAATGTGAGTTTTAAACTCCTGTTCTTGTTTGACTTTCCGTTGAGACCAGTCAAGTTTGATGTTGAAGAGGATGATCTGTCTATGCGTTGAATATTTCCTGTTATTCCTTCTGATTAAACTTTTAAAGAAAAAACATTCCATTAGTTTATAGATTGACTGTCACTGATCTCTCGGCAGCAGCCAGCAGGCACATGGGTCGAGACCTTGAAGGGTTTATATATACGGACGAACCATCTAGTCTCTCTCTCAAGAATTTAACAAAGTCTCTTGCATTTCTCATCTCCTTCGTCCACTTTGTAAGTCTCCCTGTCCTCTTCCTCCCTTTTCCTGGTTGACCTGAGAACCTAAAAAAACAGTGTTTTCAAACGTTTGCGGGGTGATTTTAGGCTTGAGATGGATCCTTCAGAAGCTGGTCTAGATAGAATTGAGGCACAGAGGACAACCAACGTGTCTTCTGAGCAACGGAACCGAAGATATTTCCTCATGAACCTGATGAATAACGGTACAAACAGAATCTGTTCACGAGGTTCCCCTGAAAGCCAAAGAGCATGCACACAGCCATCTAAGGGAGACAAGGAGCCTGTCCCTGAGTTCCTAACCAATCTCAAAATTTCTGATCTTTACAACCTCCCTGGTGAATCTGTGGCGATGAACTCAGAGATTTTTAGTGCAATGAGAGCTGGGAACATAGAGTTTCTTGAGAAGATGAAAAGATGCGAAACACCAATGGCATGCTTCAAGAACAACAAGGGAGATTCCATTCTTCACCTTGCTGCTTCTTACGGTCATCTTGAGCTAGTGAAAGGCATAGTCTCTGAATGTCCATCTCTTTTATTGGAGTCAAACTGGGTGGATCAGATTCCACTTCATGTGGCAGCTCGTGCTGGCCATTCAGCAGTTGTTGAGGCTCTAGTTGCCTTGGTAACATGTTTTTCAGCTGGACTGTCTGCAGAAGAGAGTGAGAGGTTGAATCTCTATGTTCTCAAGGACAAAGATGGAGATACTCCTCTGCACTTAGCTTTGAAAGACCTCCATGAAAAAACAGAGGTATTGCACATAAGATACTTCTCTTGAATTTAAATGACTCCTAAGACACTCTTTAGTCCTTAGTTCATAGTGTCTCTTCTACTACGTGTCTGATGCATTGATAATTTATGGCCTAGCTTTTGATGTATGAGCGTCGCACCAAGAACCAGTCCATTTCTCACTTTGTCATGCATCAACAACGTATCAGATGCATTTCATTTCCTGATACATCAACACGGCTAATGGAGACATCTGTTTGTCTAGTGAATGCAAATCGAAGTGTTTCATTTCTTGCAAATAAAGATGGAATATCTCCCCTGTATTTAGCAGTTTTAGCTGGTAATGTGTCCCTGGTGAATGCAATGTTGAGCCATCCTAATAATAACGTCCAAGGCAAAACCTCAGACTTAGCCTCGCAACTGGAAGGGAGAAAATCACTTGTTCATGCAGCCCTAAAGGCCAAGAATACAGGTTTGTTTCCAAACTAAGTTGTTCACATCTCATTGCTGAAAGAACTAACCGAAACCCCTACCTTGTGTGTACAGATGTTCTTGATGTTATTCTCAATGAAGATCCAGGCCTTCTCGATGAGCGAGATGCAGAAGGAAGAACCTGTCTCTCGGTTGGAGCTTCTGTAGGGTTTTACAAAGGCGTACGCAAGCTATTAGACCGTTCAGCCTCAAACGTCTTTGAATGCGACAATGATGGTTCCTTTCCCATCCATATAGCAGTGGAGAAAGGTCACGTAAATGTTGTTAAAGAGATTCTAAAACGTTGTCCAGACTCAATAGAACAGCTTAACAAAGATGGTCAGAACGTTCTTCACATTGCAGCAAAGAGTGGTAAAGCTGTATCTTTTCTGATGAGTCATATCAAGAGACTTGGTACGAAGAACCATCTTATCAAAGAGCAAGATGTGAATGGGAATACACCTTTGCACCTGGCCACCATACACTGGCGTCCTAGAACTACCTTTGCTATGACTAACCCAAAGATCCTGAACATACAGAATAAAGATGGATTGAGCTCTCTGGACATTGCAGAGATAAACCTACAGTCTGACTACGTTTTGCGGGAGGTATAAAACATATCTCTTTATATAGACAGTTTATTTTTTGTTCCAAAATCAAACCACCTAGAGCTCATTGCCTTTTGTTTATCTCTCTGGGAATAACAGAGAATGACATTGATGGTCTTGCTATGCGTTTATGAACCAAAAGGTGTTACTTGGCGTCCAACGAGTGGGATGACATTAAGAAGCAGATCAGAGACTCTAAGTGGTTTCGGTGAAAAATACAAAGACCGTGTCAACGTACTTCTTCTAGTGGCAGCTCTTGTAGCAACCATAACGTTTGCTGCAGGTTTTACTATGCCAGGTGGGTTTAACAGCTCTGGCATGGCTGTTTTGATCGATGACCGTACCTTCTCAAACTTTCTGGTATGTGACACCTTGGCAATGCAATGCTCTGTTATAGCAATAGTCACTCTTATCTGGGCACAGTTGGGAGATCAAGAACTCGCACACAGAGCTTTTCATTTGGCTTTGCCGTCACTCTTCTTTGCTCTGTTCTTCATGTCTTCAGCATTTATTTACGGCGTCAATGCTGCAGTGCAACAGAACATCGTGCTTGATGACAAGATACATATTATATCTGCCATCTTCTGTAATGTGACGCTTGTCCTCCTTGGACCTTATGTTATCCCTCAGGTCTCTGGCATTCCTTTTGTTCAAGATTTAACCAGTCTTTATCTCTATGTTCTTTTGTGGTTTGTTAGTGAAGACGATGGTGGGAAACATCGCATCTCCAAGTGTGTGAAGAGGGAGTCCATGGGATCCTCAAGCCGGGATCAAGTTGAAAAGTTAAAATCGTCTTAAGGGAGTTATATCAAAACGCTTTTTTTTTTTCAATTTCAGAACGCATCTGTATCTGTAATATGGACCCAGTGCTTTTTTAATAAACATGTTGCAAAGTTTTTTTCTGATTATTTTAAGACTACTTGTTCCCATGATTGCATGTTACTTCTTACTCTATACGACAAGGCAGCTGTAGCTGTTTCCTGCTATATTTGTTTTTTAATTTCTCAGAATACCTTAGCATATACAGTCTATAATAGTCCACTATTAGTACATATCTCATAAGAGTTAGTTTGGTACTATAAATGTATAGCTTTTTATGTCTTTATATATACTTTTGATAAATTCATTTTCTCAACATTCCCATGAGTTTTAGATTTACAAGCAAAAACTCTCAGCATCTTTGAGGAGGTCATAGCAGTAAGGAAGAGGATCTAAACTGCTGGTCTGAAAGTCCAACAAGTAAGATTCAGTTTTATTTATATATCTATGGATCCTGAGACTTATAGGGCAGTGGTTATGGGTGAGGTGCAAGATCTTGAAAAGATTATGCAGGAAAGTGAGATTCCTGTTCTTGATCAGGTCACTTTTCAGGGAAACACAATCCTGCATCTTGCTGCCATCTATGGTCATGACCACTTAGTGCGGCGTATTCTTGACCATGAGCTAAACGTTCTTAGAAGCTGGAACCCTAACTTAGTTGGTAACTTTGCTCCCAGTTTCTCCCACTATCAGACTCTTTTATTGAGACAGAACTCCCAAGGAAACCTTGCTCTCCATGTGGCAGCTGCTGCAGGACACGAGCTGATAGTTGAGTTTCTCCTTGAGTCCCTAAGGATGCTTCCACAAGATAGAAACATTGTGGTTAGATCAGAGCAGATACTAGTTGGGAATATTTTGAGTGTCTCTAACAATGATGGGAACACCGCATTGCACCTCGCCTTGAAAGGGAACCATGTAGCTGTTTCCTTGCAGCTTGTTCGCGGAGATCAGAGCACTTGCTTTCTTTTGGACAAGGAGGGTGTATCTCCACTGTATATGGCTGCTGAAGCTGGACATGTTTCACTTGTAGAGTATATTTTACACGGTTTGAATGCAAGCTTTGTTGGCAAGTCAGTCGTGTGTGCTGCTGTGAGGAGCAAGAATCTTGATGTTCTAAGAGCTATATTGGAGAGTGACTCAGATCTTGTAGACTCTAGGGATGAAGATGGAAGAACTCCACTTGCCTTTGCAGCATCCATTGGATATGACATAGGCGTGGAGCATATGCTAACCAGATCTGGAAGTTCTACGCAGATTGCTTACATAAAGAACGAAGATGGTTCTTTCCCCATCCACTCAGCTTGCATTGCAAGTCGCAACTCAGCTCTAAAAGTGATATTAAAACATCACCCGGATACAATAGAGATGCTTAACTCACAGGGACAAAACGTTCTTCATGTGGCTGCTGAAAATGGGAATGCAGGAGCTGTTGGCTATCTGCTCAGAAAAGCTGACATCAGATGGTTAATCAATGAACAAGATGTAGAAGGAAACACACCGTTACATTTAGCCAGCATCAACTCTCATCCCAAGGTTGTAAGCCCCTTCATAGATGATAGTAGAGTTGACTTGAAAGTATTGAATCACAAAGGGTTCACTACACTGGATGCAGCTGAGGAATATATGGCTGCGATTCCTTCACTCCAACAGGTTTGTAATTTTACAAACATTCTCATTGTGTCCAAAGCTGTTGTGAACAGACTCGAATCAACTTGAAAAAAGCAAAGAAACCAAAACGATTGAGGCAATTAGCTTTCAAAAGAACAAACAAATAGGTTTGTATATTGATTATGTGAATGAATAAATTTACAATCATTTAGACCATATTTATACTAGCTTCAAAAATCTGATTTACTTTTCCATCTAAGAATATTAATTATCATAGAAAAAAGTACTTTTCCTAATTCTAAAGGTGTACCGTAACGGGGATACAAGAGAATTAACAAAAGCTGTTGACATCACCTATGAATTTTCAGTGGTTGATATGGGTGGCATTGGTGTCTGCTGGTACCACGAGAGCTCCACGTGTTCACGTGAAAGCAAACAGTTCTGCCACAGAAGAAGACTTCACTTTAAAGATGTACAAGGACAGAGTCAACACTCTTCTTGTGGTCGCAACACTCGTGGCTACAATGGCTTTTGCTGCTGGCTTGAGTGTTCCGCTAGGTTACAACACCACAGAGTTCAAGTCAAATGTGAAGCATTCTTACAAAGAATCAGCGTTTCATGCTTTCGTCATCTGCAATAGCATTGCCGTCTATAGTGCTGTTATATCAACAGTTGCTCTTATAGGGACACAACTGGCTGACATGAAGTGCATGCTGACCACCTTCAAGTTTATTGTGCCACTTCTTGGGTTTTCTATTATCTCCATGTCTTTGGCTTTTGTGGCAGGCTTATACCTGGTTCTAGGACAGCATCATTGGCTTGCAATATTTGTTTTGGCTTCAGGAGGTTTCTATCTCATGGCTCTGCTTCTGCTCATCATCCCTTACGCTTCGCCTTATACTTTTAGTCCTTTAGTTTTTCGCTATTTTTTGCGGTTTCCTTTTTCCATGTTGGTTTTCTTTGCATACTGGAGAGATGGCACTGATGGGGAATGCTCTTCACGAGTTTTCCGTTGGTCATTTATTGGTTAAAAGATCAAGACACAGAAATGGTCTCTCTGTGTCTTCTCTTGTTTTAAGCTCTACTGGTTCCAAGTTCTTTAACTGTAAGGAATGTAGTCAAAGAAATGTACATTCAAAGCTGCTTAATATTCAGGAGCTTGCGTTGGTTTATATTCTTGTATAGATTTTGATCTGGGACTGGGAGATACGATGCCGTGTAAATGAAGTGCCAAGTCAGTAGGCTTCTTAAAATGCATTGTATCGAGGCATGTCAATGTACAGGCTTCGCTCTGCATTGGCTTTGACTACAACTCGCGCACAGGGGTTGATGTTGTAATGCTAAGTCTGGCTTCCCCTCTCTGCATTATTTCGTCAACTTTTTTATAGTTCGGTTGGAGAACTGAAGCTGTCATCACAATTTCTGGGGGTGTTACAGGTTGATGCTAACAAGCACAAAGACAGTTTCAACGTACTTCTACTTGTTGCAACTCACGTAGCCACTGTGACTTTTGCTGCAGCTATTGCACTACCAGGAGGCATCAACAGCTCAGGTAACTCCAACTTGCTTTGCTTCTAACTTTGCCATGCAATTAAAACTTTTTATTCTTTGTGGTAGCTGATGCTGTGGTTATGCTAGCACTACAAGAAATAGTTTAATTTCTGACCTTTAATTTTATTAGAAAATAGTCAGAAACACTCTATTTTGACCATTTTCTGATCATATAAAGTCGTCAAAAAAACTCTGTCAGAAAATAATTATGGTAAAAAAATGGTCAGTAATTTTTAACCGTATCAGTTGGTGAGAAACGCTATCAAAAATAGACGTCAGGAAATGGTCAGAAACAATTATCCATTTTCTGATAAATTTCTGATCATTTTTTTGTGTTGATTTTTGTTATTATTTAATAATTAATCAGATTATTAATTCAATAAATAATTATGATAATTATATGAAAATAGTAAATTTTATTGAAAATTGAATAAATATGACAAATGTTATTTGAAACAAAATACAGTTGCTAACAAAATACAGTTTAGCAACAAAAGAAAACATACATTAAAAAACTAAACTAAATACAAAATATAGAGCATTCTTCTTGACCAAAAAAAAAATACAAAATATAGAGCATTTTGTTTATTTCCTTTGTTCTTTTAGTCTTGGTTTTCTTCATGGTCTCAAGACTCTCAACAGATCCGTCCTAATTATGTTTAGACAAAAAAATAATAAAATAAATTTAAAAGATTACAAAATCACACTTAAGAATATTCATGCTCGTGCTAGCTACTCCAATTAATAAGCTAAATCATTTTTTTGTGAGGTAAGAAAGAAAACTTGAAAACAAAAACCAAACAACTGTTATCCAGATTTTGGTATACTGATCAAGTTCGTATCTATATTCCATTAAAAATTATGACTTCTTTTCCATTAAATATCAGTCCTTTAAACACAAAACATGGACCTAACCTTGCAAAGAGTAGGGAAACAATGGACTGATGGAGAAGCAAAAGCCCTTTTGTCAAAAAAAAAAAACAATGGAGAAAACAAGACTGACGGTGACAGCAGCAATCCTGAAGGTTCTCAATGTTACAATGAAGGGATGAGATATCTTGATGATGAATAGCAATAATATCTCTTATCTGGGCTCAGCTGGGGTATCCAGAACTCTTGTGTCACACAGTCACAATCGACATGAAGCGCAAGGATTAGTCCATTTGATTGCAACTCTTGTCATGTTCATTATAATTATGTAGATATATGTATGCTTATTATCAGCTGTTGTTACAACATAATTACATTTTCTCTGGGTTTTATATATGCAGTATGATTCCCACGTATTCTGTTACAGTATGTTTTGTGACAACCATCTCTTAATATTTATGATATTAAAAAATGTTTCAACTATTAGAGAATAAGTCCAAGTTTATGAAGTCAGGCCAAGACCATATATGATAGGGTTTCCAGCAATCTAAACTCTTATATATGTTGTTATGAGCTCTTATTTATGTAACCTTGGTTGCCATTGTATCAGCTTCATCCAAAAACAGTTTATGAAAGTTATCTAAGTTTTTGTGTTCTTGAAGACAACTCTAAACTTTCTCTTCTCTTTACATTTCTGCACAATAAAGCTCTTTAGAACTATTTTCATTTCACTTCAATAAAGCTCTCTGAGCTTCAATCTCCATTGTTTTGAGATTGTCTTTATCAATGTTCGTAGCTAAAACTTGTTGATGTAAGATGTCCGCCCTGTAGTAGTCGCTGACGTAGTTGCTGTAGCAGACGTCGTGATAAGTTGTGAAGACCATGTGGAGTCAAGATGCTGAGCTGGAGTCGTGTAAACTTGGAGAGCAAGCATGTATCTTAGAGAAAAGGCAAAGAGGAATAAACTTGAGGAGCAAGTTTATGACTTAAAGAAAGAGGAATAAGTGCATTCCAAGAAAAGGAAAGTTGCACTTATTGATATGGAAGATGTCCATATTGTGGGTTCCTTGGAGACTAGGGTTTCGAACGTGGAGACTAATATAAGATAGCTATGGGGTCGATGCGTAGAGACAGAGACACGAGGCTGATCTTATAGAGAGAGAAGCTCGGAGGTGTTCTTGGTCGTCTTTGAAGCGGTGCTGAAGTATTTGTCGGTGGAGACATAAGCGGGTAGCTTAGGAATCTTTCAGTAGCAGCTGTTAGGGTGTTAACAGGCTAGCGAGACTGATTAAGCATAACTTGTAATTGAGTGTACAAGGCGATTTCTAATAAAAGCTATTGGGTGTGCTTGTGTATTTTGTCTCTCTTGATTTACCTTTTGTAGTACTATTGTGGTGTCGTCTTTGCACTAACAAGTGGTATCAGAGCGGAGCACCTAAGTTATTGGTGTGATCACGGAGGTGAAGATGGACACGGTTGTTACTATGCAGAAGGCAATCATGTTGAAGCGGACCAGTATGGTCATTGGAAGGCTTCGCATGAAGCGATTGACTCGAGGAATCAATGAAGATCGTGGACAGCTGTGGAGAACGGTTGGGAGGAGCCTACCATAGTCACAGAGATGGGAAGAAGCTAAGCCAAAAGAAGATTGGTCGAGGCGAGCGCAATGCATCAAAATTTAATGCAAAGGCGTTGTCGGCAATTTTTGGAGCTGTTGAAGTAGAGCAGTTTCAGCTGATTCAGGGGAGTACTTCAGCTAAAGAGGCGTGGGAGATCCTGCTGAATTCGTTTGAAGGAGATGACAGTGTCAAGAGGACACGTCTGGATCATCTTGGGTCGCAGTTTGAGAATCTCGATGGTCGGATGTTGATCTTGTGGCGAGCTTGATGCCAAACTTCAGTCTATGGCGCATGAAGCATGTGTACTGGAAAGAAGTACAAGGAGAAGAAGCTGGTAAAGAAGTTGCTACGCTGTCTTCCAGTGAAGTTTGGAGCTCAGAAGGCGGTCCTGAATATGACTGCAAACACGGATGAGCTCAAGTTTGACAAGGTTGTGGGTATGCTGAAGGCAGAAGACATGGAGACAGGAAGTAGCTCGATCTCTACGTCAGGTGGTGCGCCAAGGAGTATAAGCTTATGGCGACAAAGATGGTGATGGATCTTCAGATCGAGAAGATGTCATGGGTATGTTGGCTAGGCATCTTAGTAAGATGATGAATTCCTCGGTGGGAGGAATCGGTATGGTCGCCGGAAGTGATCGTGGCAATGGCGAAGGAGAGGAAGTCTCAGATGCTATGAATGTGAAGGAGTTGGTCATATAAGGGCTGACTGCCCTGTTGCACAACGAAAGGAGCTCAAGTGCTCTGAGTGTAGAGGTGTAGGACACACACAGCGTGAATGTCCAAACGCAAAGAAGGGTAAAGGTATTCCATCACAGTCGTCTGATGATTCAGAGTCTAAAGATGATGGAAAGGTGGTGAAGAATATGGTTGCATTTGGTGCACGCAAGGAGGATCTATTAAATCCTCGATTCAGATCTCAGCACGGATGATGAGGAGTATCACGTCTGCTTAACAAGTGGTTGAGGGTCAAGGATCAGAATCTGAGATTGGAGGATATGGCTCTGAAGCATAACGAGTTGCTTGAAGAACTTCGTGAAGAACTTGCGGCTGTGAATGAGAAGAATGAGTCTCTTGAGGAGGAAGTTAGCAGAATGAGAGAAGTTGCAACTGGTGAACAAGAGAGAGCAAGGATGCTAGAAGCGTGATTTGGCTGACAATCACAAACAGTCGGGATGCTCAACGGTGGATCCAAGGAGTTGGATAAGATACTCGATGGGACAACCAGCCAAGGTGAACCGGGACCGGAATATCGAGGAGCTGAGGGTACTAAGGAAGTACAGAAGGGCTATCACACTTTATGCGTGGAAGCACATCAAAAGTGGAGCCAAAGCTTGTTTGGAAATGCGTCGGGGCGTCGCGACAAGAAGTACGGCAGAAGTTCTACAGCGGGGCTGTGAGTAACAAGCGAAACTGGTACATCGGTGCAACAACATGAAGGTCGAAAGGAGGTTCAAGCATGGTTGTGCAGCTGGTACAAGGAAGGAGACTGATCGATGCATCGATGGCGGAATGGGCAACAGAAGCAACATAGGATGTGCTGTTGGTTCGTGGGAAGGTTGGACACAAGAAGGTGGAGTGTTTTGCTCGTGAGAAGAACAGAAACATGGCGAAGGTGAACAAGGCGTTCACTAAACCCAAGAAGGTTGAAGAGGTGCTCTTAGCCAAGAGTGGCTTACTTGATGAGATCAAGGAAGAGACATCGAAGATGGATGCAGCTCGCACGAAAGTGATCTTGAGGAAGGTCAAGAAGCATCAAGTCCGGGCTAGGACACGAGGTTGTTCATAGCACAAAGGGAAGGAGATCGAAGTCGTCAGGAAGTGATGCGAGAGGATCTTCAGGAGGGTAATAGTGAAATCACTCCAAGAAAATAGCAACGAGCGCTGAGGGCACTCGGGGTGGATGAGGAAGGGCTCATGGTCAAGGAGACGATGCATGAAGGAAGCCAGGTCCTCATCAGAAGTGGGTCGGAAGTTAGTTCGACAGGTGCATCGAGCGTCGCGATACACATGAAAGCGAGCGGTTGGAGTGCGTAAGGCTTGACATCTAAGCATCGTGTTTTAGCTTAGTATGCAATCAGCGGGGAGAAATGGTGACGTTCTGGTCCAAGGCGTGCATATCTCATGGGGGAGAAGAGCATGGTGATGGACGTCATGAGGTAGATGGTTCTTATCTCATGGGGGAGAAAAGCATGTTATGGTGCGCATCTCGTGGGGGAGAAAAGCACATTTAAGCGTGGAAGTTTGCGGTGGGGAGCGTGGTTGTTGAACCGAAGAAGGTTGTGCTTGATCGGCACAAAGCTAAAAGGGGAGATTGTTGATGTAAGATGTCCGCCTGTAGTAGTCGCTGGCGTAGTTGCTGTAGCAGGCGTCGTGCTAAGTGGTGAAGACCATGTGGAGTCGAATCTTTGGTGAGTCGTGTAGACTTGGAGAGCAAGCATGTATCTTAGAAAAGCAAAGAGGAATAAACTTGAGGAGCAAGTTTATGACTTAAAGAAAGAGGAATAAGTGCATTCCAAGAAAAAGTTGCACTTATTGATATGGAAGATGTCCATATTGTGGGTTCCTTGGTAGGGTTTTGAGAATGTAGGTAATATAAGATAGCTATGAGGTCGTCTGTAGAGACAGAGACACGAGGCTGATCTTATAGAGAGAAGATCTTGGAGGTGTTCTTGGGTCGTGCTGAAGCAGTGGCTGAAGTATTTGACAATGGAGACATAAGCGGGTAGCAGGAATCTTTCGATGCTTGTTGTTAGGGTGTTAGCAATTGTGAGGGCGATTAAGTAGAACTTGTAATTGAGTGTACAAGGCGATTTCTAATAAAAGCTATTGGGTGTGCTTGTGTATTTTGTCTCTCTTGATTTATCTTATGTAGTACTATTGTGGTGTCGTCTTTGCACTAACAAAACTTGGTTACAAAACACTTTTTCTCATTTAATTGCCAAGAATCAGATAAAATATATTCATATGTTGAAAATTCAAAATGCGGGGATAGCTCAGTTGGGAGAGCGTCAGACTGAAGATCTAAATGTCGCGTGTTCGATGGACGCTCACCGCAATGTTTTTTAGATAAAACGGCGTCGATTTACAATTTATTCAAGAACGAAACGGCGTTGTTTTAAAAAGAACTTCAAATAGGCTTTACCAAGAAAGGTTCAATAGAGCCCATATCCAAGCCCATCATATATTCAACCGCCTTTGCTTAAACCGACTTGTTTCTCTCCATTTTTGTTAGAATCTCTAACGATGGTGTTCCTCTCGATTCCGAACGGGGAGACAATCTCCGTCGATATCAACCCTAACGCAACCACCATCTCCGCCTTCGAACAATTGATCCACCAACGCACCGATCTTCCTCAACCTCTCCTTCGCCACTCCCTTCGTATACGAAACCCTAGCCTCGTCAATCCCGATTCGCTCCTCCTATCCGATCTCGGCGTCTCTCGTTTCTCCACCGTGATCATCCACGTCCCTCTTCTCGGCGGGATGCAAGGAGCCGCTCCTCCCGTTCCTCCCAAGCCTCGACTCGATTTCCTCAATTCGAGGCCTCCTTCCAATTACGTCGCCGGATTAGGTCGTGGTGCCACGGGATTCACCACTCGTTCCGATATCGGTCCCGCTCGTGCCGCTCCCGATCTTCCCGATAGATCCGCCGCGGCGGCTGCTGCGCCTGCTCCCGCGGAGAAGGCGGAGGACGACGAGGAGGCTGAGGAGAAGGGGTACGATGAGAATCAGAAGTTTGACGAGTTTGAAGGGAACGATGCTGGTTTGTTTGCTAATGCGGAGTACGATGAGGATGACAAGGAGGCTGATGCGATCTGGGAGTCTATTGATCAGAGGATGGATTCGAGGAGGAAAGACAGGAGGGAAGCGAAGCTCAAGGAGGAGATTGAGAAGTACAGAGCGAGTAACCCTAAGATTACTGAGCAGTTTGCTGATTTGAAGAGGAAGTTGCATACTTTGTCTGCGGATGAGTGGGATAGTATTCCTGAGATTGGGGATTACTCGCTTCGTAACAAGAAGAAGAAGTTTGAGAGCTTTGTGCCTATTCCTGACACGCTTTTGGAGAAGGCTAAGAAGGAGAAGGAGCTTGTCATGGCGTTGGATCCGAAGAGCAGAGCCGCTGGTGGTTCCGAGACACCGTGGGGGCAGACTCCGGTGACTGACTTGACTGCTGTTGGTGAGGGGAGAGGTACGGTGTTGTCTCTGAAGCTTGATAGGTTGTCGGATTCTGTCTCGGGGCAAACTGTTGTGGATCCTAAAGGTTACTTGACTGATTTGAAGAGTATGAAGAGAACCACTGATGAAGAGATTTACGATCGCAACAGAGCTAGATTGCTGTACAAGAGTCTGACTCAGTCGAATCCAAAGAATCCAAATGGCTGGATTGCTGCAGCTAGAGTTGAGGAGATGGATGGGAAGATCAAAGCAGCTAGGCTTCAGATTCAGAGGGGATGCGAGGAGTGCCCGAAAAATGAAGATGTTTGGCTTGAAGCTTGTAGGTTGGCTAATCCCGAAGATGCCAAGGCGGTGATTGCAAGGGGAGTTAAGCTAATACCCAATTCTGTGAAGCTATGGTTGGAGGCTGCAAAGCTGGAGCGTGACGACGAGAACAAGAGTAGGGTGCTGAGGAAGGGACTAGAGCATATTCCAGACTCTGTGAGGCTATGGAAGGCTGTTGTTGAGTTGGCTAATGAGGAGGATGCGAGGATTCTGCTTCACAGGGCTGTGGAGTGCTGCCCTTTGCATCTTGAGCTATGGTTGGCACTTGCGAGGCTTGAAACATATGAGAATTCAAGGAAGGTGTTGAATCGAGCCAGAGAGAAGCTCCCAAAAGAGCCGGCAATTTGGATTACAGCTGCTAAGCTTGAGGAAGCTAATGGGAACACGCAAATGGTGGGGAAGATTATTGAGAGAGGTATCAAGACTCTGCAGGGAGTAGGGGTTGTTATTGACCGAGAAAATTGGATGAATGAGGCTGAGGCCTCTGAGAGAGCGGGGTCTGTCGCAACATGCCAGGCAATTATCAAGAACACTATTGGTATTGGAGTCGAGGAAGAGGATAGAAAGAGAACATGGGTTGCTGACGCAGAGGAGTGCAAGAAGAGGGGTTCCATTGAGACTGCAAGAGCAATATATGCCCATTCTCTTACTGTGTTCTTGACCAAGAAAAGTATCTGGCTTAAAGCAGCTCAGCTTGAAAAGAGCCACGGGAGTAAGGAGTCCCTTGATGCCTTGTTGCGTAAGGCTGTGACATATGTCCCTCAGGCTGAAGTTCTCTGGCTAATGGGTGCTAAAGAGAAATGGCTTGCTGGAGATGTTCCAGCAGCCCGTGCTATTCTACAAGAGGCTTATGCTGCAATCCCCAACTCTGAAGAAATCTGGCTTGCTGCTTTCAAGCTTGAGTTTGAGAACAAGGAGCCGGAGAGGGCAAGAATGCTTCTTGCGAAAGCAAGGGAAAGAGGAGGTACTGAGAGGGTGTGGATGAAATCAGCCATTGTGGAGAGAGAACTTGGCGACGTAGAGGCGGAGAGGAGATTGATTAATGAAGGATTGAAGCAGTTCCCAAGATTCTTCAAGCTTTGGTTGATGCTTGGACAGCTCGAGGAACGGTTCAAACATCTGGAACAGGCCAGGAAAGCTTATGAATCTGGTTTGAAGCACTGTTCAGACTGCGTACCTCTGTGGCTGGCGCTTGCTAATCTTGAAGAGAGAGTGACTGGGCTGAACAAAGCTCGGGCTATTCTCACCACGGCCAGGAAGAAGAATCCTAAGGAAGACGAGCTATGGTTAGCGGCCGTTCGTGTTGAACTCAGGCATGACAACAAGAGAGATGCAGAGCACTTGATGTCGAAGGCTCTCCAGGAGTGTCCCCACAGTGGTATCCTCTGGGCTGCGGATATCGAGATGGCGCCACGGCCTCGCCGGAAAACAAAGAGTGCGGATGCTATGAAGAAGTGTGATCGTGACCCGCATGTCACTGCAGCTGTTGCCAAGCTCTTCTGGCAAGACAAGAAGGTGGAGAAAGCTGGAGCGTGGCTAAAACGGGCTGTGACCCTCGCCCCAGATATTGGTGATTTCTGGGCATTGTATTACAAATTTGAACTTCAGCACGGCACTGAAGAGAGCCAGAAGGAGGTCCTTGCCAAATGTGTAGCTTGTGAGCCGAAGCATGGTGAGAAATGGCAAGCTATCTCAAAAGCGGTGGAGAATGCACACCAGCCTATCGATGTCATCTTGAAGAAAGTCGTAATTGCATTGAGCAAGGAACAGAAGGCTGCTGCTTGAGAGTAAACATATTCGCTTTTGTTTTCCATGATCATCATCATACTCTGCTCATAGCACATTACACCTTTGCTCTTTTGTTTTTTCTTTGCAGGCTCAACTTTTAGCTGTTCATGTTTTTATTCAGTAACGAGAACTGATAATGATTTGCTGGAGTGTTTTCACCTGATACTTTGTTCACTGAATCTTCTATGTGAGTTTCTGTGTGCTGTTAAACTTTTTATTTCTTATCTTGGTGTATTGATGATCATTTATTGTTCCTTTCATGCCTTGGCCTTCCTTGTCTTCATGGTGTCTATGATTGGAGAGTGTTCATGAAATCCAACTTCAAAGCTTCTTTAGACAGTGTAAGCAACTAATAACCCCTGACATAATTTTTAGAGTTATTTGTCCACGCTATTAACAACACTGATTGTGATAGTAAAATCCCAGGAGAAATAATATTGAACCTCTTACATGTTCGAATCAACCAACTAGTTTCTTGCTAACTTCCCACAATTTATTTGCCCTCTCTACAACACTGGCTTCTTTTGGAGAGCTGATTCTCAAAATAAAGTACCAGCTTAAGTAGACTCTGGGCTTGAAAGTTAAAAAAGCCTTGTGTTTCTCTCAACTACAGTCTGTGCTAGTCTTAGGTAATTAGTTTGGTAGTGCCCACGTTTTGTTAAGAGACTTGTTTTAGAGGTGGGTTTGTTCTAGTATTTCCCCTAGATCCTTGTTGTGTGCATTATATTTTGTGGAAAGGCAGGAAGAGAATCCAAATAAGTGGTATTAAGATATTTGAACGTACTAGTTGTGTCAACACAACCAGGGTTGGATAGAATTCAATGGCGACTCTGAAACCGCAGATAAACTTTTGATTTTCTTCATTGAAGTCGCAGTCATATTCATATACGCACAAGTTGCTCATGCTTCCTACAAGTCTTAGTAATGCCTGAACCTGTCGCAGTCAATAGTTGTGATAGAGCTCTAAATCAGGATCAACTTCATCTGGACACAGCTGACTTTTTGGCTGTTAAAACTACTTGCAGATCTATAGTTTCATAGGAACTGGACTGCACCAAATATTAGGGCCAAGTCAGAGATAATCTGCTTACCCACTTGGTACGATAGTTGGACCACATTAGGCTGTATTGTGCTCATCTAACCAAAGACGTTCGTGTGTGCATTTGTGCTAAACAATCATGACCGACCAATTGATTCTAATAAGTTTCTTGTCTTCTCACATCTGCAATGGGCGTCTAGTATAAAGTTTCACCATTTATGTTCTTATTCTAATATGAATGGTGAAAGACCCATATGGTGAGTCATTTCCATTGTAGATGTCCTTATTGCTTATAGCTTCAGACGGTTCTAGTTAGAGTTTTGGGCCTGACTGAGAATATTGATCAATTTGACATTTTGGTCCTGCCTTCATCATTATACTGAGTGATCCGTTGTTCAAATTTTGGTGCATAAGACAACTTGATTAAGTCATCATTAGTAATCAAACAAAGTCTTGGAAGATAGAGGTCTTGGATATGGTAGCACATAGCGTTTTTGTACAATACTAAACGTACAATATGCCAGTTGGTCAAAAAAAAAAAAACGTACAATATGCTCAAACAAATGAATCACAAGAACCCGCAAAACCAAAAGATAGATAAGAAACTGTTGGTCTACTCTGACACTAATAATCCTAGGACACCTGTAGGATTGGAAGAATGATCTCATATGCTACCACAATTGGGTTGTTATTCCTCCTACATCGCAAGTGATTGATCAGCTGCTGGGAAAACATCACAAATACAGGGAAAGAAGACGGGAATCCAAGTTAATGGGAGCTGTCACCATTGCGTCATGATAGTGTTATGAAGTTATAACTGGTACTAATATTGCAAGTTTTCGGAACAAAGACAACAAAATGCAGGAGGCTTATGTATTACTCCAGTGGGAATGTTACATATCGATGAGGTCACTAGGAAGTCATATGATCATATATATTTAAGAGCAATCTAACGAAATTGTTCTTGTGATTTGTGTTGCAAAGCTTTTAGTTTTGAAAAGCGCCACCGCATCAATATCTCTATTAAATTCCAATTTTTAGTTCTTAAAATTGTGAGATCTCTTAGTTTTCTATCAATCAATGAAGAAAAAAGTAGTATTAGGTTACTGACACGTTAAAAATATTTTAATTGATTTATCAAAATATTTCACCGATCCAGTTGATGGATTTAAAGGACCGGGAACGACCGCATGAATCGAATCAGATTCTTGATATAGAGATAATCTTCCACAAAGATAGGTTCTATTCTAGTTTTCGTTTCAGACATGATTGAGGATTAAGAAGGGGTTCTCTGGTTCTTTTAAATCTTGCCAAATACAAAACAAAGTATTGATGAACTTGTCAGTTTGGTCTGTCTGTTGACTTCGATATGCTTGGTGATATACGTGTAAAGCTGGTTCGGTGTTCAAATTTTGATCCACATGTGACAACTTTATCAACTCGTCAATAATCCTATATTTTCTAGTCTAAAAACAATAGAGTAATTGTCCAAAAAAACACTAGAGTAAAATCTTCTTTAACCATATAGTATTTCTAATTAACTTCCAAAATGTTACAACTATAGAATTACTTTCAAAATAAAGCAATTTACTAGGGAATCTTATTGGGATAAAGATTCACCCTAAGATAAGGATTGAGTGCTAATAGATAAGTTAGAACCTTATAAGATATAACTTTCATTGTTATATAAATACATTGTAATACTTTCATTATTCAGTACAAGTTTACCATTTATATCACAAAGTCTCTCTCTACACAATTCTATTCAAGATTCTATTATGTAGAAAGATCAAGATTCTATTTCTTATATTCACTCCGCCTTTTACTTGACAATAGAGTAGGTTTCGAATAAATTCTTCATTTTAATCTCAGTTCTGAAAATTAAAATCGAATAATACATGAATGTCCTTAGTAAACGGATTCAAAAGTCTTCCACTATGAGGGCTTTCATGTACTATCACACTACTAATATATCTTCACAAAAGAGAAAAATATAGAATAATACATCAAAAATGTTCTTAGTAAGCAGATTCAAAAGTCTTCCACTAGGGATTTCATGTACTACACTACCACTATATCTCTATGGTATGTGTTTGCAATTAGGGACGACTGATCCTAATATTATAAATCGATAATCTTTATTGCTTTTGATTCAGTTCAGATATACTTCTTGAACTAGAAATTTATAACCAAAAGAGCAGGTGTAAATCTAGTCCTCTATTAGATAAGAACTTTTTGTCTATAACTCTAGTTTCTATAGACTCGTTATAAGATTATCCAAGTTCATTATACTTTGCTATTAAAGAAAACATATACCAATTTAAGATGGACCCCAAAATGGCTACCAAAAGCAGAACCAACAATATAAGAAAATAGAAACTAATCCATTATGAGGTTTGTGATCATCATATGATGATGGCACGAGAACATGTTCGGTAACATTATTCCAAAAACATTAAGAAATAATGCAAACAGATAACGCTGTTGTTGGTCTATGTATGATGCGCATAAACAGAAAAATAATACGAGTGGAAACATATGAAAACCGCATATTTGACTTTGGTACTATCAAGTGTTCGTGGCTTGTTGGTTGTTGAACCCTTTATTATTTTCTATTAAATATCTTGGGGTGGGGGTTAGACGTTTGTGCTCTTTTCATTTCTCTGTGGTATGGTTAGTGGTTTATAGTTGATTTTATTAGATAAGACGTAATCTGAACTATTCTCGTATATAAATTATTATCTCCTCGTCAGTGACTCAGAGTTACATAAAACCTAGATCAATATCTAAACAAGATAAGGTATTTAATTGGTCCAGCAATTCAGTTCAATTTAATTATGATGAAACAAGTATAATGAAATTTCAGTGTAGTTGGTTATGTAACATTTTTAATGAATTGTATTGGTTCTGTTTAATGTAATAACTAATTTATACCAATGCACTTGAAATATAATATTATGCCAAAGGTTACATTTTATAATTCAAGTATTCTAAAACTTAGGTCTAAATAGTTAAAAGTGAGCGTTTGGGTTTGGTTCAAATCTATTCAAATTTTGAGTTTTCAGAATTATAGACTAGAGTTTTATTTAAATATCTATAAATTTTCGTTTAGATAATTCTAGATTTGGATATCTGTTTACATTATCTAAAAAAATCCAAATAACTTTAAATTTCAAAATCTAAAAATAAAAATAATATAATATATATGAATTTTAAAATACCAGATATTAACATAAAATTGGTTGATTTAAATATTTAGATGGAAAACATGTAGCTATTTTAGATACTTATGATGTTTTGAGTATTTTGTTATTTTTAAATAGTTATTTGTGGTTTTTTGGATAATTTGAATATTTTCATATACTTTAAATACTTTATAGATTATATCTAAAATAGTTAATATATATAAGTATATACTTGTGATTTAGATATCCAGAAATTTCCGTTTGGGTCAGATTCAATTTCGATTTTCTGAATATTAAATTTTTAAATGTGTATGAATATTTTATCAATGTTAGTTTAGATTGGACACTTTGAATCGAGGTTTAGTTTGATTCTTTGGATCTAAACATTTTGCTTATCCCGTGTCTTCTTTCATATGAATCATCCAGATTTAAACCTATTCTAAGGAGGGTGGGGGTTAGTGGGAATGGAATTTTTGTAGAGTTGATTGATTCTAAAATTAAGAGATTACTAAATTTGTAAAGATTTCTAAAGAGTTTTTTCATATCTAAAAAGTTTATGAAAATATTTTAGTTCAAGAATTTTAAGAGTCAAAGAGGAAATATTTAAGATTTTTGAAGTTTTGTTTTATAAGTAAAATTATCTAGAATTCAATTTCTAATAACCACTACAAGAAAACATGTCTCTAACGACGAAAAATTGCGAGGAAAAAAGTTCCTTGTAAAATTACGAGGAGATTACGACGACATTACGTAGAAAGACAGTTTCGTCGTAACAACCTTGTAAATTTACAAGGAAAAGCATTCCTCGTAAATGCAATGCAAAGTTACGACGAGAGTACGCGGAAGTAAAAAAATTCGTCGTAACGTCCATGTAAAATTACAAGTACTTTACGACGAATAATGTAACCGTTATGTTAGGTGAAAACGTGAATTTAGTGAGCTTCACTTGACAATTATCATTGTAAAGTCGTTGTAATTGCCTTGTAAACACTTGTAAAATCCTATTAAATAGATTTCCTTGTAAATTCGTTGTAATACCTTCACCTACCAAAACCTCTAGAATTCCCTATATATATGGCATTTCTCAATCCTAAAAACTCACAAATTCTAAATCAAGAAAAAAAAATGTCTAGTGACAAAAATATTTACGAGATACGGAGTTGGATGTATTCGCACAAAGATTCCGCCGGTAGAGTGACGGATGCATTTCTTAGCGGGCTAGAAACATTCATGTACCAGGTGGCTGCACACCGATCAATGAAAGCGGTAAGATGTTACGCCCTTGTCGAAAATGCAAGAATTCAAAATTTGCACGTAGTGAAACTGTATGGAAGCACTTAATAAACAGAGGGTTTACACCACAGTACTATATTTGGTATCAACAGGGAGAGGGTTATGGTGGAAATGAAGCTAGTAGTAGTAATAGAAATTTTCAAGATGCTGGTAATAATGTAGAACCGAATCAATTGCATAATGAATATAGTTACCATCAGGAGCAGCAGATGGTAGATCATGATAGGGTTCACGACATGATTACTGATGCAATTTTAGAAACTACTACCACAATAGCTGATGAAACCAGAAATATTGAAGAACCTAATTTGGATGCAAAATTTTTTTATGAAATGATAAATGCTGCAAATCAACCAATCTACACTGATTGTAGAGAAGGTCTCTCTAAATTTATCCCTAGCAGCTAGGATGATGAATACTAAAACAGATCATAATTTATCTGAGAATTGCATGGATGCATGGACGGAGTTGTTTAAAGGACAACATGTCAGCTGAATCTTATTATGAGATTCATAAATTGGTTTATAGTCTTCGGTTGCCTTCGGAGATGATAGATGTTATGCATAGACAACTGCATGATCTACTGGAAAGATGATAAGAAGCTAGAAGAGTGTCGATTTTGCAAGAAGCCACGATTTAACCCGCAAAGACGTGGGAGGAATAAGGTACCGTACCAAAGGATGTGGTACCTACCAATTACGGACAGGTTGAAAAGATTATATCAATCTGAGAGGACTGCTGGAGCGATGAGGTGGCATGCTGAACATGTCCAGAGGGATAGCGAGGTCACTCATCCATCATATGCAAGAGCGTGGAAACATTTCAACAAGGTGCACCCAGATTTCGCAAGAAATACTCGGAATGTCTATCTTGGGTTATGCACAGATGGGTTTGGTCCATTTGGAATATCTGGGAGACAGTATTCTTTGTGGCCAGTCATTCTTACGCCGTACAACCTACCTCCGGAGATGTGCATTGAACAATAATTTCTATTCTTGACCATATTAATCCCTGGTCTGAAGCATCCAAAACGGTCGCTAGATATTTTCCTTCAACCATTGATACAAGAGCTAAAAGACTTGTGGTCAGAAGGGGTGAGGACATATGATTGTTCTTTGAAAAACTATTTTACGATGCGAGTAGTTCTCCTGTGGACGATAAGCGACTTTCCTTATGGGATCTCATGCGGATGGACAACACATGGAAGGTTATCTTGTCCATATTTTCTAGGATCGACAGATGCTTTTAAGCTGAAGAATGGTAGGAAGAGTTGTTGGTTTGATTGTCATCGTTGGTTTCTTCCCCTTTCCCATCCGTACCGAAGAAATAAGACATTGTTTAGGTACAAAAAAATTGTCAGAGACAGTCCTCCTCCATATCTCACTGGAGAAACAGTTGAAGCGAAATTGATTATTACGAGCTCAAGCTGTCAGCGTGGAGGAAACGGCATGTTCTGCAAATATGCCTGATGGGTATGGGGTATCTCACAATTGGCATAAGAAGAGTATATTTTGGAAGCTGCCTTACTGGAATGATCTTCTGTTACGGTACAATCTTGATGTGATGCATATATAGAAGAACTTTTTGACAACATCATGATTACAATAACTCAACGTCCCAGGAAAGACAAAAGATAGCAAATAGTCAAGGTGGACTTACCTGATATTTGTGCAAGAAGTGAGTTACATATAAAAAATAATGGAAACGTTCGTCTTCCCATCTTCCGGTTGTCATCAGAAGCGAAAGACGGCTTTGTTTGGACGGGTTTACCGAAGTCAAATTTCACGATGGTTATATTTCAAATCTCTCAAGATGTGTTGAAAAAGGTCAAAAGTTCTCAAGAATGAAGAGTAAGGATTGTCATGTGTTTATGCAACGACTACTTCCATTTGCTTTTGTCGAGCTACTTCCAAATATGTACATGAAGCACTTGCAGGTAAATACTATTTTTAATAACATATTTACATATTTTTTATGAAATGTTACTTATTGGGTTACTTGTGCAATATACAGCCATCAGAGCATTCTTCAGAGACCTTAGCACACGTACGTTCAAGGAAGAAGTCATCCAACAACTTCATGAGAACATTTCAATCATAATGTGCAACCTAGAGAAGATATTTCCTCCAGACTTTTTGACGTCATGGAGCATTTAGTTGTTCACCTCCCGTACAAAGCATTGTCTCGTGGACCGGTTCACAATGGATGGATGTATCCGTATGAGCGCTCCATGAAACATTTGAAGGGGAAAAGAAGAAATCTTGCAAAGTTGGAAGGTTCAATCATTGCTAGAAGTTTGACAGCAGAAACATCTCAGTTTACATCATACTACTTTGCTCTAACAGTTCGTACGAAAAAAAGTGTTCCTAGAAGATATGATGATGGTGGAGTAGCACCAACATATGCGATTAACGGTGTTCGACATTTTCTGCCAAATAGGCCGGTTTGGTGGCAAACTAAAAGAAGTATTGTGGTCCAGTGAAGAGGATAGGCACAGTCCACACACTTATATTCTGCTCAATTGCGAGGATGTCGTGACGCGTTCGTTTGAAAGGTAAATATTGATGTGTACATTAATTATCTGAATTTATATATGTTAATTATATGATATGATGCAAGGTTTGTTTAATTTTCAGCTTATTTGTATCGCAAGTTCAATAAGCAATACCAGGTATATCCGCAACAGAGATGGACCAACGGAAAGATCAACACTTTGTGAAGTGGTTAAAATCTCAGGTAATATATTTCACTATAATATTAAGCAAGTTTTAATATAATATAAACAATATGAAACTTTAATGGTTTTCATTTTTTTGCAGGTTGATTATGACGATCCATATTACCCCGTATAGTTTCATGATTTGGTACAAGGTCCGGTAGCAAAGGTCTCCACATCACTGAGGATTTACTTTTCATGCATACGAGCATGGGAGACGTCGGGCAACAAGTAACTACAAAATATGTGTGAAAGGTGAAACAAACTTTTACGGGATCTTGCAGGAGATTATTGAAGTGGAATTCCCGGGGTTATTGAAGCTAAAATATGTCCTTTTCAAAATGTGACTGGTTCGACCCTGTTGTGAATAGAGGTGTTCGGTTTAACAAATTTGGTGTTGTGGATGTCAATTCTGGAAGAAGATACAACAAATTCGAGCCTTTCATCTTAGCTTCACAAGTCGAGCAAGTTAGCTTCCTTCCATACCCTCGCCTTCGAAATTCCGGGATAAACTGGTTAGTTGATATCAAAATTACACCTCGTGGAAGAATAGTTGCTGGAGAAGAACCACCTCTGCAAGAAGAAGATGCTACCATTGAGGTCGAGGCACCTGATCAACTAACTGACCAAATCCTTCTGAATGATCCGGATAATCGTCAATATGAAGATCTTCCTGAAATTGAGACCGATGAAGCGGTGAAGACGAAGTTTTATGTAGTTTAATGCATGATCAATGTAATGATAACGATGAGAACTAAAATGATTCAGAATGATGTAATGATAAGTAATAAATGTTGTTTTTGTTTATCATAAACATATGTCTTAATGTAGTGTAACAAATGTTGTTTGATATGATAAAATTCCTTTAAATTTTTTAAAAATTAATTGTAGTTTAGGGTTTAAGAAAATTTGACAAAGAGGATGAAGGTGTAAAAGAGAGATGATGTTGTGCATAAGTAAGTTTGGGGTTTAGGGATTTGATTTTATGAGTTACATAAATTTCCTAGTAAATTACTCGTAATACAAAACGCGGACGTGGTAACTTCCTCGTAAATTAAATTTCCTCGTAATCTCGTTGTAATCCAAAAAACACGGACGTGGTAACCTCGTCGTAATATAAAAAACACGGGCGTGATAAGTTCGTCGTAATCGAAAAACACGGGTGTGGTAAGTTCGTCGTAATTTAAAATATACGGACATGGTAACTTCCTCGTAACATTACGACGAACTTACGAGGAAACCTCTTTCCTATATATACGCGAGGCCAGAACGAGGCTTGCCTCGTTCATTCCTCCCAAACCTTCGAAATTTACTAAGATAAATTCTCTCCTCTCTCTCTTTTTTTTAGATTAGTTTAGTAATTAGGTGGTTATTTTATGTAATTAATTTAGGTAACAGAACAATATACACAGATTAGGTTGCGGTTTTAAAATTAATTCCTGATTTACTTTTGATTTTTAAATGTAGATGGGTCCTAGAGATAGGAGAGGCCAGCCTATTTACTCGCAGATATTTACTGTTAGTCATTCTGCTCGGGTTCAAGAGCGGGAGACGCAGCTTACACAGGAGTCTCCCGATGGATTACCCGTCACATTGATCACCGAAGAAATCGATAGGATCTTCCATGAGGTAAGCTTCAAAAATATATTAAATTTAATTTGATTCTTTGAAATTTAATTATATTGATATTTTTTTCAAATAGGTGGCTCCGAGAAAGAACGGGCGGACGGTGGGAATAGACTCCGTCAATGAAGTCGCAAGGGGGACTTCGTCATACTCTTCAAGACGGGACCTGGTGGTTTCTCAGATGCAGTCTCGGATGGATACCCAACAGGTTCGTTTGGACTCCCTTGAGGATCTGTTGGATGTTATGGCGGTGGAAAACCCGGTTCTGCAGAGAGCGTTGGATGCTAGACGAGCTGCTCTCGCCTCTCGGGATGTAACAACCTCCTCCGAACCTACTGGTGGAGATTCTGAGGATCCGACCCCCGCTCACGACTACTTAGGGACCTTCCCGTAGCTTTTTTTATATTAAATTTTTGTTTTGTATTATGAATTTAAATATTATTTTATTTATAACTTTTATAATGTTTTTTAAAAAATATTAAATTTTCATATTTCATTTTATATTTTAAATCTTTAAAAAATATAAAATTTTGAATATTTCGTAATATTATATTATATAAAATAGAAATTTTATTATTTTAAAATAAGCCTTGTAAATCCCTCGTAAACTTTACAAGGAATTTACAACGACGAACTTGTAAATTCCTCGTAAAGTTTACGAAGAGGTTACATTAGAAAACATGTTAACTCGTCGTAATATTTAAAAGGTAATTACAAGGAATATTTACGAGTATATTACAACGTATCATTACGACGAATATTTCCCTTCCGTGTTACAACGAAAAGCTTTCGTCGTAACATAACAAGTGCATTACGACGAATGCTCTGTTACGACGGGCGTTTAACAACGAAACATGCTTCCTCGTTACTTCGTCGTAATTGCCCAATCACGACGAATTTATGTCGAATATAGCTCTCGTAAAAAATATGTTTTCTTGTAGTGAACACTAAATTTGATGGAAACTTAAAATCATTAAAAACCAATTTTTTTGAATAACAAGAGATTTTGTAAGTCACTAAATAGTTATCAAACTAATAATACTAGATTTTAATAAGAATATTAAAACCCACCAACCAATTAGAATAGAATTTGATCATTTTAACAATAACTACAGATTCATATCCCACTAATACCTCCTAAATTTCTAGAGATGGAGAATAATGTTTATTATTATTTCACCCACACACATATATATATATATATATATATATAATATTTTTTAGGTTGTCTTACAAACAATTCTTTTTATCATAATTAACAATAACTAACAGGGCCAGCTCCAAAAAGAAACATGGATAATGTTCTAGGATTTTAAATATCCTAACTACATAAATATATATATATGTATGTGTGTGTGTGTGTGAATAATTTTACAAAAAGAAATACAATGTCCTAACTGATAGCACATGTGAGCACTATCTCTAAACCGGTCATTACTATCAACGGTATAAATATGCATCAGGTATGAAAAGTAAAACTAGATACTGAATGTGAAAAGAGGTAAATGTGGTCGACATTAAATAAAAATATAAAAAGTGCTGGTCATTTTCGGAATTAGATGCCTCTTTGAGTCTTCAAAACATCGACAACGTGAATTCAGGTCAAGAAGAAACCCCGAGCATCGTTTTCTTCAATTCTTTAGATTGTTTCTGTTTGCAAGTAATGAAAATAATAATACTATTAAAGCTCAATTAATATTATTTATTACGGGAAAATGAAATGTGCCTACCACGGAATGAGTTTCCTTACTAATTGTTAGCATATGATTCGTTTCATTGTATAAACCTAAATAAATAATACTCCATATACAAGTAGGTCTAGAAAAATCGGTGGAGGGGCCAAACACTTGAAAACTCCATGAAGTCAGTTTACAGTACAAGGTCCACAATCTTTAGTTTGTCTCCACCACATGTTTGACAATCTTGTCTTCAAAAGGTCCCACTTTTTTCCAAATTGTGTTAAAGAATTGACAGAACTGAAACAAACTGAGTTAACTAAGAGATATGGATCAAATAATCATAAATATATCTGAATAACTTTTATTTCTTAATTTTTGAGAACCCAACTAAAATTAAACTAAAAGTTGATTGAAAATATTTAATTCGTCTGGTTTTATATTTAGAATAGGGATATTCATTTTTCATATTTAAGTTTGAATGTTCCAGTTCAGTTATATTTTATACTCTTTATTGATTTCTAATGTAATTTAAGTTAATACACAAAAATTGGAAGATATTTAAAACATTTGAATTGTAAGAAAAACTGAATTATTTTGTTTTTGATATAAGTGATTATCCGGAAATCTACCCAATGTAAAACAAAAAGGCATGGTGTGAAAAAAAAAAAAGGCATGGTGTATAATCTAATCGATCTGTAGTAGATTAGGTATGCTTTATATACATAGTAATTGGTCATATGATTATTAAAGGTGATTCATTGATCAATAAAGACACAAATGGTTAAAGATATCATTTAAAATCCTCAGATTCTACGAAGATGATCAAATTTTTACGTTTTTACTATTTCATTAAGATGTTACTGAGGTACAAGAACAAGACCCAAATGTTATCAAGAAACAAGAAACACTATTTCAACAAGATCACCCTTCATATAATATACGACATCTCCCATAGATAGGAAACAAAAGCTATTCTACACCCAAAACGCAGCAACCGCTTTAAAGAAACGCTTAGTGAGCGGTTTGAGCCTCCTCTTAACCGCTACTGCTGCTCCAAACATGGTTATTGCGACTAGGGACAGAAAAAAAAAGTAATCTCCTTTTCACTTGAGAGCAACATGAAAAAACAAAAAAAGAGATAAAAACAAATCTACAGTTGAAAATCATCGGTGAGCCATTCTTGAAAAGTAGTTGAAGTCATGGTGTTGGACTCTCAGCTGTTTTAGCCAAGAATCAGCAACACTTAGCAGCGACAGAACTCGTTCTTGATCTTGACCATGATCGTCTTCAGAGAGCCAAACATTGCCTTGCATCTTGTAAGTGGCTAACCCGAAAGGAAGCAAAGTTACACCTTCTCCTTCCTTCCGAGCCCTCTCCTTCTCCCCGCCATTCTCTTCTGGCGCCATATCTGTATATCAAGAGACCATAACAGTTATATTTTCGCAAGATATAACCAGAACCGGTCCTGGAATTTAAGAGACTAGTAGACGGTTTATTAAAGATTTTAATTTTTAAAAGAAAAACATTTACAAATTTGAGGATTTATGTTTATTGTAAAAAAAAAAGGAAAGCTATATGCCATTTTTTCACTTGTCCTATATCTAGGACCGTTTCTGGACATAACACATTGAAAGGACTTGAATTGAAAGAACTGAGAAGACTACTACTAGTAGTACCTTGGAAAGAAGATGAAAGAGTGTGATAAGTGAGGAAACAAGTAGACAAATCTTTGATGGTCCTTCCCATTGGTATATGGTAAATAGGGTACCAAGCTACAGCCATCCAACTTGCCGGGGACAGATCAACGCTTCTCAGCGACATCAATCCAGGGTACCTTCGAGCCAACTCGTTGATCTGTAACCCAAACATGTGTCATTGAATGATCAGATCATTTATAACCTGAGAGGAGCTGCACTGAGAGAGTTAGTTACCTTATCCATGAGAGGAACTCTAGCATAAGGAGCTGATCTCTCAAAGTGTTGCAGATAAAGATAGCCCAAACGATCATTAGGATGTAGAATAGCGTCATGCTCAAGTCCTTCATCAGAAGCAGCGCTTCTTGAAAGCTTATCACTTTCACTCTCTTCACTATATGAATCACTAAACGAATCTCTCGTCTCGCTCTCCCCATACTCAGACTCATCCCTAATCAACAAACCCCAACAACATTCAATAGATTCATCAAAAGGATCAAACTTTCAAATCTTAAAAAGCTCTCTAAGTGTACCTCAAGCGGATCAAGGAAGAGCGAGAGATGAAGATCTGGATGGCAGAGAGATAAGGAACGTAGTACTGAACAAGAGATTCGCCGTTGGTGAGACGAATAGGAACACCGGCTCCATAAGCACTCCATTCATCGTAACAATCCCACAGATCACTCAATCTGAGAAACTCAACCTTTTCTCTCTCTGATTGATGCCAAATCCGATTCAGACTCCTAATCTCCGTCTGCAAAAAAAAAGGATTGATTTTTAAAGAATTGCATCATAATAAAACTTTAAAACCATTGAGAGAAACGAAACAGAGGAAGAAGGTTTCAGACCTTGGGGAGAGATTGGGGAGGCACTACAGGTGTTGTGCAATGAAGGAAGCGGTCAAGGTTCGATTTTTGCATTGACCCTTTTCCATACACCATGATTCCTTTCTCTAGAGAGAGAGAGAGAGAGAGAGAGAGAGAGAGAGAGAGAGAGATTGGGTTTCTTGATTCTTCTTTGAAAAAACAGAGAGAAACAGAGAGGAATAGAGAGAGAAGAAAGAGATGTGGGGGGGAATTTAAGAGGAAGAGACACGCAAGCGAGTGTTTGAGTTTTGACGTTAGGACAGCTTAGTTTAAGGGCAACGCAATTTACGGACAAGAAATGTTTTTTTTTTAAGAAAGAAAAACGAAATTTTCTGAGTTAACTTGGAGAAGAAATAAAAGTCTTTTTATATTTTTCTCTGGAGAAAGCTTATTTTGCGAAAAATAACAGCTTATTTTGCGGTTATTGTATGTTTGTATGATCGAAAATTTGAAACGAGATGAACAATGTAATGGTTTGCGATCGGAAAATTCTCTGCGATAATACTCGAAGGAGACGAGAAAAATTGCAGACTTGACCAAGAAAAGAGAAGACGATGAAAACAAATTTTCCCGGAAAACTTTCTCGGAGAAAACAGAGGGTATCGGGACAGGAAACAGAGATGGGGTTTATATATATATATAAGGTGAGAGAGATGGAATCGATTTGCTTTCTCTTCAAAGATTCTTTCTTTTGCTTCTTCAAAATCCTCTCTTTTGGGTTTTTACTTTATTTATTTATTTAATTTTAGAAAATACAGAAAGATTTGCTCAAAAGAATAATAATACAGAGAGATAAATAAAAATGATTAAGACACAAGAAAGAAGAAGGTTCTGAAATTCAGGAGTACAGACACCTAATCAAAGATAATCTCAAAGTTTGACGATTTTCCTCGTCCACATCTCACGATCCTCACGTGGTTGTTTGTTTTTATTTTATTTGTAATCTCTTAATCTATTCGATTAGAATTCAAAACTTAATAACCAACTAAAGTGTTGTTTTGTAAAAAAGAAAATAAAAACTAGTGTTGTCCAAAATTACATTATTACAATAAGAGGTTTCAAATAGGAAAAATTGGTTCAGGAATCAGCTTAGATACTTTGCCTTTTGTTGTAAAAAAAATGGAAAAATTGGCTAATCAGACCATATTGGAAAATGTTTGTCTCTTTATACATTTGACTGTATTACTTTTGTCTCAATATACCTTTGTTCTTGTAAATATGAAATTAACCATCTAATTTCTAAATTATGTTGGATAGTTAAGACTCAATATTTAAATATGTCTATAGTTTATCTATTTAGTTTATTAGTAAAATGATTTTAAATATTTAGTCCAATTTTTCACAGATCAACATCGTGTTCTCCACTTAAAGAAAAACTCTTCCTCTCAATTTTTTTTGGCGATTCTGGTGTCAATCAATCATGTGAACTATCTCTGGAAATTCCAACCTACTATCGCTGGCTCATCGCCATCCTCTATGTGCTATGTCGGAACCTCTTATGTTTTCGGTGATTCAAGGGGATTGTCGGATCAGACCTCATCAAAAGGCATCGCTCTGAAGAAAGGAAAAAGATCGTTAAATAAAAAGTTAAAAACAACATGATTCAATGTAACTCAACGTCAAGAACAAGATAAGTTACGATAAAATTAGTTAGGATTGATTTCAAGATTTTCTCAAATTTAAAAACATAGTACATACAAAAATATAGAACTACATATTCTAAAAAAGAAAGAACGTAGACAAAGGTTAGAATGCATATTATAAAAAAAATCACTACAAGAAAACACAACATTAGCGACGAAGATTAACGAGGAAAATTAAACCTCGTAAAATAACGTCGTCTTTATGAGTTACTTACGACGAAAATAAAAAGCAACGTCATTTCGTCAGAATTAACGAGGAAATAATTTCCACGAAAAGGACGTAAGGTAACGGTTCTACGAGGAAAAATATCTTCCACGTAAATTCCACGAAAACTAGCGGTCCTTTACGAGGAAAACTTTTGCGGTAAATAACGGCGAAATTTCGAAGTCTACCAACTTTGTAGGTGAAACACGTTTTTTACCTAACAAAATTTCGTGGTTATTTCAGAGTAAAATCTCAACTACCAGATTCGAAAATTTTCTATAAATATGAACCTTTGAAGATCATTTTAAACACACCAAGAAGAAAAAAATATAAACGTGAAAGAAAAAAATGTCGGCTCCGGAATATTTTCGAGTTGGAGGTGGATGTATATGCATGAGATGCTAACGAGAGTGACGAAGAATACCTTATGGCTGGAGACATTTATGCATCGGCAGATTCCACACGCTGGCCCAAGAAAGCGGTAAGATGTTCTCGTCCTTGTCGAAATGCAACAATTGAATTGGCAAATCGTGAAAATGTTTGGAAGCATTTAATAAATGTAAGTTTCACGCCAAATTACTATATCCTGGTTTCAACATGGAGAAGGTTATAATTATGATGAGAATCATGAAGCTAGTAGTAGTAATAGCAATTTTCGGGAAGAACAACCGTTGATCATCATCATTTGCATAATGAACATAGTTACCATCAAGAAGAGCATATGGTAGATTTTGATAGGGTTCATGATATGGTAGCTGATGCATTCGTAGCTCATGATGAAGATGAAGAACCTAATATAGATGCAAAAAGTTTTATGAAATGTTAGATGTTGCGAATCAACCACTTTACGCTGGTTGTAGAAAAGGTCTCTAAATTGTCGCTTGGCAGCTAGAATGATGAATATTAAAACTGATCACAATCTATCCGAAAGTTGCATGAATGAGTGGGCGACTTGTTTAAAGAGTATTTGCCGAAGACAATGTGTCCGCTGATTCTTATTATGAGATTCAAACCGCTATAGTCTTCTGCCGCTCGGAGATAATAGATGTTTGCATTGACAATTGCATGATCTACCGGGAGATGATGAGAAGTTAAGAATGTCGACTGCGAAGAAGCCACGATTCAAGCCGCAAGGACGGACGTAATAGGGTACCGTACCAAAGGATGTGGTACCTACCAATTACGCATGATTGAAAAGATTGTACCAATCGTGAGCAGATCGCCGGAAGATGAGATGGCATGCCAGCACACTCGACGGATGGTGAGATGACTCATCCATCGATGCAAGAGCCGGAAACATTTCAACAAAGTACATCCACTAGCATAGCCGAATGTGTATCTCGGATTATGCACGATGGATTTAGTCCATTCGAATGTCGGGGAGACAATATTCATTGTGGCCAGTCTTTCTTACGCCATACAACCTGCCACGGAGATGTGCATGCAACGGAGTTGCTGTTCTTGACCATATTAATACCTGGTCCGAACCATCCAAAAGGTCTCGGATGTTTTCCTACAACCAGCGATAAAAGAGTTGAAGGATTTGTGGTCAACAGGAAGAGGACGATGACCGCCAACGAAGACGAATTTTACGACGAAGCGATGCTTTTGTGGACCATAAGTGACTTTCCTGCCTATGGGATGTTGTGCGGATGGACTACACATGAGAGATTAGCTTGTCCATATTGTAATGGAACCACGATGCTTTTCAACTGAAGAATGGTAGGAAGACAAGTTGGTTCGATTGTCACCGCCGATTTTTTCCCATTGGTCATCCGTCACCGAAGAAACAAGAAATTTTTAGGCACAAAAGAGTTGTGAGAGACACTCATCCTCCATATTTAACTGGACAACAAATTGAAGCGCCTTCGATTACTATGGAGCTCGGAAACAGTTCCCGTGGTGGTAGTTGGCATGTCCCCGAATATGCCTGATTTTACTTGTTCAGCACAATTGGCACAAGAAGAGTATATTTTGGGAGTTGCCATATTGGAAGGATCTTTGCGCCACAACCTCGATGTGATGCATATAGAGAAGAATTTCTTTGAGAACATCATGAATACAATATTGAATGTCCTGGAAGACAAAAGACAACATAAAATCGAGGATGGACTTGCGGATATTTGCTCAAGAAGTGAGTTACATATAAAAGCAATGGACAAGTTCCGTTCGATATTCAGATTGTCTTGAGAAAAAGTCGGTGTTGTTCAACCTGGCATCGGTGAAGTTCCCGATGGGTATGTTTCAAATCTCTAGATGTGTTGAAAGGGTCAAAGTTCTCGGGATGAAGAGTCATGATTGTCATGTATTTATGCAACGACTACTTCCCTTTGCATTTATGAGCTACTTCCAACAAACGCATGAAGCACTTTCAGGTAATAAATTATAGCCCATTAATTTTATAATGGTTTAGTTTGCAATAATGTATGACTAATGTGTTTATTTTGTTTTGGAATTAGGCATCGGAGCATTTTTCGGATCGAACAACGACTCTTAAAGAAGAAGTTGTGGAACAGCTTGGAGAACATTCCCATCTTATTGTGCAACTTGGAGAAAATATTTCCTCCGGGATTTTTGATGTCATGGAGCATCTAGCTATCCACCTCCCATATGAGGCATTGCTTCGTGGACCTGTACATTAGGATGGATGTATCGAGTATGAAGCGAGCCATGAAATATTTGAAGGGAAAAGCCAAAAACCTGCAAAAGTTGAAGGTTCTATAATTGCTGGAAGTTTGTGGAAGAAACTTCTCACTTTACATCGTCTACTTTGGGTCAAAAGTATGCATCGAAAAGAGCTCTAGAAGATATGATGATGGTGGTGTCACCAACATATTGCGTGTTCGTGACATCTTTAGCCGATTTACTCGGTGGGAAATCAAAAGAGGTTTGGTGGTCGAAAGAAGAAGACGCCCATAGTGCACACACCTATATTCTACTCAATTCTTGAGGATCCATTGATGCGTTATTTTGAAAGGTACATATATATGGACACTTCTAAAACACATAATAAATATAAATTATATAATTGTGAAATTAAGATTAATTGATGTAAAATGTGATTTTACGCTTATTTGTTTCTCAAGTCGAAGAAACATTCCTGTATATCCACAAGTGACGAGAAAAGGAAAGATCAACACTTTATTAAGTGGTTGAAGAATCAGGTATTAATTTTACACCTAGCTCGATCAACTTATTTTTCCATACATTATATTTACTAATATTTCAATGTTCTATTTTTTAAGGTTGATTATGACGACGATGCAGATTATCCTAAGTGGTTACGAAGTAATTCAATCTCCACATGTAAAGGTCACCACATCACATATGTATTTCTGCAGGCTATACTTTTCACACATATGAGTATGGTAGACGGTAGGACCGGTATGGAATATGTGTGAAAGGGAAACAATTTCTGAGGATCTTGGCGGAGATTATTGAAGTCGAATTCCCAGGGATATTGAAGCTGAAATCGTCCTCTTCAAATGTGAATGGTTCGACCACATGTCAGCGAGGTGTTGGTTTAACAAATTTGGTGTAGTTGATGTCAATGGTGGGCGAAGGTACAACAAATTTGAGCCTTTCATCTTAGCTTCACAAGCAGACCAAGTTAGCTTCCTTCCATACCCTCGGAGAAATCAGGAATAAATTGGTTATCCGTGATCAAAGTTACACCTCGTGAATGAATCATAAGTGGAGAAGAACCACCATTGCAAGAAGAACAGATAAATGTAGTCGAGGACCTGAAGCGCCACAGGCGACATACTTCTCATTGATCCGCATAATCATGAGTGCGAAGATCTTACCGACGATCACGACGGACGAAGGTGTTGAAGACGAGTTTAATGAAAATGATGATGTTTCTAGTGATGACAAGAATGTCGATGTATCCGATTGATGTATTAGTATTGATGTATGATTGATTTTCAGACTTAAGGAATTGTGATTTTTGAATTTTGGAATGGAATAAAAAGATTGAGGTTAAAGGGAAGATGGTTGGGGTTTGGAATATATGAAGTAGAAGATAAGGAAGATGGGGTTTGGGGTTTAGGTTTTGGATTATAGGGATTTAAACATAAATCTCGTTATTTCCACGCCATATAACGTGGTTTTACTTAGTAAAGTGAGAATTAAAACACGGGCCTCATGATTTCACGTAGCACAATCGTCAGAAGACCATCTTGGCTACGGAAATTACGAGGAACATTTAATTATTAAAAAACAAAGTCGTTAATTCCACGTAAGCTCATTTCGTAAAGACCTCGTTACGTGGAAATAACGTGGTTTATATTTAAATACCTAAAATCCAAAATCCAAAACCCTAAATCCTATCTTCCTTATCTTATCTTTTACTTTATATATTCCAAACCCCAAATTCTAAACCAAAATCCAAAACCCTAAGCCCTATCTTCCTTAGAGATTGATGGGTTGTATAGGTTATAAGAAGTAGAGGTTGAAGTTATAAAATTATAAGAAGAAGGGGTTTGGGGTTTTGGGTTGTAAGGAATTAGAACAAAGCCTCGTTATTTCCTCGTGGAAATAAGCACGGGCCTCGCGATTTCCACGTGAGTTCACGTGGAACTAACGACGAATTCGGGAAACGAAGAGACATCCCTAGTTATTTCCTCGTTAACTCACGAGGAATTAACGAGGAAATCTACATCTATATATACCAAGACCATTTTGTCACAATTCATAATTCCAAAAGAGGAGAAAGGTCCGAATCACGAAAGCGAAGAAAGATTCTTTAAAAAGAGGGAAAGGTTCGAATCACGAAAGTGCGAAGACACGGTCTCTTCCCACTTGTGATTCCAGTATCTTTCTTCTCTTTCTTTGAAGAATTCTTTAAAAATAGAAGAAATATCTAGAATCACGAGTGTGAAGACACAGACTCTTCCCACTTACGATTCCAACAATTACCTAAATCTTAAAATTATAATTTGGGGTTTAGGGTTTTGGATTTTAGGAATTTAAGAAATATCCTCGTTATTTCCTCGTTACTGAGAAACATGGGACTCGCGAATTCCTCGTAAAAGGAAAACACGGCCTCGCGATTTCAGAAGAAAAAGACGGCCTCGCGATTTCCTCGTTAATTTACGAGGTTTTTACGTGGTAATGTATCCTATATATATACCCACGAACCCTCTCACTTTCTCATTTCCTCTCTACTTCCTCTCTAAAATCATGGTAAGTCCTCTCTCCTCCCTTTGATTAGTTTAGGGTAGTTTAGGTGGTTAGTGTAGGGAATTTAGATAGGTTTACGGATTTTAGGTTAATTAGTGTTGATTTGGTGATTAATTAGGAATTTAATATATAAAAATTTGAAGTTTGAGTGCTAATTTTGAATTTGTTTTTAATAGATGCGAAAGAACAAACTTATCACCACCATGCATGATAGCCGGTGCCGTAGTCGCTACACACCCGGTTCTTCTACAACACCTAGTTCTTCGGTCCCGATAGCGCCCCAGACTCAGTCTCTCGAGAGTCTCTCCTACAGCACTGGTGTACAATCGGTTGCACCACCGCTCATCATGATCATCATGTCCCGAGGTGCCACCTCAGTGCCTCCACCGATGGCTGCGGAGATGCGGCGGGAGATGCGGCTCCCATTCATCCCGATCTGATGGTGCGCCGAGTGCTCCTTACTCGCAGTACATCGTCGAGGACATTCTCGCTCAGCGGGCAGAGAAGGTTTACGGTCATAGACCCCGACCGACCGGACGAACTTTGTGGTATGTTATATTTTTTAGATTCTTTTAAATTTTTAATAACATTAGTATCTAATTTATACTTTAAATTTGTTTTTAGGTTTGGGGTTGGCGGATGTCTCGCGATCGATGTAACCACACGATGAAGGGTTACTTCTCCATGCCACATCCGAATGGAAGAAGACTCGCCTACATCGAAAGACGTGATTCAAGATTTTCGCTGTAAGTTACTATTAATTTTATATATATATACTATTATTTTTAATTTATATTTCAAATTTTAAAAATACTAATTATTAACTTATTTTTTCTCGCTAAAAAGTATCATTGGTCTTTGGGGTCAATGAGAAGGTGAGGAAAGCGCTCAACAGAAGGTGAAAGCTCACCTGTTGGAAACGGTCTCCAACCGGAAGGGGACTGGATCGTGAAGGGATATGAGCATGGTAAACCCGCTGAGCTCACCATCGAGGTGTGGGATGGCCTCATCCGCTATTGGGAAACTCCCGATGCCATAAGAATCGCCCAGTCTTGCTCTGCCTCCCGTAACACGGTAGATGAGCACGGTCACGGGCCGATGCTTCACTCTACGGGCCAAAAACCCCACGCCGCTATCCGTTTGGAGATGGTATGTAATTAAATATTGAATTTAATTAATTTCTTTTATATAATATATTTATATATACTAACTCTCTAAAATGTTTTGTAGGCCAAAGATAGGACAGCTCCGACTCTTATGGAACTTTACGAGAAGACCCACAGAACAAGTCGGGTCGATTAAGATCCTAGGTCGAGCAAATCTTCAATGAAGTTGCTGACCGGTTCAAGAAGTAGCCCACCACCTGACACAAAGCTCCGACGGACTACCGTCAACTTATCCACAGTTGAAGTGGATAAGATTTACGAGGAGGTAAATTTTAAAAAATTTTAAATTTTAAATTATTCATTTAATTTAAATTTAAATTTTTACTAACAATAATTTTTTTTGGGTTTTTAAGGTTGTCCCTAAGAAAAAGGGACGTACGTTGGGGATTGGTTCCGTCAACGATGTTCCGAGAGCGACATCTTCTTATGGTCGAGACGGAAGGCGAGGTCAGCGAGCTGCGTAACGAGTTGGCCTCGACAAAACTGCGTTCACAGCTCCGATTGTGGTGTAGTCGAGGGCTCTTGGACGCCATACGCCACAACCGAATGGGAGACCTTGTTGAGGAACTTGCGACGCCAAAATCCAATTCCAGGCGAGTCGACTAGCGAGGCCCATAACGAGGCGGATGTAGAGAGGAGGAGTGAGGAGTTCTACCAGGCGATGAACGAGCCATAGTTTTTTTTTCCCTTTTTATTCGTTGTAAATATGAATTCTAATTATTTATGAATTAATATATTTTTCTTTTTATTGTTTCTGTATTTTTTAATTCAAATTTTATAATCATAATTAAAATTATAAATATTTTTCTAATTATTTTTTATTTTAATTCTGTATATAAAAATCGAAGTAAATTCCTCGTTAATTCACGAGGAAATAACTTCGTAAGCTTTACGTGGTCTTTACGAGGATTTTTTTCGACTTCATTACGTGTTTTTCACGTGGAAAGTTAACGTGGAAATGACGAGGAAAGTTAACGTCGAACTTACGAGGAAATGCTTTCATGACATTTACGTGTAATTAACGTGAAAATCTTTATGTGATATTTACGAGGAATCTTTTCGTGGTCTTTACGAGGAAACTTAGCGAGTTCCTTACGTGGAAATCTTACGTGGTCTTTACGAAGAAATATTGTACTTGGTCTTTACGACGAAATATTTTCCTCGCTAAGTAACGTGGAATTGGCGAGGAAATACGCGTTACGACGAACGATTAACGACCAAACTATTTTCCTCGCTATTTCCTCGTAATACCTCATTAACGACGAATTCACGAGGAACTCAGCCGTCGTTAATCTTGTGTTTTCTTGTAGTGAATAGCATAGAGAAAATGTTAGAATTTAAATTCTACCATATTTAGAACATAGCATACATGTAACAATTTACTGTTTTATCTATAATATATAATAGAGTAAAAGATAGAACAGAAATTAACGTTTTCTATATTTTTCAACAGTAAAGTAAAAAGCCTACAACACATATTGTATTTTATGTTATAAATCATATGGTGGACGGCCCATAACCACATGAGGAAGGAAGAGACGGCCCATACTATATTTTCCTTTTACTTATCTACTTTGTACTTTTACATATTTGTATTTACCTTTTCCTAGTTAGACTAGGAATTTTTAGTTTTCTATTTATCTTATGACGGTTTATTTATGACGGTCTAAACCTTGTATATATATAGAGTCTTTAGGCTCTGGAATAATATAAGTTTTCTCACTGATTCACAACACGTTATCAGCACGAGTTGTTCTCTAAAAACCCTAGCTAAAAATCGACCACCTCTAAACCCTAATCAGCCGCCAACTACTTTCTCATAAACCCTAATCCTAATTTCCTTTTCTGGTTCGAGATCATCCCATAAACCCTAGATCGATCGACGTACCACCACGCGCATCGATCGATATTGGTTCAACCGACATAGATCAAGATCCATCCAACTTGTATCCATCCGAGCAGTTCCAATCCAACCAAGGAGCTTCCATTCTTGCGGCTGGCTTGTGATCTCCTTCTCTTTGGTGGTCCGGTTTTCAACCCTGCAAATCTAAAGGTAATTAAAATTCTAAACCATAAAACCCATAAAACGAATTGGTTGTTTTGATAAAGTTTAAACCCTAAAATTTGAAATCTCTAATGTTGAAAGCCCTAAGATAATAGATCTCAAAACCCTTCTTGAGTAAATCGGAGCTCTCAAGTCTGATAGAGATTGTTTTAAACAATTAAACTTAAAACCCTAAAAAGTTTTGAATCTCAAAATCCTATGATCATCCTAAATCTTATGATCATATCGTGTCCCTTAAACCCCTTTGATCTTAATGATCAAATCGAAAACCCTAGAAATCGATCACCCCCTTTTTCCTGGTCGATTTCATAAACCCTAAAATTAAATCGAATCTATTTAAAATTGATTGACTGCTTGCTTGATTTTAATTGAGATTAAAAATTTGGGCTTCTTTGTCTCGAATATCGATCGACATGCCATTGCACGTGTCGATCGATGATGTCTCGTGTCGATTGATTATTAATTATAAATTCCTGATAATGATTGCATGATTATTTAAATCCGGATTTTGAATCACCTAGAAACAAATTGTTAGTATCTCATCCAAATTTTTTTGTTTTGAATTAACTAAAAATTGTTTGAGGTTTCTTGTTTCATAAATCACTTAGAAATTGTGATTGCTAAGGTGTTTTCAAATCCGGTTGCATTAAAAATCATATAGAATCCGATTGTCCATATCAGTAGCCGTGTGGCTTATATTGCATTCATGTTTGATCAATAGGTCTATCGATCGACCTGCCATTGCACGTGTCGATCGATGAGCCTTGCGTCTATCGATCGATGCGCCTCTAGCAAGCGTTAGGATTGATGATTCATTATAGCCGTGTGGCTTCATCTTGTATGGTCATGTGACCTAATGCATTATAACCTTGATCATATTGTTTGCATCATATATACTTGTTAGAAATTTTTCTGATGCATGTGCCATAGAGTATTGATATAAAGATATAAAATTTTCTAAAAGTATATATATATGTTTGATTTCAGATGTCGAAAATCAATAAACTGGATTTTGCTGCCCTAAATGTCTCTAGAGACAATTACTTACAATGGGCTCTTGATACAAAGATCATACTAAAATCCAAGGGTCCGCGATATTGTATTAGGAATAAGTGCCAGCGAAAAGATCGTTATGGGGCAATATTAATTATTCGCCATCATCTGATTGAGAGTCTCAAAATCAGTACTTAACCATTGAGAATCCTCTAGACCTTTGGAATGCATTGAAGCAGAGATCACGATCATCAAAAGGCGATCCTGTTACCAAAGGCTATATACGAATGGAAAAACCTCAGGATCCAAGACTTTAAGTCTGTGGATCAATACAACTCAGCAATGTTTAAGATCGTGTCTAAACTTATACTATGTGGTGAGGATATAACAGAGGAAGATATGCTTGAAAAAACTTTCTCTACCTTCCACACAATTTGTTGTTGCCGATCACGGAGTAAAAGAATTCAAGACTTGTGCAAGCTTGATTTCATGCTTATTACTTGCTGAGCAAAATAATGAGTTACTGATGATGAACAGTGAGATGAGACCTCCAGGATCCACACCATTACCTGAAGCCCATGCGGGCACTGAGGCTGATAAAGAGGCTAACCACATCCATCATGGTAAAACACACGGTCAAGGCCGTGGTGGATGGAGAGGACGTGGTCGTGGTCAATACAATTCACATGGCCGCGGAAGAGATAACCAATCTGGTCGAGAACATAACCAGGGACGCTCGTTTGGACGAGGTCATGGTCGAGGCCGCGGATCTTCATTCAAACCGCAGCATTAAACAACTCGACCAAATCTGTATGTCATAGGTGTGGAATGAGCAACCATTGGACAAAGACTTGTAGGACTCCCAAGCATCTAATTGAGCTATACACAGAAAGTATGAAAGGGAAGAATCCTGAAGCCCACATGGTGATCCATGATGATGAGAACGATTTTGATTATGAAAAAGATGATCTTATGGAGTATGAAACTTCAAATATTCTAAAAGATTGATTTCGACATTTTTGTGTTCTTTGCTTGTTCTTTGTTTGGTGTTTTTCATTTCTATCTTGTCATTTCTTTGAAACTATCTTATTAAAACTTAATAATAAATGAAAGGCTATCATATTGAAACTAAGGGCGAAGGAGACAAAGTATTCCTTCAAATCTATGAGATCGTCCAAGGCCATATGAAAGTCTTAGAATCAATACCCGCAATATCTACTGGTCTTTATCTTGCTAAAGTCAGTATGATTAAGGCCAATGCCACATTTAACAAAACAGCCATCGAAAATTTCACTTTATGGCACGACCGGCTGGGTCATCCCGGGTCAACTATGATGCGTAAATTCATTGATAATACCAGCGGCCATTCACTAAAAGAAAAACGAGTTATCCCTAAACACTTAATGTGTACTGCTTGTTCACAAGGGAAACTCATAGTAAAGCCATCACCTATTAAGGTGACAAAGGAAACTATTAATTTTCTGGAAAGAATACAAGGAGACATTTGTGGACCAATACACCCACATTGTGGGACATTCAGATATTTTATGGTCCTTATTGATGCATCGACCAGATGGTCCCATGTCTGTCTCATATCGACCCGCAACTTGGCATTCCCAAGATTGCTAGCTCAGATAATAAGATTACGAGCTCATTTTCCAGATTTTCCTTTGAAGACTATACGTCTTCATAATGCTAGTGAATTCACTTCTCAGGCGTTTAATGATTATTGTATGTCCATGGGGGTAACAGTGGAACACTCCGTGGCACATGTACATACACAAAATGGCTTAGCTGAATCATTTATAAAATGAATACAGCTGATTGCCCGACCATTACTCATGAGGTTGAGGCTGCCGGTTTCAGCATGGGGACATGCAGCCCTTCATGCGGCCGAGCTTATACGCATCAGGCCATCTAGTGAACACAAATATTCCTCATGCCAATTACTAACGGGTCATGAGCCAGACGTCTCCCATCTAAAAACCTTTGGCATGCGGTTTATGTTCCTATTGCTCCACCACGAGAACAAAGATGGGACCACAGAGACGGATGGGAATATATGTTGGATTTGACTCCCCCACAATTATAAAATACCTTGAACCAACTACGGATGATTTATTTAAGGCCAGGTATACGGATTGTCATTTTAATGAATCTGAACTTCCAGCATTAGGGGGAGATAATAAGTGGTAAAAGAAATATCATGGAATCGGACATCCATAAATTGGCAAGATCCTCGGACTCAAGTGTGTGATCTTGAGGTCCAGAAAAAAATACATTTGCAAAAGCTAGCTAATCAATTGCCAGATCCCTTTGCTGACCCGAAAAGAGTGACTAAGTCACATGTACCAGCTATTAATGCACCAGTTCGGATTGATGTTCAAGAGGGAAAAAATCAAGTTGCTACAGATTCCAAAACACGTTTGAAACGTGGTAGACCAATTGGTTCCATAGATAAGAAACCTCGAAAAACAAAGAAAGGTGCTGTATCCGAGGTTGGAACCCCATACAAGGAAGTGCGATCTTACGAGATGAGAGCACATAAATCCATAGAAATGGATATTGGTCGGACGTACCAAGCAGTGATCCTCGGGGCCGGGGTTCATGGTACTGATGGTCCGGACAATAATGAGATCTCAATAAATTATGTCATGTCTGGAAACCAATGGAATAGAAAAGATGTCGACATCACAGATATATTTGCTTATGAGGTAGCACCCGAACTAATGGATAATGAGGATCAAGAACCCACGTCTATATGAATGCATGCAAAGAAAAGATTAGCTTAAGTGGAAAGAAGCCATAAACGTGGAGTTAAACTCTTTAAAGAAGAGAGGTGTTTTCGGTCCAATAATCCGAACACCAAATGATATAAAACCAGTGGGATACAAATGGGTCTTTGTGAGGAAGAGAAATGAGAATGGTGAAGTCGTGAGGTATAAAGCATGACTTGTTGCACAAGGATTCTCATAGAGACCAGGAATCGATTATGAGGAAACATATTCCCCTGTGGTGGATGCAACTACTTTTTGATTCCTGATAAGTCTGGCCATAAGAGAAAATCTAGATATGAGACTGATGGATGTCGTTACAGCATATCGATATGGCCCACTGGATAATGAAATCTATATGAAAGTCCCAGAGGGTATTGAATTGAAAAATAAAGAGAGCTCTCGTGAACAACACCGCATAAAGTTGAATAAATCACTTTATGGACTGAAACAATTTGGCCGCATGTGGTACAACAGATTAAGTGAGTACCTCATAAAAGAAGGATACAAAAATGATCCTATCAGTCCATGCATTTTCATAAAGAAATTCGAAAATAAGGGCTTTGTGATTATAGCAGTGTATTTTGATGATTTAAACATCATTGGAACCTCTGGAGAGATTTCTCAAACAGTCGAATATCTAAAGGGAGAATTCGAAATGAAAGACCTAGGCAAAACAAAATTCTGTTTGGGATTACAGCTTGAGTACATAAATGATGGAATCCTTGTGCATCAAATGGCATATACAGAAAAAGTACTCAAGAGATTTAATATGTCCGAGTCTCACCCTTTGTCCAGCCCTCTGGTCGTGAGATCTTTGAACTTGGACACTGATCAATTTCGTCCCAAGGAGGACGGTGAGGATGTCCTTGGTCCCGAAGTTCCATATCTCAGTGCCATAGGAGCATTGATGTATTTAATAACTCACACGAGGCCTGATATATGCTTTGTCGTGAACCTACTGTCTAGGTTTAGCTCCTGTCCGACCAAAAGGCGCTGGGATGGGATAAAACATGTTCTTCGTTACCTACAAGGAACGAAAGATTTGGGTATATTTTATACCAACAAAAACAAAGATGGTTTAGTTGGATTTGCTGATGCTGGATACCTTTCGGATCCACACAATTCTAGATCTCAGACAGGTTATGTGTTTACACATGGTGGAACGACCATTTCATGGCGTTCAATGAAGCAGACACTTGTGGCCACTTCCTCAAATCATTCGGAAATATTGGCCATACATGAGGCCAGCCGTGAGTGTGTCTGGTTGAGGTCAATGACCCAACATATACGATCAGATTGTGGGATGACAGGAGACAGGGGTCCAACCGTGATGTATGAGGATAATGCAGCATGTATTGCTCAACTCAAAGATGGATACATCAAAGGGGACATGACGAAACACATCCTGCCTAAATTCTTTTCTACACACGAGATGCAGAAGGCCGGTGTGGTCCAAGTGGTACAGGTCCGATCCGTTGACAATTCAGCCGACCTATTCACTAAGGCCTTACCAACCGCGACGTTGAAGAAGCTCATACATCAGCTTGGGATGCGTCGACTTAAAGACCTTCAGTGATGCATTCATCAGGGGGAGTAGTGTGTGTTGTACTCTTTTTCCTTCACCATGGTTTTGTCCCACTGGGTTTTCCTGGTAAGGTTTTAATGAGGCAACATTAAGCATACTACGAACCTTGAACGGTTATGGCGTCCAAGGGGGAGTGTTATAAATCATATGGTGGACGGTCCATAACCACATGAGGAAGGAAGAGACGGACCATACTATGTTTTCCTTTTACTTATCTACTTTGTACTTTTACATATTTGTATTTACCTTTTCCTAGTTAAACTATGAATTGTTAGTTTTCTATTTATCTTATGACGGTCTATTTATGACGGTCTAAACCTTGTATATATATAGAGTCTTTAGGCTATAGAATAATATAAGTTTTCTCACTGATTCACAACATTTTATAAATAATAAAGACATTTGGTTAGAAATCATGAGGCAAACATATTCTATATTTGGATAAATCATAGAGAACACTTCACAATACGAATTATAATTTTAAATAACGTATGAGATAAGTTAGAACGTCTATTTTATCTTTCTAAAAAGGGTTATACTATACAGTCTAACAAATTTAGATCAATATATTCAAATTGTTTTTGGATTTCAAATTTTGTATATCAAAATATGTAAAATATTGTGATGATAGTATTGCTTTTCTCCTTTTTTTTAATAATAATAGCTAAACTATGAAAGGGGTCCTACCAACTCGGAAAACCAAACCGGAGGCGTAGAGTCAACATGAAACACATGTGAAGGGGAATTCCTCGCACCTCGTGTAAGTTTGTTCTCCAAATTGATTGCTCTTGGAATATGCTGAATCTTGAAGGTAGGAAAGAAAGTCTTACTTCGCTGAAACTCCTCCATGTGTGTAGAAAAAGCAGGCCATTCTTCGGGTGAGGACACCATCTTTACCAATTGAGAACAGTCTGTTGCGAAAACTACATCTGGAAAATTCAGGGTCTTCATGCACTTCATAGACCATATCAAAGCCTCACATTCTGCATGTAAAGCTGATAGACTTCTGCGGAGATTCATCTCCCCTATCATTTTCTCCTCTGATTCGGTTGTTTTACAAAACCATCCCAGTCCTGAGTATTTGTCTTGTTCCTTCCACGCTCCATCTATAGAACAAATTCTAGAAAGACCCAAGGACTGCAATTCAATAACCGGAGGAACCACTTTTTTGTTCGGTGGAATAGTAAGTTGAGCTTCTACCCAAACCTCACTTTCCACTTCCGCTGCCCTCAAATTTTTTTGAGGGTTCCCACCCTTATTTTTATAAATTTTATCATTTCTGTTCTTCCAAGTATACCACAAAATCCACGTAAAATTACTGAAATCATACTCTTTAGGAAGTCTCCAGAAAAGATAATCCACATTAGTAAACACCGAGGGAGTAGTGAAAATTCTTGGAGCCGACGGGATTTTTGATAATTCCCTTGCAAAGCTGGATGACATTCGAAAAGGACATGATTAATTGATTCTTCCTCTGCACCACAAATACTACAACGAGTGTCGCACTCAATGCCCCGTGCCCTTAAGTTTTTTGCAACCGCTATAGTACTTGAAATGACTTGCCAAACAAAATGTCTCAACTTTGGTGAACAGTTAATTTTCCAAGTAAAGGCCAACAAAGGTTTGGTATCTGGACCAAAGGAAACCAGCCCTTGGACCTTATCCGGATAAAGTGTTTCAATTTTGTAACATGACTTAATTGTATACTTTCCTGTTTCTGTAGACATCCTGTCATAGGAATCTGGTCTAGAATTCCGACTTATAGCTAGACCTCTAATAATTTTCACATCATCTGGATGTATATATGTATTAAGCAGATTCACATTCCATGCCAAAGTAATCAGATCGATAGATGATCCACCTTGAGAGAAGGATTGAAAAATTGGGGTTGCATTTTTGGTGTTGCTGACCTCGAGCGAGGAGCAGGAATCCACAGATCAATCCATACTGAAATGGATTTTCCATTTTTCACTCTTTTGATTAGCCTTTTTTTAAACAGAGATCGAGCTGAGCAGATACTTCTCCAACCATAAGATGGGGAATAAGATCTGTGTGGATCTATTGGATCAGAGTTCCGATAATATCTACCTTTGAATACCTTCGAGAATAGGCAATCTGGTTTGTCTATTAAGCGCCATAATTGTTTGGCCAATAATGCAATATTAAAATCTTGAATGTCTCAAAAACTTAAACCTCCCTCCTCCTTAGGTTTACAGACCTTATCCCATGAATACCAATGAATTCCTCTTTTATTTCCATTACTACTCCACCAAAAATGTGCAATAGCCCCTGTAATCTTTTTAGTAACAGCCTTTGGTAATATATAATAGGACATAACATGATTTGGCATCGCCGTAGCCACCGAATTAATCATTACTTCTTTTCCACCTTTAGTGAGAAACCGAACTGTCCAACTGTTAACCTTATTTTTTACCCTTTCATTTAAAAATCCAAAGATTTGAGTTTTTGATCCCCCCCCCAGGCTTTCAGGTATGCCTAAATTGTTTCCCATACCTCCAACCTTAGTAATACCAATTTTATTTTGGATCTCCAACCTCTTCGGTTCTGGAACCTTATGCCCAAATTGCACAGAGGATTTATCAAAATTAATTAATTGCCCTGATATCGCCTCGTAATCTTTAAGGAGCTTAAGAATAATTCCACATTCATCCATATTCTCCTTACAGAAAAATAAGCCATCATCTGCAAAAAGTAAACGAGAAACCGAAGGACCACCCCGTGAAATCTTCAAACCTGTCAATCGTTTCTCCCTTTCCTCCTTCCAAATGTTTGCAATAAGGGCTTCTGTACATAAAATAAATAAGTACGCTGATAGGGGATCCCCTTGTCGCAAACCTCTTCCTGGAATAATAGTACCTTTAGGTTGACCATTCAGCAGGACCTTATATCTAACCGAGGAGATACATGTCATCACTCTAGACACCCAGGTCTGGCAGAAACCCATTTTCAAAAGCAACTGCTGCATAAAAGACCATTCCATCCTATCATAAGCTTTGCTCATATCCGTTTTAATTGCCATAAACTTCTCCTTACAAGCATTATTTGTACGTAGCCCATGAAATATCTCCTAAACAATGAGAATATTATCCGAAATTAGTCTCCCAGAGACAAATGAAGATTGCGTTTCTGAAAATAACTTCAGTAATAAACCTTTCAAACGTGACAAATTACTTTGGAAATAATTTTATATCCGACATTACAGAGACTAATGGGGCATAGCTCCTTCATCCTATTTGGTCTGACTATTTTAGGAATAAGACAAATATTTATCATATTAAGTCTGTCGTCAAAGGACCCCAAACTAAGAAAATCATTAACCATATTGATCACCACATATGTCTTAATTTCTCAGGGTGCATCATAAAAAGTGCCATCCGCACTTCCTCCTCCGTTGCCGGGGCAACAAGCCATCTATTTTGGGAGTCTGTAACCAGTGCTGGAACTTCCTCCAAAAAACTATCAAAATCTGATGGGGAGGTTGACTGGAAAAAATCATTGAAATAATTAACTACCACTCCTTCAATTTCACTTTTGGAATTTTTCCAATTCCCTTCCTCATCATACAGGCCAATGATCCTATTTTGAATGCATCTTTGTTTAGTCAAAGCATGGTAAAAATTTGTGTTTCTATCTTCGTAAACATGCCACATAGTTCTACTCTTTTGCTCTCAATATAGCTCTTCTTCTTGATATGCTTCTTTGAGTTTACGTGAAACCTCAGCAACCTCATCATGTGACTTCGACATATCGTTTTGAACTTCCTCCAGAACCTTTTGTAGAGAATTTATTTTTTCTTTTCCATTAGGTGGATTACCTTTTCTCCAGACTGAAATCGCATGTCTACAATTATGAATCTTATCCACTATACCCTTTCTTTCTGCATCCCGATGCGTCGACCATCCCCGTTCAATTGATTCCATTAATACATCTTCTCCAATCCATCTTTTATCAAAAAAAAAAATTGCCTCCTAAATTTTAATAATTAATCAGTAGACCATAGGCCGATAGTGGCTTCAATAGAGTATTTTTAAATAATTTTAATAATTATTTTTATTATTATAAAGAAATTATGTCTGAAATTGATCAATTAATTCCAATTAATAAAAATTTAAAGTGAAAAAGTTATAATGATATTCTATTTTTCATTATATAACAGAGTAAAAATGAGTTTACTCTATAAATAGAATAGTTTATTTGTTTTTTATTTATCATTTTATTTTCATTGTAAAATATAATATCACTGGAATATAACTCAATTATATTACAGAGTTATTCTATTTTGAAGAATAAATAAATAAACCATCAGAAATAATCTCAATTATTATATTACGTTAATTTTTTCGTAGTTATCACTTTATTTTGGAAAAATTAGCATTGATTTTTTTTTGAAAAAGTTAAAATTTGAAACAATTTAACCATAAAATAAAAATGGTAGTCTATTGGTAGGCAAGTTTTAAAGAGCAAATCAATCCGGGTTTAAAGGCACAAATTAGCATTGATTTTACAATACACGTAAGTATCAAAATCGTCATCCCCAATTTGAAAAGTATATCAGCAACTAAATAAAATATATATATATATATATATATGTACAGAATACAGATACATGTATATATTGTTTAATTAGGCTGCCTAACTTTTTACCATAAGTGTGTCTAATACTGTGTTCTACTCCTGTCCTCTACCATATCTTTTGATTGACTATATCAAAATACCATGTTCGATCCAAGAAAAATACGAAGAAAAGATGTGAACTATTAAAAATATCACTCCATATATTAATAATCTTTTAAAATAACAGTTACGTTTTTTTAATTTCCAGATATCACGTCATTGGACTACCCACCAATAAAACTACTGTTAATAAAATGTTGCGAACTAGAAAAATAAAATTAGAACGCCGGCTAATTAAGAAATTAGGCGTCTGAAACTGGTAAAAATAAATTTCCAAATTAGCAAAAAAAAACTAGTAAAAATAAATTATGTCTAAATGTTAAGTTACTGAAAACAATAAAGTCACAAGTTGATCACGTATAAAAAATGCCGATTACGCGGTTATGAGATCTATCCAAAATATATATATTAAAAGTTAACCACATATATAACCAGTCATTCTATTTTTATTTTCTTGATATAGTTTTCTTTTTTAAGATTTGTGGTAACCACATATATAACCAGTCATCTACTCTATTAATTTAGGGTCCTAAAATTTATCTACCATTTAGAAATTGTCATTTAAATTTGGATCTTCTCTAGGATAGTAGATGTTTGGATACTTAAATCTGTTTGGTTCCTTCAATATATAGACATAACTAACAACTTAATTTAAACCAACATATAAATACATATTATAATTGATTTAACTAATGGATTTTGGAAAATTATTAAAACTAGGTGATTTTCCCGTGCTCATGCACGGATATAAATATTTTAAAAATAAATATATTATTATAACTGATTATTATTTTTACATTCATTTGAAATAATTTATAATTTATAAATATAATATATATCAATAATATTATATTTTTGAATTAGACATGTGATTTTCATTATGTAATATATATCTAGTCGATTTAGTTTTTTTTTTTCCTTTGCTAAATAGTTGGTTTAGTTATTATTTGATTATATTAGATGCTTATGCTTCTTTAAATTTAACCATAATTTTTTGTTTCTTTAAATGTATTAATATTTGGATAATTGTTTTTATTTTACATTTAGGTTGGTTATTCTCTTACATATTTAAATATACTTTAGTGAAATTTTGTATAACATAATTTTTTCTGAGAATCAAATAGACAAAATAAAATGAAGTGTGGATTGACTAAAAATCACATAAAATAATATAGAGATAATATTTTGATTCTCATGCATTAAATTTTACAATAAAAATAAATTGTTAAAATTAGTTAATATGCTTAAGGTATCCATAATGTATATGTATGAGATTCAAAATAACAATATGTTTTGGGATATTGATAAATATAATTTAGTGATATTTTGTATAACATAATATGTTTTGATGTATCCATTATTTATATGTATAAAAATTAATAAAATATTACTGTCAGTAATATGTTTTTATTTTATTATTTTCTTAATTTCAAGATTTTTTTGTTAACTTTCCTTTTCTACGAAGTCACATTATATATAAATAATACTAAAATTTTTTTTTTAAAAATTGTAAATGTTTCCTTTTTGGAAATCTATGTTATTGGAAAAAATAAAAAGGAAACTAAATAAAAATCTAATTAACGGAAGCTACCAAATAAAAAGGAAAACAAATTCAATAATAACAATTAAATATAATATTTTAAATTCACTAAGGGTATCTCCGTATTCAACCATCGTGAAAATTAACGTGAGCACGACACATAAGAAACTGACTTCTCAAATAATATTATAGAGATTGTGTTGATTTACAAATAAAGGGCCATACAATTATGTAAACCAATTTACATTAGACCTTATAAATGTTGGGTTTTAACCAACTAACATTGTATTTGAAATTTAAAAATAAAAAGACTATATAATATATCCACAAAAAATTTATAATAAAAAATAAATTAATTTTTTTTTGTGGAATTAAAGTTTATTTGATTTTTTCGTTTTCTCAGTAACAATTAAAAAACATTGTGTAAATATTTTCCTTATAAATTTTGGATCTCACACATATTAACGTTTATATACAGTATAACCTTTTTAAATTAATACTCTATAAATTAATATAAACTAAATTTTCTATAAAATAATATAATTGTATAGTCCCAAATTAAATTTTTTTCGTTCAATTATTATATCGATAAATTAATAATCTCTATAAATTAAAAAAATTATAGTTTTAGTGTAGTCCCAACATTATTATTTTATAGAAGTTTCACCGTAGAAGTGGTAATTAAAAAATGTGTATATTTTATAACCAAAAACAATATTATTCAAAAATTATATATATAAAAAACTATTGTTATTTTTGTTATAATTTGTATATTCTAATCTCTGTAACAATTTGAAAAGTTTGTTTAAATAATTTCCGTCCTGGGCGGGTCAGTATCAGTATCTAGTTCTATTTTTATTTTCTTGATATAGTTTTCTTTTTTAAGATTTGTGGTTTGTTTGGCCTTTGCTCGTGGAGTAGTTTTGCGAGACATGGCAAGTAAATGAAGACGACTTGGTTGACCAAAAAAAAATGAAGACGACTTTCAATTTACTGGGATTGCCAGCGGGCCCACGAAAATACTTAAACCATATAAGACCAAAATTTGGTTTATTAATAGTTTGGTCAAGAAAAAAAAAAGTTAACTATGAAGTAAGGTGAAGTATATGAGTTTCAAATGGAAGGATTCGATCCTATAAATCAAATTTGAAATTGATACAGTTTCTTTTACTACTGAAATTGCAAATTTGCTACAGTTTTCACTAAATTAATACTGGTTTTCATGGACAAAACTGGCATGTCGGTTATGAAGGATAATGACCGGTTTATGTGGTGGCTGGATAGACTTGATGGCTGTGGTGGTAGTGGCTCGAGATCATTGTCGTTGTCGGGATTTGGGAACTGAAAACGAAAGATTGACGAGAATAACGATATGGCGTTGGATTTCTGCCACGTGTTGTCATCCACGTCGTAGTAATTGCTTTTGGGATTTGGGGCCCTTATTTAGAATATCAATTGCTTAAAGGCCGCTATTTTCTATGCTTTCGGACTGTTAGGCCCATTTAACTTAAGTGTTCCACTTCGCTAATATACTACATGCGGCTTTCAAAACCCAACAAGTACCACCAGCACAATCACAAGTTCTCTTTATGCTTTCCTCACTAATATATCTCTAAAAATGATCAACCAGACAATGATTCTTGATCAGTTGAAGAGATCCTTCCATGCTTCAAAATTCTGGTCCCATTGTAGCACCATAGGCACAAGAGATTACGAGGCAGAACTTTACGGTGTGGCTACCGGATAAAATGATTACTTGGGGACTTCTGGTAAACCCACTCAGTTTTCTTTGGAACCAACTCTTCTTAAGTTGACCTTTCTCTCTTGAAGTCTGGTCAACTGGTTCAGTAATAACCATTGCATTCCCTCCACTGGTTGACTTGAAATTTACCTATAAAACAAAAAGACAACTCAACTATATATATATACATATGACACACAAATATCTCTGAGATTTGGCATGGGAGGAACAATAGGATCCACACTACTTCAAGAAAAAATGCAGCACAAATTATTCAGACCACTGACACCACTATTAAGAACAAAACTTCTTCCTGCCAATCTCATTTAGTGACCGTGTCTCACTAAATGTCTGCACTGAAACGTTACATGTGCATATTTAAAGACTTTATAGAGAGGTGCCAAAAGTTAACAGGAAAAATAATATTTCGTTTATCAGTGAAACTGAATCGACACAGCATATATGATCAAACCGTTGACACATCTTTAAATAAGCCATCAAACTATCGCCACACTGATCTCGAAGACAGAGATTAACAATGAGACTTTAGTGATCCATTTTGTGTAATATAGTTTGATAACGCGATTTAAGGCATATCATAGGCTATATGATGCAGCATATGGTGAAAGTGACCCACCACCACATGACATCAATCGCTATCATACACATGGGATGATGATAATGATGATGATGCCGTTCTTTTTCTTCCAGCAAAAGACATCCTTTTTTACTTGTTTTTTCCCATGCTTCGCTTTTCTCGTGTTTATGTATATGTATAATTAGAACCTTCAGTCTAGACTCTAGAGTGCTTTACTGTATGGTTCTTGTTATCAAATAGACTATAGACATCATAATCAAATACACTTTACTCTTTTGATTTTTTTTTTTAACCACAAAGTTTTATTTAATTTTTTTTAATTAAATCGTAAAATTATAATACAAGAAATTAATTAACAAAACATGAGGAATATGATAAACACAGAAGAACTACTTTGATGAATAGCATCAGCTGCTATTACAAAAAATGCTATTCATCAAAGTAGTTCTTCTGTGTTTTATCATATTCCCCCTGTTTGGTTAATTAATTTCTTGTATTATTTAACCAAACAAGAGGAATATGATAAAACACAGAAGAACTACTTTGATGAATAGCACTTTACTCTTTTGATATATGTAAGTGTATGGTTAGTGAATTATATTGCATTGTTGATATATGCAGATTATGTTTAATTGCGGCGACTTCCACCGACCAAACGTTTTACCGGTGATTAAACAGACGCGCCAGATGCATTTTTTAACAGAATCTAACAAGTTGATGTACATATAATAATTTCGCATATGTTTTTTTAACGCTGTTAATTATTAACGATGCCGTCGTATTTTCACCATAAACTGCTTTCAGGGGTTAATCTAGAAAGGTTTTTAATCGAAAGCATCACATTGTAAACACCCAAAAAGATATTTTGATTGGGGTATTTTTACAATGTTATTCACTTTTTTTAACGCTTATTTATTATGATATTACAATTATGATATGAGAAAGATTACATAGACGATTCGACAACCGACAATACTACTTGTCTTATGAGATCTACGCCTAACTGCATCACCTGAGCCGTCATATGAAGATCCACGTCTGACCAGATTTACTTGCACCATGTTACCATGTTGTAGATCCTTTGTAAGCTTTTCTTCCGTAGTCTGCATAATTGTTATAATAAATCGTTCTCTCCGGGATTTGAAATCTGGATTTCCTATAATCTTCAAGAAATTGCATAGTCTGGGATTCGAACCTCAAATCTGGATGTAGAAGCCTTTAAACCTTAACCAATAGGCTATGGTGCTTCCACTTTTACAATGTTCTTCACTAAACTAATAATATCTAATAAATTAAATTAAACTATTAGAGAAAAAATAAAAATTAGTAGAGGGTATGTGATCCCGTACCACCGTACGTACTTCCAATCCTAGCTGATTTATAAAATTTATTCTTGATGATATTTCTTACGCTATAATGAATTTCTTTTTGTAAATATTTTTCAATATTCTTTTAGTGTAAAAATATTTTAATATCAGTAAGAAATAAACAAAACAACTTCTGATTAGTAAGTTACTATCAATACAATAATTGGACAAAACTGCAATTACGTGACGCCGTTATGTTATCTTCATGATAACTAAGAAGAGTAGTAGTATATAGTCTGATTTGGCGGCTGGTTTTGCTTCAGATCTAGTTCACTGGTCTTTCTTTTTTCTCGGCTTGCATGTTTGTTTTGACAATAACGGACTGAGCTCGAGTTTGAAATTTTTGGTGGAAGTGGAGGGGATTGGCTGTATTGATGGGGGTATTTTTACAGTTGTAGGATTATACATGTGCTGGCCTCGTATTGGCGAAGCCTGCTAGTTTTTGGTTTGCTTTTCTTGCTCTACACTCATTTTTTCGCGTTTCTTCAGCCATGTTTGTCGGTAAGTGTCGTTTAGATAGGACTTGCTCTCCGCCATGCTTCTCGGTTTCATCTAAGTCGGTAATTGCTCCTCCTCTGGTTCTTATGTTTTTGGCGGTTTGGATTTGGTGGACTGCAGTCGAGATGGCGGCTTTTGCTCCGACGGGTTGATGGGCTCCAAATTTCCTCTTTTGGCTCTCAACCGTTTGATCTAGAGTTTCTTATATTCTGTTTGTATAGATCGGTTTAGTGATTGGGTTTTCTTTTTAATTTTGATTGTCTTGTATTTAAAGATAATTAAGACAAAAATAGAACAAGTATACAGTCCTTAAGTGGACGTATAGTATTCATAATTTTAGCATGAAATAATTCTTTATCTAATACCATCAATATATATTACCTACTAAACCATTTTTTGTACCACAAATCATTGAAGATATCAATATATGCTATACTGATATTTTCGATGACCTGGTATACGGGCCACTACAGTAACGTGTATGATCATTTCTAGAACTTGAAAAGTGGGAAATAAAAAGTGGTAGTATGACGCTCATTTCCAGAACTATATAGTGGGAGGAGATAGGTCTGGGACTTATTATCTGGGATCCGGATTCGATTCGAAATCCGCTCCGGATCCGCTCCGAAAATAGGTTATCCGAGGCGTCCGTATCCGAATCCGGATAGTAAAATCAAGGATCCGTCAAAACCGAATCCCGATCCGGATATCTTAATTTTTAGGTTTGGATATCCGGATCCGTACTTTTAAAATATATTAATTTTTTAATTTTATTAATAATTATATTTGATATATTAATATTTATCATAAAATTAGTTTTATAATACTATATTTTAATTTTTAAATATTATATTCATATTTATATTTATAAATCTTATATAAATATTTAATTTATGTATTATTTTAAAGTTTTAATATTTTTAAAAATATTATTTTTATTTTATTAATTATTTTACGAATCTGAATCCGGATTCGGATATCTGCGGATAGTATGATAACTAGACGGATATCCGGATTCCGGATATCCGAAAACCCCGAATCCCGATCCAGATACTAAATCTATGGATCCGGCGAATCTGAATCCGGAATCTGGATATCCCAAATTTCCCGGATCCGTCCCAGCCATAGGAGGAGATAAAGAGTTGATCGATTCACTATGTATTTGGTTTTAAATGTACGGGTGGAAAATGAAAAATCGTAAGTAAACGGTTAAATCTGTGAAAGTTTGCCAACAGGGGAAATTTGCGAAAATTACGATCTATATGTTACCTTTATTACATTTAGTGATCTGAAGACTTTTATGTTCACCAACCAGTCAAGTCATGTGTCTTTTTTGTTTTCTTACTACGACATCTGTGTGCTAAATTGTTAATCAAACATAGTAGTATAAAATATCATAAAGCTATATCGATACCAACAATAGTCTATGGATTTAGTGTTTTTCATAGTAAAAAAATGGTGCGCCTTAAAAGTGGTATGAGTTAATACTAATGGTTAATTGGGTATTTTAGTGTTTAATCAGCGAGTCCAAAACAAAATGTTATTTTTTATTTATTTTTGTTGAAATGTGAGTATTTGGAACTAGGGGTGAGACGGATCTGGATATCCGATAAATTTAGGGTATCCGGATCCGGATTCGGGTTCGTCGGATTCGTGGATTTAGTATCCGGATTCGGATTCGGGGCTTTTGGATATCCGTCTAGTTATCATACTATCCGCGAATTTCCAGATCCGGATTTGGATTCGTAAAAATAATTAATAAAATAAAAAATAATATTTTTAAAAATATTAAAATTCTAAAATAATACATTAGTTAAATATTTCTACAAGATTTATAAATATATATATGAACATAATATTTAAAAAGTTAAAATATAGTATTATAAAACTAATTTTATGAATAGATGCTAATATATAATTATTAATAAAATTAAAAAAATTAATATATTTTAAAAGTACGGATCGGATCCGGATATCCGGACCTAAAAATTAAAATATCTGGATCCGGATTTGGTTTTGACGGATCTTTGATTTTACTATCCGGATTCGGATTCGGATCCGGATACCCCGGATATCCTATTTTCGGAGCGGACCCAGAACGGATATCAGATCGAATTCGGATCCCAGATAATAAGTCCCAGACCTATCTGGAACGAGGTCCAACTAATTATTTAGAAAAACAATAAGCTTTATAATTTTAATGAAACATAAAACATGGTTTTAGTTCTATTCGTTTGTCTAGGCGTATGACAATTTAATTCCTGCCATGAATCGAACGCATAATCGGTTCCGGATTATTTTGTTATAAAATTTTGTATACGAATATTGTTTTTAATTTTATCGATTTTATTACGTTTAAGCTTGCAAATCCGTTAGAATTTTAAAATTAAAATACTTGTATGTTATATTATGTTTTTCTAATAAAAATATAGTAACCATAATTGATAATATCATTTTTTGATAATATCATTTCAACATATCCGAAATGATGAACAACATAAATAAACCAAAAAACTATATTAAATTTTATAATGTTATTAATTTATCATGTTTATTCATCAATTTCCATATTATATTTTGACATCCGTTATAGTACCTTACATGATAAATAAATTCTTTGCAAATGGATAATTGAAAACAAGTTGTAAGCTTTATTTCAAACAACAACGCCAAAAACAATTCAGCAAAAGAAAAAACACACATAAAAGGTAAAGAAAAAGGATAATCTGATTAGGATGTGGAGAAAAAAGTGGACGAACATATCGATTTCTTAGTGCCCATCAAAATCTCATCTTGAATGTCGCGTCGCTTTAATTAAGAAACACATAGGAGGGAAAATAATTAAAAGAAGTAACACATTAAAACAAAACTATTTGTAAACTCTCAGAGTATGAACACTATACTAGAAAGAGCCAAAGAGGTATACCACATTTACATACGTATTTTTCAACACAACTGGAAAAGTTTGATAAGTAATACCAAGTGGATGAATACTTGCAAAATTAAATTCCATACACACAACAATTCTGAAAAAGTCAGAAATTGTTTAAATGCGTAGAATGATTTGACAAGTACCATCATGAAATTAAATAAAAATAAAGTTTGGAAAAAAGAAGAGTGAATTATGTAGGTGGGTGATAGGAAACAGGTATGACTGCTACTGATGCAACCAAAGCTAAGATTCAAGTCCATCATCATCATCAAAGCTTGCGCGTTAAAGTTGCATGCACAGTTTTAAAACACAAACCTTTGTTCTAAAATTGCATGCAAGAGGAACCATCTACTATATTTATCCCAATATATTCTTCTGGTTTAATATATTTTTGTTCTTTATTTTGAATGCAATTACATGCTTCTATGTTTTAATTTTTTTTTGCATTGAATAAAAATATACAAAAATCAAAATTTATATAGATTTAAGAGATCAAAAATTATGTAGATGTTTTAAACTTTTACACATTAAAAAATTAAATACAATTTTTGTTTAATATTTTTTAATTTTACAAATAAAGTTTCACCACTGATATTTTTACATTTTAGGTTATGTTTTAATTTTTAAAACAAATATATTAATTAGAATTTAAAATATCTTTCAAATACAAAACCAAAATTTTAAATATCGATCATTCAAATACAGAAGGTGTATAACCTTTGTTATACACCAAATTTCATATATTTAACCTAAAATATATCAACAAAATATGGAATAATAGTTTTAGTGAATATATCATGGTGGTCGAATTGTTGAAAAAAATCATGATGGAGTAAGGTTCGCATACCTCCACCACAATTACAATAATAGGTACTTACTATAGAGTATAGTTAGTTGACAAAATTTTAAACTATTATTACATGGCTTAAATATAAAAAAAAACTAAACTTTGATCCGCGCGCCCGCATGGGATGTATATTATTTACCTATTTGTTTTATATTTGTATTAATGATATTGTTAATAGTATATTCTAGAGGTGTACGAAAAACCCAAATCCGAAGCACTGAACATAATTAGATTTGAAAATAGTACTGAATCCGACCCGAAATTGATTAAACATCCGAATGGATTCAAAATTTTATTATCTAGAAAACCAAAGCCTAGCCGACCTAAACCAAAAAATTTTGCGAATCCGAAATTTTTTGAATCAAATTTATATTCTTAAAAATATTATTTATTTTTAGATTTAATATTAAAACAAATATCCAAATATACAAGAAATTCTGAAGCTATCCAAAACACTTGAAAATATATACAAATAGTCAAAAGTAGATATGTAAAATAGTTAAAAATACTCAAAACACCAAAATATTTAAATTTCTATTGATTCTTTATCCAAATACTTTACTTAAACCAATTTATATGTTAAATTTATGTATTTTGGCATACATTATTTAAATTTATAAGTAATATATTGTTTTTATTTTAATATTTTGAGAAATTTAAGATATATACGAATATGAATTTCAATTTTTTAAAAGTAATTTAAATGGGTCCGAATCCGAACCAAAATTTATAAATATCCGAATGAGAATAAAATCTTTAATCTCGAAAACTCAAAATCCGATAGATTCGAACTAAACCCGAATGGATATTCGAATGTGCACTCCTAGTGTATTCTATGCTAATTAAAAAATAAAATAATAAATTATATTAGTTATTTCAATTATATTTCGAGACGGATGTTTGTTCATCCTTTTCTTTGTGTTTGTTTGTATATTTAACCAATTAGAATAAATATTAAATTAAATAGTTTTTATTATTTTAAAAAGGAGTAAGTAAATACGAAATTGTTGACATTGTTTTTTTCTACTATATATCAAACTAGATGATGGTCCGCACACTTGTGCGGAATAATATATATCCAACCAATTCAAATTTTTAATATAATTTTTAATTTCAATCTTATTTATTTTATTAGTTTCAAATATTAAATTAATTAAAAGATATGATTTATCTTTTTGTTACAACGCAACATAGATAATTTTTTGATACTTAAAAAATCTTTTATTTATTTTATCATCAAATCACACATGTAAAATGTATCATCATTATATTAACTTAATAAAATTTTATCAATACTTTAAAATTACATAAAAGATAAATCTACAAAACGTATGAAATCAATCCCCTCTTCATCAAAATTTTAATTGTATTTTATATGAATTTTCTCTTCATCGGAGTTCATAATGACACCTATTAACAATCTACAATAATTAAAATATAAATTATTTCAAAATATGACAAATAAAAAAATTATCAGTTAAAATTATTAAGGACATGACAAATAATAAATAATCTAAATTATGAAGAATATGACAAATAAGCAAAATAAAAAATTATTAAAACACAATAAATAAGAAAACTACCTAAAATTATTGAAAATATGACAAATAAGAAAAACTAACTAAATTTATGGAAAACATTACAAGTAAGCAAAAATTATTAAAAACATAATAAATAAAAAATTACCTAAAATTATGGAAAATATGACAAATAAGCAAAACTACCTAAATTTATAGAGAACATGACAAATAATCAAAAATCACTTCATAAATAATAGAGTATGTATGGCACACTTTGTGATGAATAATATATATCCAACCAATTCAAATTTTTAATATAATTTTTAATTTCAATCTTATTTATTTTATTAGTTTCAAATATTAAATTAATTAAAAGATATGATTTATCTTTTTGTTACAACGCAACATAGATAATTTTTTGATACTTAAAAAATCTTTTATTTATTTTATCATCAAATCACACATGTAAAATGTATCATCATTATATTAACTTAATAAAATTTTATCAATACTTTAAAATTACATAAAAGATAAATCTACAAAACGTATGAAATCAATCCCCTCTTCATCAAAATTTTAATTGTATTTTATATGAATTTTCTCTTCATCGGAGTTCATAATGACACCTATTAACAATCTACAATAATTAAAATATAAATTATTTCAAAATATGACAAATAAAAAAATTATCAGTTAAAATTATTAAGGACATGACAAATAATAAATAATCTAAATTATGAAGAATATGACAAATAAGCAAAATAAAAATTATTAAAAACACAATAAATAAGAAAACTACCTAAAATTATTGAAAATATGACAAATAAGAAAAACTAACTAAATTTATGGAAAACATTACAAGTAAGCAAAAAATTATTAAAAACATAATAAATAAAAAAATTACCTAAAATTATGGAAAATATGACAAATAAGCAAAACTACCTAAATTTATAGAGAACATGACAAATAATCAAAAATCACTTCATAAATAATAGTATAGATGGCCCGTACACTTGTGCGGAATAATATATATCCAACCAATTCAATTTTTAATATAATTTTTAATTTCAATCTAATTTATTTAATTAGTTTCAAATATTAAATTAATTAAACGATATGATTTATCTTTTTGTTACAACGCAACATATATAATTTTTTGATACTTGAAAAATCTTTTATTTATTCTATCATCAAACCACACATGTAAAATGTATCATCATTATATTAACTTAACAAAATTTTATTTATACTTTAAAATTACATAAAAGATAAATCTACAAAGCGTATGAAATCAATCCCTCTTCATCAAAATTTTAATTGCATTTTATATGAATTTTCTCTTCATCGGAGTTCATAATGACACCTATTAACAATCTACAATAATTAAAATATAAATTATTTCAAAATATGACAAATAAAAAAATTATCAGTTAAAATTATTAAGGACATGACAAATAATAAATAATCTAAATTATGAAGAATATGACAAATAAGCAAAATAAAAATTATTAAAAACACAATAAATAAGAAAACTACCTAAAATTATTGAAAATATGACAAATAAGAAAAACTAACTAAATTTATGGAAAACATTACAAGTAAGCAAAAAATTATTAAAAACATAATAAATAAAAAAATTACCTAAAATTATGGAAAATATGACAAATAAGCAAAACTACCTAAATTTATAGAGAACATGACAAATAATCAAAAATCACTTCATAAATAATAGTATAGATGGCCCGCACACTTGTGCGGAATAATATATATCCAACCAATTCAATTTTTAATATAATTTTTAATTTCAATCTAATTTATTTAATTAGTTTCAAATATTAAATTAATTAAACGATATGATTTATCTTTTTGTTACAACGCAACATATATAATTTTTTGATACTTGAAAAATCTTTTATTTATTCTATCATCAAACCACACATGTAAAATGTATCATCATTATATTAACTTAACAAAATTTTATTTATACTTTAAAATTACATAAAAGATAAATCTACAAAACGTATGAAATCAATCCCCTCTTCATCAAAATTTTAATTGCATTTTATATGAATTTTCTCTTCATCGGAGTTCATAATGACACCTATTAACAATCTACAATAATTAAAATATAAATTATTTTAAAATATGACAAATAAACAAATTATCAGTTAAAATTATTAAGGACATGACAAATAAATAAATAATCTAAATTAAGAAGAATATGACAAATAAATAAAATAAAAATTATTAAAAATATAATAAATAAGAAAATTACCTAAAATTATTGAAAATATGACAAATAAGAAAAACTAACTAAATTTATGGAAAACATTACAAGTAAGCAAAAAATTATTAAAAACATAATAAATAAAAAAATTACCTAAAATTATGGAAAATATGACAAATAAGCAAAACTGCCTAAATTTATGGAGAACATGAAAAATAAGCAAAATCACTTCATAAATAATACATAATAAATAAGAAAATTACCTAAAATTATTGAAAATATGACAAATAAGAAAAACTAACTAAATTTATGGAACACATTACAAGTAAGCAAAAAATTATTAAAAACATAATAAATAAAAAAATTACCTAAAATTATGGAAAATATGACAAATAAACAAAACTACCTAAATTTATGGAGAACATGACAAATAAGCAAAATCATTTCATAAATAATAGTATAGATAGAGTTGGATAGTTTATATGTATATGTGAAAAAATCGATTTTAATATTTTAAAGACTAAGGCAATGTTATATTTTTATAATTAGATGATTAGTCGAAGCATTATAATATATAAATAAAATCAGTTTTGTTCGATATATAATAACATATTTAATAATAGATATTTCTGATAGAGTACATTCGTTTGTAGGTAAGTTAAACGTATTTTCAAGGATTAATATGTAACAATTATGTGGATAGGAATCTTTAGATAAATGTACATATTCATTTTATTAGCTAAATCAAACGTGATTTGGTTTCATAACAGAATATTAAGTTATTTGTTACGATTTTATGATTGCTATATAGTAGGAAAGGTTTTTGTAATTTTATTGAATGAACTGAACAACTAATAAATTATTAGTTTACACTTGATGACTTAAATGAACTGAACAATTAATAAGATTATAGCTATTTATTTGTTTCTATACATTTCGGATGTTGTTTAAATAAGGATATCGTATAAGGAAACTGAAATCAATAACACCAAACCAGCGAATTTATGGTGATGTGAACGGAATGGGTTAGCGAATTTTTGGGTTACGAAATGTATAAAACGGCGATGTTTAGATTAGTGGCAGAAGATTGTAATTTTCGAAAAATATTTAGGGCTATTTCTTATCTGTATTCCAGTTTTAATAGTTTAGATAGTTAGTAAATGCATTAAGATTCGAATTATGTCAGTCATGGTGGTTAGCCATGATAGATACTACTAAATATATCCTTTTGTATATTTGTAGAAGTCTCAAACATACTTATGACGGTTTTATATGTTTTGATAATTTTCTAGACATTATTTGAGAAGTGATTTGTCATATGTTCGTTCTACAATCAATTTTGCAAAAATAATGTGACATGACTACTAAAATTGATTATAACATGGCTACTAAAATTGATTACAAGGCTTATAGCTAAATATGACATGAATAATTGCATTTAATGTTGATTTATATTTTTGGTAAACTTTTTAGAATATGATGATAACTCATATATTACATTTAATATTGATTTATATTTTTGAATTTTTTTTCAAAATATGTTAATAACTCATACACCATCATTAAAATAAATATATTCAAATAAGACATTACAAATTTTGAAATATTATTTAATTCTATATTTTTTTGATTATACAATTTTATTACTAAAATTTTCAAAAATTTATACAATTTTTCAAAAAAATAATTATTTTTAATCGTAAAATCTCTAGTTTCTTATATATCTACAAATTTTATAAGTACTATTTAATTTTAATTTTTAATAATTATGCAATTTTATATCAATTTTTATCAATTTTATACAAGTTGATTTAATATATTTAATTAAAAGAAATATATAGAAAAATCTATCTAAGATTATAATTTTATATATATACATATATATTCTTAAATATAAATTTAAATAAACAGAATTATTTTTATCTTAGTTTTCTGTTTAAATAAATCAAAATTAGATTAAAATATTGATAATAAAAAAATTACCTAAAATTATTGAAAATATGACAAATAAGCAAACTGCCTAAATTTATGGAGAACATGACAAATAAATAAATAATCTAAATTAAGAAGAATATGACAAATAAATAAAATAAAAATTATTAAAAATATAATAAATAAGAAAATTACCTAAAATTATTGAAAATATGACAAATAAGAAAAACTAACTAAATTTATGGAAAACATTACAAGTAAGCAAAAAATTATTAAAAACATAATAAATAAAAAATTACCTAAAATTATGGAAAATATGACAAATAAGCAAACTGCCTAAATTTATGGAGAACATGAAAAATAAGCAAAATCACTTCATAAATAATACATAATAAATAAAAAATTACCTAAAATTATTGAAAATATGACAAATAAATAAATAATCTAAATTAAGAAGAATATGACAAATAAATAAAATAAAAATTATTAAAAATATAATAAATAAGAAAATTACCTAAAATTATTGAAAATATGACAAATAAGAAAAACTAACTAAATTTATGGAAAACATTACAAGTAAGCAAAAAATTATTAAAAACATAATAAATAAAAAATTACCTAAAATTATGGAAAATATGACAAATAAGCAAACTACCTAAATTTATGGAGAACATGACAAATAAGCAAAATCATTTCATAAATAATACATAATAAATAAGAAAATTACCTAAAATTATTGAAAATATGACAAATAAGAAAAACTAACTAAATTTATGGAACACATTACAAGTAAGCAAAAAATTATTAAAAACATAATAAATAAAAAAATTACCTAAAATTATGGAAAATATGACAAATAAACAAAACTACCTAAATTTATGGAGAACATGACAAATAAGCAAAATCATTTCATAAATAATAGTATAGATAGAGTTGGATAGTTTATATGTATATGTGAAAAAATCGATTTTAATATTTTAAAGACTAAGGCAATGTTATATTTTTATAATTAGATGATTAGTCGAAGCATTATAATATATAAATAAAATCAGTTTTGTTCGATATATAATAACATATTTAATAATAGATATTTCTGATAGAGTACATTCGTTTGTAGGTAAGTTAAACGTATTTTCAAGGATTAATATGTAACAATTATGTGGATAGGAATCTTTAGATAAATGTACATATTCATTTTATTAGCTAAATCAAACGTGATTTGGTTTCATAACAGAATATTAAGTTATTTGTTACGATTTTATGATTGCTATATAGTAGGAAAGGTTTTTGTAATTTTATTGAATGAACTGAACAACTAATAAATTATTAGTTTACACTTGATGACTTAAATGAACTGAACAATTAATAAGATTATAGCTATTTATTTGTTTCTATACATTTCGGATGTTGTTTAAATAAGGATATCGTATAAGGAAACTGAAATCAATAACACCAAACCAGCGAATTTATGGTGATGTGAACGGAATGGGTTAGCGAATTTTTGGGTTACGAAATGTATAAAACGGCGATGTTTAGATTAGTGGCAGAAGATTGTAATTTTCGAAAAATATTTAGGGCTATTTCTTATCTGTATTCCAGTTTTAATAGTTTAGATAGTTAGTAAATGCATTAAGATTCGAATTATGTCAGTCATGGTGGTTAGCCATGATAGATACTACTAAATATATCCTTTTGTATATTTGTAGAAGTCTCAAACATACTTATGACGGTTTTATATGTTTTGATAATTTTCTAGACATTATTTGAGAAGTGATTTGTCATATGTTCGTTCTACAATCAATTTTGCAAAAATAATGTGACATGACTACTAAAATTGATTATAACATGGCTACTAAAATTGATTACAAGGCTTATAGCTAAATATGACATGAATAATTGCATTTAATGTTGATTTATATTTTGGTAAACTTTTAGAATATGATGATAACTCATATATTACATTTAATATTGATTTATATTTTTGAATTTTTTTTCAAAATATGTTAATAACTCATACACCATCATTAAAATAAATATATTCAAATAAGACATTACAAATTTTGAAATATTATTTAATTCTATATTTTTTTGATTATACAATTTTATTACTAAAATTTTCAAAAATTTATACAATTTTTCAAAAAAATAATTATTTTTAATCGTAAAATCTCTAGTTTCTTATATATCTACAAATTTTATAAGTACTATTTAATTTTAATTTTTAATAATTATGCAATTTTATATCAATTTTTATCAATTTTATACAAGTTGATTTAATATATTTAATTAAAAGAAATATATAGAAAAATCTATCTAAGATTATAATTTTATATATATACATATATATTCTTAAATATAAATTTAAATAAACAGAATTATTTTTATCTTAGTTTTCTGTTTAAATAAATCAAAATTAGATTAAAATATTGATAATAAAAATAAAATATAATACTATTAAAATTTTATTTTTTAAATATAATTTAAATTTAGTTGTTAAAAGAAATTAATTTAAATTTAACTTTTCTACTGCACATGGTGCAGAAAAACGTTAGAGCAAATATAATCCATTGCTATTTTTGCCTCTATTATAACATTTAAAATCAATTTCACTCCAACTCATTGCTATTTATTTCTCTGAAATAGAGATTGCTATTTTTTTTCTCTATATTCACGGAAAGAAATAGCAATTTCTATTTTTTACTCTGTTTTTGATGATTGCTATTATAGGAAAATTCATTGGATCTATTTTTTACTATGTATTTGATGATTGCTATTCTAGAGAAATCTATTGGAGCAAACTCCATCTCTATTATAAAGATCCTCTATTTTAGAGTAAAGTATAGCAAAATACATTGGAGATGGTTTTGGTATGTATTTCCCTAGTTTAAGGACCATAAAAATAAAAATGTTAAATGTAGCTAACTATTAAAAATTTCATTTTCATGATTTAGAAAAGGTAACAAACAGCAAAGCACACAAAAGCAATTTTGATATCTCTTTCATAAAAGATCAATTCTTTGGTGAAATTAAACCATTTGTTTCTCTCTTCTCTCTCTCTCCTGTGTTTTTTTTTCTATAGTAAACTCTCTCTTCATCTCTCTTCATCTCTCTTCTGTCTGTAGCACTTCCTACACTCTTTGTCTGTGTCTGAACCAACTCTTCTTGATTTCCAGAAACACCCACACAAGATTTCAAAGGTGCGTTCTCACATTTAATTTTTGATCTCGAAGCATCTGTTTTTCGTTATGGGTTTCTCCCTTATTTACCATGTTTTATTTATACTCGTCTCTGTCTTGCCCGTTCGTGTGGTTTGCTCAGACATTTACTTGTTATTTTCTTCTTTCTTTATAATTCGACACTACTTTGGTTAGTGGTTTGTTTCCGGGAAATTTCAGAAGAACGTAATAGTTCCTTCTTCTAGTGTTCACTTTGCTACATTGGATTCCTTTAAAAGTACTTCTCTTTTCCAAAAAAGAAAAAACGGCAGCTTTTGCTTCTTTTTTTTTTGTTTGCTTGCTTAGTCTCACTGTTCTTCAAAATTTGCATTTACCTATTTAAGTTTCATGAGTTTTATAGAGCCATAAAGAAACTGAATGAAATCTCTCAAGAAAGTTGGATTCTTTTGAACTATGGTTCCTTCTTCTGATCTAACATTGATCGGGGCAAAATCTGTTCTTGATCTTTTATGCGTTGTTCAGTATCTTTTCTTGCTTCCCCTTGTTTAGTGATTCTTGTAGGTCCTACTTAGAGGAATTTAATCACAGGGATTAGTAAACAAAACCAGTAACATAGATTATAATAAGATCCCCATGGCTGGTAATGTGTCAGTCTATTTAGTAACATCACATGCCGGAATCTGGTCTGAACGACATGTTGAGGCTTTTACTAAAACTATTCTCTGTATTGTTGTTTTCAGGTCATATACTATGTAAAAAGCTCTCTCTGCTTCTCCAGATTTTCTGCTTAACCATATCACTTGGAGATCTGTTTTTGTAACAATGGGAGGTTGTGTTTCTACTAGTAGTAAGAGTACTTGTAGCAGCTGGAGCAATGGAGATAATAAGCCTGTGCCTCGACCATACCTTGGGATCGGTTGTTGTGTGAGCAAAAGAGCCAAGAGAACGTTTTCGGACCACATCGTCTCACTACAGAACTTAGCCTCTATACCAAACCGTATCATCACCAGCGGCAAGAGCAGGAGCTCTTGCATTTTCACTCAACAAGGACGCAAGGGTATTAACCAGGACGCCATGATTGTGTGGGAAGTGAGTTCTTCCTAATCTCACTCTCTCTCTCTCCTGTGTATTTGTATCTATAAAGAGAGACTTTCTGTTGCGTTTGTAGGATTTTATGTCCGAGGATGTGACCTTTTGTGGAGTATTCGATGGTCATGGTCCTTTCGGTCATCTTGTTGCTCGTAAAGTGAGAGATACATTGCCTGTGAAGTTGCAGTCTTTCTTTCATACCCTTCAGTCAAAGCAAAACGGTCGTCCGTTCAGAAGAAGTTCAAGCAAATCAGCTGTCCAAGAAGCTGTTAAAGAAGGATCTGATGAAGATAAACTAAAAAGCTTGTGGGGAGAAGCGTTCTTGAAATCATTTAAAGCCATGGACAAGGAACTGAGGTCTCATCCTAATGTGGATTGTTTCTGTAGTGGTAGCACTGCTGTTACAATCCTCAAACAGGTAAAAGAGCTCTCTTTCTAAGACGAAACTAATATTACATGTTGTGGTTTCGGGTCTGGGGAGCCTACTGGTATTCCAAAACAGAGAGCTCTGCTTTCAAGCATGTTTGGTTTGATTTAACATGGTGTCTTATGATTGTTCAGGGGCCTAATCTCTTCATGGGGAACATTGGTGATTCTCGGGCCATTCTTGGATCAAAAGACAGTAATGATACTATGGTGGCAACTCAACTAACAGTTGATCTGAAGCCTGATTTACCGAGTATACTTAACACCTTTTCACATTGTTCTTGTTTCCCTCTGGTGTATATGCGTTTGTCTAAGTAGGATGCTACTGTTTTTTTGGTGGGTATGATAGGGGAAGCTGAGAGGATCAAACGGTGCAAAGGTCGTGTCTTTGCGCTGCAAGACGAGCCAGAGGTGTCACGAGTTTGGCTACCTTTTGATGATGCGCCTGGACTGGCCATGGCTAGGGCGTTTGGTGACTTCTGTCTGAAAGAGTATGGAGTCATTTCTATACCTGAGTTCACTCACCGTGTCTTAACAGACAAAGACCAGTTCATTGTTCTTGCCTCAGATGGAGTAAGTATATAAGCTGACCAGAGGTCGTTAGCTCAACTCTTTTTATCGTGTCAGAGGTCCCCAGTTCGATTGACTGCTGGGACGAAATTAATAACATGTTGTGGTTTCAGGAGCTGGAAGATTACGGCTTCGGCTCCGAACCTTCTTGTATTAAAAAAAAGAGTATATAAGTAGATGATCTTACCAGTTTTTGAGTTTCAAGACTGATGTGTGAGCTTTTGATTGAACAGATATGGGATGTGCTGAGCAACGAAGAAGTGGTTGATATTGTAGCTTCATCTTCAAGCCGAGCATCAGCAGCTAGGATCTTGGTGAACTCGGCAGCACGTGAATGGAAACTGAAGTATCCAACTTCAAAAATGGATGACTGTGCAGTGGTGTGTTTGTTTCTTGATGGGAAAATGGATTCAGAGTCGGACTACGATGAGCAGGGCTTCTCTTCAGCCACAAATGCTGTGGAATCAGATGATGGACAAAGATCAGAACCGTGTCTGCAAAGAAACTTCACAGTTAGATCATCATCAGATCAAGAAAACGAGACATGTGGTAATAATGTGAATGCAGATACTGAGGGAGAGGATGAGAAAACTGTTGGAGATCAAAACTGGTTGGGGCTAGAAGGTGTGACGAGAGTGAACTCACTCGTTCAGCTTCCGAGATTCTCTGCAGAAAAGTCCAAGACTTGATGTTTTGAAAGATCTGATCTTGAAAGGAACTGTACTTTGTTGTTGTTGTTGTTGTTATGCCTGAACATTGTGAGTCACTATCTGTTTTTTTTCGTCTTCTTGGCTGGTGTTTTGTGTTTGAAATATTGCACAATAGATTTGCCACATTGATTCTCTCTTGGAATCAATTAATCAAATGTATGTATACATGTTTTAGGCTTTTATCTATATTAGAAGAAAAAAAGCTTTGCTTGAAGTTCTTGCCGACTATAGGAACTTGATGCTACATGTCTCCTAGTCCACCCAAAGAAGCCTTTACTCCATATGTAACCAAGTGAGCCAATGGCCAAAGGGTCTAGAGACTCTAGATTGCCTGCACAAACATAATTATGACAAAAAAAAACAGTTAGAAATAAAAATCTACAGACCAACTAACTTTACAGCTTTATATGATTGTTATGAAGAGAAAAGGCCAAGGAGAGATGAGGATAGTGATCATTGGCCAAAATGTCGTCGAGCCCTATAAGGCTAAAACTGCATATTATAACCGAGTCCCAATGGAACCGGTGTATGACATTTCGATTAAAATTAAACTGATCGGTTAGAATTCTTCAAATAAAAACCGATTTGCTGATACCTAATGAAACCCGAAATATAAAAAAGGTCCTACCGAAATTTGAACTCGGGTTACTGGATTCAGAGTCCAATGTCCTAACCACTAGACCATAGGACCAACTGCTGTCATTTTCTCCAGTCTCATTTAAGTACTAGATGGTTTATGGTCCTTATCAATCTACCGCTCAATTTGTTTCAGTTGTCTTAAGAATCGGATGATCTTTGAAGTTAGTTACAGTTTCAAGACAGGACTAGACCATATGTTGTTGTTACTCACAACGGGCATGATTGAGGTAGTAGACTGGATATTTTGCAGATTGCTTATAGCTATAGAGACAAGATTTTGGTGTCCGATAAGATTGAATATATGCAGATGGGTTATGCATTCTTCCAAAGGCAAGAGCCTCCTCATCTTCCTGATATAAATCCTTCACAGACAAACCATTTTCTTAATCTGGCTGCTCAACCTTAATATGTAAAAAGAGGCCAGTAAAGAAGCAGACTGATATTAATTAATTGTGAAACATCTCAGAAGAAACAAGACTCAGCTCAACTAACCTCAGTCTGACACTGTTTTAATCGCTCCATCATATTTGAATCAGAGACTAAAGAGTTGACTGACTACACAAAATGTCTCCGTCTGAAAAAAAAAAAAAAAATCCCAAAGGTACAGACACATATGTTCTTTGCCAGCCCTGAATAAACATCAGTCAGATAATTATATATTTGATAGAAGAAGCATAAACAAACACTATCACATCGTGATGGTTTAAAGCAAGCTGAGATGATACAACTTATGAAGAGTTGTATCAACGTATCATCTTATGAGCCTATCCAAATCAACAAAGCAAACATCTCTATGCATAGACTGCTCAAGGATAAATATTACTTAAAAAAGAAAAAGAATTCCGCAGAACGAAATTAATATTATAAGTTGTGATTTCGTAATTAGGGATTAAGGCTTCGATCTGAAACTCCTGGTATTAAAAAAAAAAAAAACTTTTGCTCAACTCAGAAGCAGTTCATTAAACCTCAACGCAAAACATTCTTCTCAAGTTGTTTTCACCGCCAAAGAAAGATTAAGAAGAACCTAAAAAAGAAAAAGTATTTGCTGACCAAAGGGTAAAACTACGAACATTGACCGAACCGAAGCAGACTATGAAATTCAATTAAAATCAACTGATCGATTAGAGTTCGCCAAATCAAAACCGGTTTACATAAATACAAAAAAATAAAGGTCCTACCGAGATTTGAACTCGGGTTACTGGATTCAGAGTCCAATGTCCTGACCACTAGACCATAGGACCAGTTACTGTCAACCGCAACAGCCGAATTTAAAACCAAAACTTGCTATCCGCCGTGGTATCCGTCGCTACGGCAGTTTGCGAAAGACTCCGATCAAAACAATCGGACGAAGCTCTCTTCTGTGACCCTAAACGTCACCCGCCGTCCGTGCGAGTACGATGATTCCGGATTTCCTCTCACTACCGATCTCCAGGGACGAGTTTGATTCAGTGATGTCTTCGATTTGATTCACAGCCTTCTCCATGACCTACGGGTTCTGCTCTAAGCTCCTTAGTCCTTACCCATCCAATGCTCACTTTTGATTCGTTTGTCTTTTACAATCGGATGATCTTCGCATTCTGGTGGATGATAACAATATTGATAGTGATTAGGTTTGTGATGGTTGAATAGAGACTTTCAGGTTATAGTGATTAGAGGAGACTCTGCAATGAGGGAACTTTACATGTTGGTTACTGTTCATGTCACATTTAGTTATCTACTGCACGTTGTATAGATGCATCTTTAAGGGGACAAACCTTTGACTTCTCTGTGTGTTTTCATCCTAAGAAACTATGTCTAAGACATTCATTCAAGTGTTTGAGTTTCAGGATCTGGCCATTGTGTTGTTGTTAACATGTGGTTACCGTTCATTTCACATTTACCCATCTACTTCAGGTTGTATTGATGCATCTTTAAGGGGACAAGCCTTAACTTTTCTGTGTGTTTCACTCATCCTAAGAAACTGTGTGTAAGACTTTCTTTCAACTCAATTGTCTGACATTCATTCAACTCAAAGTCCGTGTTCACCAAACTGTGTCTATGACAGCTTCTTGGTTGGTCTAGTATTACTTCTCGAAACATTTTTTCATGAATCATGACTAAACTTTGTTCGTTTCAGATACTGGTCATGATGTACTCTTTTTCCACGTTTTTTGTATGGAATCTAGGTGTGTGATGAGATGAGTTGTTGAGCGTTGACCACTTTTTTATGGTTTATATTGAAATTAACGTGCAGACGGCCGTTTCCTTTATATATCTTGATAGGATGTTTATGGAATTTAACTACCCAATCAAGATGCCGAAATATTCATTGACCCTGCAAACCTTGATGGCTCTTTTATGGTGGTTACCTACACGGAAAAGGGAGATTGAAAGAGACTTTTATTGTTTCATCCATTCAAAGTTGGTGGTGGGCCTTTGAGGCTAAGGGAAGAAGCCAGCCTGTCCCCAGAAGCAAAAAAAAATATCTTGTGCAACATGTGATAACTAGTACCCCATGGTCCTACATGCTTACCCAGATACAAGCAAAAGAAAGAAACTTCAAGGTTTGGCTACATTTAAGAAAGGTCTAAAATTGATATGGCTAGGTTGCTCAGATAGGTGTGTTTTATGTCCTCTCTTGATTGTTAATCTTTGCCTAATGCTTGGCTATATTCACTCAATTATTACAGTAAATTGGAGTTTGAAAGAGATCTAACAAGATTGATGGGGCTTTGATAATTTTTTGGAGGCAAGCGGCTATCATGGGACCACACTGGTTGAAAATGTAACATACGTTGTGGTTAAGGTTTGTTCCCGGAGCACATGTTGCGACAGTGATACTCTTTGGTCTGAGAAAAGCATTTAATAGCTGTTATAAATGGAAATAGAACTTGTGGACGGCAGTCTCCCTGACGTTTGTTGTGGAGGTATCTGAGATGTTTTCATATTAAAAAAGACAAATAAGGAGTCCCAAAAAAGGTGAGAACAACAATACACAGAAACACAGTGGTCAATGCCCAGTACTCCCTATATGTTGGGTTAAGAACTCTACTGCTTTTGCATATACCAGCAGTGCCTTCTTTGGCTAATCTTTGATGGAAACTGCTGAAGCTGGGCATGCTGATGTTATTGGTTGGTTTGAGCATGTCTCGGAGAAAGCCTGCAAGGCTCAGAGCCAGACGCTGCGCCAGATTCTTGAGCTCAACTCTGGAGTGGAGTATCTGAGGAAATGGCTTGGTACTGTTGATGTAGAAGAGATGGACGATGACACCTTGGAAACTCTCTTTACTTCCTTGGTGCCTATTGTTTCCCATGCTGATTTGGATCCTTACATTCAAAGAATTGCAGATGGAGAGACCTCTCCTTTACTCACACAGGAACCCATCACTGTTCTCTCCCTCAGGTATATTTTCTATACACATGAGTGTTTGCATCTTTGTGGTTTTGTGTGTCTGTGATGTCTTTGGTTTCTTCTCTTTTTTTCCACAGCTCTGGCACAACAGAAGGGCGACAAAAGTATGTTCCGTTTACTTGCCATAGTTCGCAAACTACTCTTCAGATTTTCAGATTATCAGCGGCTTACAGAGCAAGGTTTCTTTTCATTTCTTGTACTCCTTTAAAGAGTTCTTCATTCGCTCACCAGTTCCTGCTATGCTTTCTTGTACAGGTTTTATCCAGTCAAGGAAGGAGGGAGGATTCTTGAGTTCATATACGCCGGCAAGGAATTCAAGACACCAGGAGGGTTGACCGTAGGAACTGCCACAACACATTACTATTCAAGCAAAGAGTTCAAAACTAAGCAAGAGACAACCAAGTCCTTCACATGTAGCCCACAAGAAGTCATCTCCGGAGGTGATTTCGGGCAGTGCACGTACTGTCATCTCCTGCTTGGTCTCCATTTCTCCAGGCAAGTAGAGTTTGTAGCCTCTGCTTTTTCCTACACCATTGTCCAAGCTTTCTCCTTGTTCGAAGAGGTCTGGAGAGACATATGTGCTGACATAAAGGAAGGCAATCTCAGCTCAAGAATCACTCTCCCCAAGATGAGAAAAGCTGTATTGGCTCTGATCAGACCAAACCCATCTCTGGCTTCTCGTATTGAAGAGGTCTGCGTAGAGCTGGAATCAAACATGGGATGGTTCGGTTTGATTCCGAAGCTATGGCCAAACGCAAAATATGTCTCCTCAATCATGACGGGTTCCATGTTGCCGTATCTGACAAAGTTGAGGCATTACGCTGGTGGTTTGCCTCTGGTGAGCGCAGATTATGGGTCAACCGAGAGTTGGATTGGTGTGAACGTTGATCCTCAGCTTCCCCCAGAAGACGTGAGCTTTGCTGTGATTCCCACCTTTAGTTACTTCGAGTTTATACCACTTTACCGGCAGCAGAATCAACAAGACATGTGTAGTGACGGTGACTTTGTCGAAGAAAAACCTGTGCCTCTCTCTCAAGTCAAACTCGGACAGGAGTACGAGCTTGTTCTTACCACTTTCACAGGTAAATGCAAATCTCCACTTCATTTTCCATAGTCATTTGGTATAGTTAAGAGCTCTTGAGCCTCATCGCGTCCTCTGTTTCATCACTGCCTCTGTTTCATCGCCTTCTACTTCTTGCTCTGTTTCAGGTCTTTACAGGTACAGATTAGGAGACGTCGTTGAAGTGACCGGTTTTCACAACGGCACACCGAAGCTAAGTTTCATATACAGAAGGAAACTCATCTTAACCATCAACATTGACAAGAACACAGAGAAGGATCTTCAGAGAGTGGTCGACAAGGCGTCTCAGCTTCTGAGCCGAACCACCCAAGCCGAAGTCGTTGACTTCACAAGCCACGCAGACGTTACAGCTCGTCCCGGTCGCTACATAATCTACTGGGAGATCAGAGGAGAAGCAGAGGATAAAGCTCTTGAAGATTGTTGCAGAGAGATGGATGCTGGTTTTGTGGACCATGGTTACGTTGTGTCGAGGCGTATGAAGTCGATCGGACCGCTCGAGCTACGAGTTGTGAAACGTGGCACGTTTGGGAAAGTGGCGGAAAGGTGCGTTGGGAAATGCGGTGGCTTGAACCAGTTTAAAACTCCTAGGTGCACGGCCAACTCAGTTATGCTTGACATACTTGATGATTCTACTGTCAAGAGATTTCACAGTTCGGCTTATGACTAAATTTACTTTTGTGTTTTTGCGATTGTGTTAGTGTACTCTGATTTGACCATTTTATAAGGAATAATAATACAAGAATAATGTTCCTTTCTTTTTGTTCAAAAAAGAATAATGTTACTCTTTCGTTAAATTTAAATATATAGTGCGAAACACCTAAATTCAAATTCAAAAAATAACAACAATTATATTGAGAGAAGTATTTATAGAGAACTTTGTGGTTGTCTGTTTCGACCGGTCTATGGGACCTTTGTGTTTTTCTTGTTGGTCCATAGTTTGCTGAGTGTGGGTTTCCGGTAATACAATGACATGATGGACCCTTTCCATGCCTGAATTGACAGTGCTCTTAGTAGAATATTTCTACTGGTATAATTCTAGTGAATATCCCATCAATTAAAAGAAAAAAGAAAAATAAGACTTAACATACTTGATCGTTCTATTTGAAAGACTGTAAGACTTAAGAGATTTAGATGAAAATCATTGTGAGAATTCAAGAGAGAGAGAGCTAGGGTTCGCGGATGAGAAAGAGAGAAAGAGAGAATAAGGAACTCTTGTTTTTCCTTAATGAATTCAGAACCTATTACAATCTATTTAAAGAGAAACCAGATCATAAGCAGATAGAGAAGATACAATAAAGAAATGGGAGATAGTACAAGAGAAATAATAAACAAAGGGAGAGATGGGGCTCGTTGACTTTGTAGAAAGCGACAGCTCCCAACGGTCTCTTTGCTCCTCTCTTCCTTAATAGACCCGTGACCTCTCCACCAACAGCTCTCTGCCTTATGTCGGCATTCTCCACTTCTCTTGGCAGGATTTAAATATCATTCCGGCCATAATATCTTATCCCTTGTCTTGCAAGTCAAGCTAGGTTTTATATCAACCTGATCACCTTACTCTTGCCCTTGATCTCCACGGTTATCTCCTTAATAGCATGATGGTCCTCTTACTTATTCCCTTCATGTCAACACTCCCCTTCAAGCTTGACCATGTGGAACAAGTCAAGCTTGGAAGCCATGAAGCAATCCCTCATTAAAACCTTAGCTAGGAAAAACTCAATGGTATAAAAACCTAGCCAAGGAAAAAGAGTAGATCACTCCATGGAGGGGAGATCAGTGACATGAAAGATCTATGAGTCCCAACCTCGGATGGATGAACTCACAAACCTTAGTGCTTGCTGCCTTTGTGAAGATATCAACTAGCTGGTCCTCACTTCTTGTAGCAGAGGCAAGTATTACTACGTTCCACGGCTTGTCTAACCTTGTGGCAGTCCACTTCTATGTGTTTGGTTCTTTCATGGAAGACTGAGTTGCTAGCAATGTGTATAGCCGCCTGGTTATCACAATGCATAGTGATTGGTGATGTAGTCTCAACTCCCAAGTCTTTAAGCAGCCCTTTGATCCAAATCAGCTCACTTGTGAGTTTTCTCATGGCTCTATACTCGCCAAAGACTTGAACATGAAACCACCTTCTGCTTCTTGCTCTTCCAAGTTACCAAGTTGCCTCCAATGAATGTGAAATAACCAGTAGTTGATCTCCTATCAACCCTATCTCCAGTCCAATCCGCATCACAATAGCCTACTATCTCAGTGCTCTTGTTGCAACCCATCCAAACTCCTTGCCCCGGTGCTTCTCTTAAGTACCTCGAATTCTTTCTACCATGTTCCAATGGTGCATCTTAGAGCTTGCATATGCTGGCTCACTTGGTTAACCGCAAAGCACACATCAGGTCTTGTGATAGTGAGATATATGAGTTTTCCCACCATCCTCCTATAGTGCTTTACATCTTCATACGGCTTGTCTTCTATCTCCCCCTCATGCATCACTTTGTAGCCTTCTTCAAGAGGAGTCTTGGCTGTTCTTCCTCCTAAGTCACCAACTTCTTTTAATAGGTCAAGCGTGTACTTCCTTTGTGAGAGAAACAATCCCTCTTTGGATCTACACATCTCAATGTCCAAGAAGTATTTTAGCTCTCCCAAGTCTTTGATATCAAAAGTTGCCTTGAGGAAAGTCTTGGTTGATGCAATCCCATCCTTGTCATTACCAGTGATTATAATATCATCAACATAGATAAAGATGACAATGATTCCTTGCTTGCTTGTGAGGGTGAAGAGTGTATGATCAGCCTCAGATTTCACAAACCTTTTCCCATTTAGTGTGGTGCTCAGTTTGTGGTACCAAGCTCTTGGGGATTGCTTCAGACCATAGATTGCTTTCTTGAGTCTTAACACATTGCCTGGTTTGACCATGTCTTCCATACCCTTTGGTGGACGCATGTACACTTAATCTTCAAGCTCTCCTTGTAGAAATGCATTCTTGACATCCATTTGCCAAAGATCCCATTCCAAATTCACAGCAAGAGATAGCACAATCCTTATGGTGTGAAGCTTTGCCACTGGTGCAAAGGTTTCAAGATAATCCTCACCATACACTTGAGTGTAGCCTCTTGCTACTAGCCTGGTCTTCTTCCTCTCAGGTTTCCCATTGGCTAAGTACTTAATTGTAAACAACATCATGCTTGTAACTGCTTTCTTGCCTTTGGGAAGCTCAGTTTCAAACCAGGTTCCATTTCTCTCCATAGCACTCATCTCATCTCCTACTGAATCTCTCCATTCCTTGATTGCCATCGCTTCTTCATATGACCTTGGTATGTAAGCCTCATCAAGATTAGTGATGAACGCTTGATGATCCATAGGGTATTGGGCTAGAGAGCATGTTGCTTGAGTTGGATGAGCAACTGCTTGGCTGTTGAAGTACACTCTTGTATTGATCCAGTTTGATGGGTGATGCCTGATCCTTGTGCTTCTCCTAAGCGGCTGGACCTCTTCTACAAGCTCTTCTCCATCAGACTCTGCCTCTTGATCATGTATTGATGGTTCAATGTGACTAGTTTCATCCTGATCATGAACCTCTTGCTCCTGACCAGTATTAATCCCTTCTTGACCCTCTTGATCTTCTCCTCTTGCATCTGATCCCTCTTGATCAGTATGAGAACCCTCTTGATTCCCCCCTTCAGGATTAGGATAAACTACTTGCGCATCCTTTTGCTCCTCAACAGGCACTGGTGTTGTACTAGGACCCATGTTTATACCAAGGCTCTCCATGATGTGCTTCAGATTTTGTGCTCTATCCGAGGCTCCTTTGGACAGGTCCTTGAGCTCATCCCAATTCTTTTCATCAAAGTAGCCTCTGGATTCAACAAACTTCACATCTCGTGACACCATGACTCTCCTAGTCTCTGGCACATAGCATTTGTACCCCTTTTGAGTGGTGGAGTAGCCTAACACTGCCTTGACACTTCTTGCCTCCAACTTGTTTCTATGCTCACCTGGCTGTAACACAAAACATACACACCCAAAGACACGCAAGTAATCTATAGATGGTTTTCTTTTGTTCAGTACCTCATATGGTGTAGAGTCCTCAAGAACTCTAGTTGGAGTCCGGTTGATGAGATAGCAAGCAGTCATGACTGCATCACTCCAGAAGCGTTTAGGCATGTTGGTATAGAACATCATTGACCTAGCCACCTCCATTAGGTGTCTGTTCTTCCTCTCAACCACTCCATTTTGTTGTGGAGTATATGGACAGCTAGTTTGATGAATGATCCCATGCTTAGCAAGGTGGTTTTTGAATGTATTACTTGTATATTCTCCCCCATTGTCTGACCTGAATACTTTGATCTTAACATTGAAATAATTAGTTATGTAGTTCTGGAAATTCATAAAAGCATCAAGCACTCTATCTTTAGTTTGAATCATAGTCAGCCAAGTATATTTCGATTTTTGATCAATAAATGTGACAAAATACTTGTGATTCTCCCTAGATATGCATGGTGCAGTCCAGACATCAGAGTGTATAAGATCAAAGCAGTTTTCATAGATAGTAGAAGACTTAGGGAAGACAGTTTTGCAATGTTTGCCAAGGATGCATGCTTCACAGCCATCATTTTTAAAAGAAACATGAGGTAATAAGATGTTCAGTGCACGAGAATGAGGATGGCCTAGCCTAGCATGCCATAATACATCATTATCTAAAACAGGAATTGAACTAAAAGCAGAATTTGAAATGGTCTTGATATCTTCAAGCAGGTACAAGTTCTCCTTTGTAACACCTTTGCCAATCAACTTTAAGAGTCTCAATATCCTGAAACATAACTTCATTAGGACTGAATATCACATTGCAATTTAAATCAGTGGTCACTCTTTTAACTGATAATAAGTTTGAAGCAAATGTAGGCATATAAAAAGCTTTGGTTTCTCTATCAAACAGTTTAATAGTTCCTTCACCCATAATGGGAATTCTATCACCATTAGCAATTTTAACATTCCCTAAGATAGGTTTAATATTATTAATCATCTTGGCGTCACTAATCATGTGGTGAGAGGCTCCTGAGTCTATTACCAATGGTTTAATCTTATCAAAAACATTCAGATTTGTGGTAAGAGCACTAGGTGCACTAGACACTTTATATGATGCATTTTAAGAGGAACCAAGTGTGTTACCAGACTCCTTTAGGGCATTGATGAGTGCATGAAGGTCAGACTTCTTGATAGTCTCATCTTGTGTCCCTCTCATGGCAGTACCACCACTGTAGGTAAGTGCATTCCCATCACCAGCATTCCTAGAGCGCATTGAATTAGATGACTCTCCTCCATCACCAGAGAAGTTAGCTCTTGCATCAGTTCTAAACTTCTGTGGTTTGAGGTGTTGGATGAAGAATCCAGCACTTGTCTCTTCTATGCCCTTTCTTCTTGCAGTGATCACACTCCCACACCTTCTTGTCACTTGGTTTGTAGTAGCCTTTGTTTGCAGCGCCTTCAACATGATCATCTACTCCATCAGCTTTGTTTGCGAGTATGAGGTCTCCTTTACCTCCAAAGAGCTCCACTAAGCCTTGCTCCTTTTGTATCTGAGCGCATAGCTCCTCAAGGTCTGGGAGCTTGTCACTCCTCAGAATGTGTTTGATTAACCCACCATACACTGGATTGAGAGTAAACAGAAGTGCAAACACTTTATCTTGTTCTTTTCTCTCATTCAGCACCTCAGGGTCAACACTTGATGGCCTCAGCATCTCCAGCTCAGCCCACAAGGATCTAAATTTCCCAAAATGTTTGGAAAAATCTGTATCCTCTTGTGTGAGAGTGTTGATAGCCCTCTTGACCTCAAACACACGGCTGATGTTGGAGACATTTCCATAAACCTTCTGAAGTGTGTCCCACAGCTCTTTTGAGGTTTCACAATAGGAGTATGCCTCCAAAATATGTGGTGCAAGGCTGTTCTGAATGATGGAGAGAACCATAAGATCCGCTTGACCTTCTTTCTTTCCATCTCATTTAGCCGTGACCACATCTTCTTTACCATCCTCTCCTAGGTTGGTTTGTTTTGCTACCTTGCCCTCCACAACACACTCCCAAAGACCTCTGCCTCCTAGTGCTGTCTTGACAAGACTTGACCATAACAAATAGTTTGGTCCATTCAGTGTCACGGGAATGACAACCATCTTGGTATGAGTTTCCATTTTTGGCAAATTTTGAAGCTGGAAAATAAGAACAGCTGAAGAACACAAATAACTTTGCCAAAAATAGAAAAGAAAAGATCAGAGAATTTGCGGAAACACGAGAGATTATACTGGAAGAATTAGGTCTCAAGAGCTTTGATGCTCTGATACCATGAAAGACTGTAAGACTTAAGAGATTTAGATGAGAATCATTGTGAGAATTCAAGAGAGAGAGAGCTAGGGTTCGCAGATGAGAAAGAGAGAAAGAGAGAATAAGGAACTCTTGTTTTTCCTTAATGAAGTCAGAACCTATTACAATCTATTTAAAGAGAAACGAGATCATAAGCAGACAGAGAAGATACAATAAAGAAATGGGAGATAGTACAAGAGAAATAATAAACAAAGGGAGGGGCAGATGGTCGGCAGGCTCGTCCAGCTTTGTAGAAAGCGACAGCTCCCAACGGTCTCTTTGCTCCTCTCTTCCTTAATAGACCCGTGACCTCTCCACCAACAGCTCTCTCCCTTATGTCGACATTCTCCACTTCTCTTGGCAGGATTTAAATATCATTCCGACCATAATATCTCATTCCTTATCTTGCAAGTCAAGCTAGGTTTTATATCAACCTGATCACCTTACTCTTGCCTTTGATCTCCACAGTTATCTGCATGATGGTCCTCTTACTTATTCCCTTCATGTCAACACTATTGTCGAGAGATGTAGATTTAAATTTGGTTTTGTGTTTTGTCTCTGTGATGCAGTGGTGGCTTAGTTAGTGTGCTCTGATTTGACCATTGTACAAGGAATTATAAAAGAATAATGTTAATCTTTGTTTAGATATGGTGTATCTAAAATAATAGTTTAAACGGTAAAAGAAACCTTTGAGTTTATCTTTTCCTTGTTCTTTGATGTAATATAAAATTGTTTTTAGTTTTTTTTTTTGAAAAACAATTGTTTTTATGTATGATTTTTTTGTGTTAAAAAACCATTGTTTTTATGTGATAGATATTATTTGTGGGTTTCCATGTTTTTAACTTTATATGGATCTATATTATTAAAACATGTTACATTTCGGAAATTTTACTCTAACTGTCTCTACCGGTTTAACATTTCCTTCTCTTTCATTAAGAGCAATTAGGACTTTCCACACCGTTTTTACTTAAATATTTTTATTGGTTTGACATTAAATCGCGTTTTCCTAATTCTAATCCGGTCTGCGAAAAACATTAAATAATCTATTATTATAAATTTGAGTTTCCTCACTCCTAAGGCATGCCACATGGGCGTCCACATCACTAATTCGGTGTTTGTGGTGGCGACACGTGTCATGGTCAATCAAAACTTAATGTTTTATTAATTCTTGAGTTTAAATGGTTTTATGTGTTTATTACGATCCAAATGCATATTCTCCAGAAAACTGTATATAAAACCTAGGAAAAGTGGCCATTGTGCAACAATTTCCGTTCAGTCAACTGTCAATAAAAATCTAATGGTTTCACCGGTGACGAACGATTCCTATCAATGTCAGTTGGGAGCTGAATAGACTTCTTTCATTTGGCGCCGTTACGGAAATTAACTTGGTTTCACCGGTGATCTAACGATTCGATCAATGCCGGTTGGAAGCTGAATAGACTTCTTTAATCTGGCACCGTTCACGGAAATTAACTTGGTTTCACGGTGTGAGCGATTCGATCAATGCCGGTTGGAAGCTGAATAGACTTCTTTAATCTGGCACCGTTACGGAAATTAACTTGGTTCATGCATCTTCATTAACATTTGCATTAATACATATTCTCTACTTTTCACACGACCTTACATTCAATGAATCCATTCATTCATTCTTCTATGTTAATCCTCCATTATAAATATGAAAGTTTTCTTCCAACAAGATCATCAGTTCATTTCTCTTAATAAACAACACAAAAGGTAATGAAAAGAGATATGTTAATTCAATGGTTGTGCTTAACGGATTGTGACAGAAAAATGATAAGAAACAAAAAAAATGAGATGAGAAACAGAATAAACAAAGAAGAAGAGAAATGAGGAGAACGATAGAAGAGGGAGATAACTTTTTTTAGTGAACCTTTTTAAAAAAATCTATTTATCTTTAACTCATAATAATTTCCAACATCTTGGTGTTGATTTTTCATTATTGTGGCTCCCTAAAAGGTTGTTGGCCCTGATCTCAATAATCAACAGTTAGTGCAGACACTTATGGATAAGAATCTTGTGTGAGTATGCATGATTGTGATTTGTGAGTATATTTCAATTACATCTTTTCCATATCAACTACTAGACTGTGAATTCTATTTAAATTGGTTGCTTCTATGTCTCCAAAATGGGCTGAGTTTTGATATATACGTAGAATGCATTTTTCTTATTATACTTCTAAGTTTGAGTCTGCATATATTACAATAAAATGAGGATGATAGACGAATGAGCTGAGTGTGGAATACTAAACATGTTCTTACATGAAATTAAAGCTTTTTAGTTTTGTCGAAACATTAACTTATGCCTTATTTAGAACACTCATTTCCCATAACATATATACTCTCTTCTCGACAAATTGACACCTGCTAACCTAATAAAAAAAAAATAGTTTCAAATTTAGTAAAGCTGAATCCTTTATTTTCGTGATGACATTTCATCAACAAAAATTGTCTAAAATTTAACACTATAATTTTTAAATTTTTATTAAGTATTCCACATTTTAATCATCTTTTGTTTAAACCAAATTTATTAGTAAATTATTTAATAATCTAGAATTTATTTTAGATTAATTTTTTATTTTAGGTCTAACAAAACATTTGATATCAATCTAAAATAATATTTTATCACATAATTAACAATATAATATCAAATATGTAAATTTTTAAAATATTCATAAGAAAAAAAGTAATGTGAGATTTTTGTATCAAAAATTATTTTACTTATTATCAAAAATTATCATAATTACAGTAGAATAAACAAAGATAATATGTAAAACTATTATGTATCATGAATATTTTAATATTAAGATAATCATAATCTATAAAAAGAATAACAAAAAATACACAATAATAATTAATATCACCTTAAATATACTCTTTAACTGGTATATTTATATATTTTCGGTTATTAAGATGTCCACCAAAGCTTAAGCATTTCTTATGGCAATTAGTATCGGGTTGTATATCGGTCAAAAAGAATCTGCAAGCGAGAGGGCTGCAAGGAGATATATGTTGTGCCAGATGCGGAGCTCCAGAGGAATCAATAAACCATGTGTTTTTTTTATTGTCCTCCAGCGCGTCAGGTTTGGGCTCTTTCACATATACCTTCAAATCCAGACATCTTCCCATCTCAGGCACTCTTTACAAATATGGATCATTTATTCTGGAGAGTGGATCCAAAAATGGTTGATCACCAATTTGCTTGGATTTTATGGTACATTTGGAAAGGAAGAAATAACAAGGTCTTTAGTAATTTGGATGTGGATCCCAGGGATACGATCAAATTGGCAGAAACAGAATCTACGCTCTGGGCAGAGGCACAAATTTCTAACACACAGAGGACAGTCCAACACGGAGAAGTGGTCAATTTACCGGTAATCCCAGGGCGATGGTGCTTTACAGATGGTTCGTGGAAGGATAACGATGTCTTCTCAGGACAAGGCTGGTATAGTACTTTACCAGGTTTTGATAGTTTGATGGGTGCAAGGAACGTCCGAGCTAGTCTTTCACCCCTTCACTCGGAAGTGGAGGCTCTAATTTGGGCAATGGAATGCATGAGAAATTTACGGCAGTTACGGGTCACGTTTGCAACGGATTGTTCTCAATTGGTGAAGATGGTGTCGGAACCAGAAGAATGGCCTGCTTTTGCAAATTATTTGGAAGATATAAAGGCCCTGCGAGAAGTCTTCCTTAGCTCAAAGATTATTCATGTACCAAGAATGCAGAATTTAAAGGCGGATAGCCTAGCACGAAGTGTCAGGACACAACCGTCTTTCGTCGTTCACATGGATGCAGAGCTACCACTATGGTTTTCAGAGTCAGTTTAAGTTTGTTGTTTCTAAGTTGATGTCAAAAAAAAAAACACACCCGTAGAGTGAAGAGAGAGAGAGAGAGAGAGAGAGAGAGAGAGAGAGAGAGAGAGAGAGAGTAAATTATGCTAATAGTAAAAATTAGTTGTTTGGTTAATTCTTAATTAAGAAAATAGTATATCTCATATACATCGCTTGCAAATGTAAACATAAAACACAAACCACAAATCATATAAAAAATAATAATCTTGATCACAAATTAAGTATATCCCGCCCGTAGGACGGGCCGACCCTAGTCTAATATATACTTTCCTATTTTTTGCTATTTGTTTTCTTACTAATACTAGGGTAAACCCGTCCTACGGGCGGGTGCACAAATAGACATGATATATTTTATTTGTTTTCAACTGTGATATATCTGAAACTGTAATAAAATATATTTTGTTTTTTTTTTCAATTAAATTAACATTAGATTTCACTATTTCTCTTGCAGTTTTACTGTCTATTATATTACTCTTGTTATAAATCATTTAGTTAGTTTATCACTAAAATTTCATGAAAATATAATTATTTTTTTCTCAATAACTTTTTACTCTAATTTTTGATATAAATAAAATTAGTTTTTAAAATGTTAGTCGATTATGCTCAGTACACGAAGCCTTTATATATTTGCTCGAATCTTGAATATGTCATTAAAATCAAAAACAAAATAAGCTAATTAGGATATCCAAAATAAATGATACTAATCAATTTTTCAAATATGATTTGTACATTACTTTGTTACGCACTCTCTTTTGGTTACATAAAACTATTTATTTAATAATAACAATTAGCTATATTATTTTTAATTTTTAAAATTAATTACTTCATTATAAAGTAAGCCACTTTATGACGTCTTTAGAAGATTTGTAACCATGCAGTTTTGCATTGAACAACTTCATAATAAGGAAAATATTTAATGACATGTTAAACGGGAAAGCTATGATTATTCCCTTATTAAGCAATGGATATCTGTCTATATTTAACTGTCTTCAGCGGCCGAAATATATCTCATTAACAACTTCGAAATATGCTTTTCTATGTACTGGGTTTTTTTCTCCAACAATCATCTGACCATTTTATTATTTCACATCTAAAACGTTTGATCTGAAGTAGAATCATAAACTTAAATCACTCTTACAAACTTGAGCATAATTTATTAGATGGTTAAAACGAAAGACTCTTGCAAATCCCAAATGTATTTTATAACCAAAAAAACAATTTTGATGCAAAAGCATTATTCAAATAGCAAATATCAGGTACAAATACTTCATTAGCTTTGCCTATGAAACGTGTTTTCTTGACCAGCTTGGTAGATGCTTCTGCGGGAGGGTGTGTTTTGGATAAGTAAAATAACAAACCGATTGCTGACATAATAATGGGAGAACAACCAAACATATTTACTTGTAAAGGTAAGATTCCCCTGCATTGATGGAAGAGGAATTAGCATCAGATGATGTTTCCTCCCCTTCTCATACTCTGCTCCCAGCAACTGTCACCACCACACCTTTTGTTTTTAACTCACCAGTGCCTTCATCACCATCTTCATTATCAGATGGTCTTGTTTCTCAAGTAAAAAAGGATGAATTTGGTACCAGTTTTGTGGCTGCAACCTCCAATAGTTCTGACATGGCGCAAAGATCTCGTGTAGGTCGTTGCTTAAAACCATCTCAGAAACTAAAGGATATAGAGTGGTTCCCAATTGGTAAGAAGGGAAGGCGTGGACGAGGTAGTGCTGCCGCTGGTCGTCTAACTCACTAGGACTTAAATTCCTTCAAGTTCTTCTCTTCACTTATGTTATGTTTTAAACTTTGTGCTCATTGTCTACCATTTGATTATCTTCTTATTTTGAACTCTATGGCTATGGCTGTGCCATTTTCTTGTAAAATTTCTAGTATTTAATAGTAAGCCCTTTTTCAAAAAAAAAAAAAAAAATTCCCCTGCATTCGTTTACCTGTCGAAATAGATTTCTGTTCCAGATGTATCTTTTAAGAACAGACTGTCTGCAAAATAATGATTGTTGAACGTTTCAAGAAGCATTAGAGTCGTATTCAGTTATCTGATCAGAGAATAAGCCACAGAGTACCTCATATAATCTTAGGATGTATGCTGGTTGCTACAAAAACTCTGGGATCACCTTGGAAGCCGTCCAGGTGGCTGTGAAACGCCAGAGCTTGTGAGTCAAACATACTTAATGTCCCATACACATCACTACAAAGGAAAAAAACAGAGAAAGGAATGTTTATGTACTTCCAAATAAGTCTGTCTGTAACTATTAAAGAGGTGAATAACTCAAATACGAAATAGATAGATACTTATCAATTTTGATGGTTACCATGACACAGTATTTTCCTTGTGGAAGGTGGTCACTGACTGTACCCTTCCCAGAAGTGAGCTCACCGAAAAATCTCTGTAAGAAGTTTGACATTTAAATATCTTAAAAGTTTCAATGGGAAGTTTGGTAGAAACAGCTAGTAGTATGGTTACCTAGAATTTGGGTGTTGGAGTTAGCTAGACCAAGAAGTTAACTGTGATCAAGGAACCTAAAGCGTTTATCAGGAATTGGGAAACCGGTTCTGTTATCTCTTCAAATGCTGTTGAATCAGTGAACCGAATCAAAAGAGGAGACGGTGGTGAGACGGTGGCCGTCATCAGAGTCGCCTGATAACAGGAAAGAAACGAAATATTAATAATCAAACAGATTTGAAACCATTTATCAAAGAAGAAAAAAAAATATTGAAAGCATAACTTTTGAGTTTAAACATCGTTGTGTATTCAAACACTAAGATGTACATGAGTATGAAGAGCTTGCCACCGCGTTTCTTGCCTCCCAAAACCGGAAAAGGCGGTGGAAGAAAAATAGCCGGATTTCAAATCATCGAAAACTATAGAAGAATCAACCATTAAACTTAACACTAAATTTCTCTTGTATTAGGAATGGTGAGGATGGTGTTCATGAGATGAAATCCGACCTTTTTATAGGTGAATCCCACCGATTTTGAAGGAATAATCGTGGTTTGGGTGGACCCGAGTATTTAAGAAGGCTGTTAATGGCGATGAATAACTTCATCCCATAACGTATTGGGGAGATGAGTCCAACCGACAGTAACGGAGATCGACGACGTACGAAGAACACGAAGGGAGCAACTGTTTAGGGTTCCCGTAGAAGATTGTGTAGATGGGCCTCACGTCGAAGAACATTTGATTAGCGCGTGACGAAGCCCATGTGAAGCCCAGCTCGACATAACACCACTTTAATGAAACGGTGCGGATCCGACGTGTCAGCGCGGGAGGCCTCCTATTTCTGACGTGTCGTCCGAGCTGGCACGCCCAGGAGTGATTAAAAGCCTTTTATATATATAAAGATTTCTCAACATTTTAGGAAATGAGCATTAAATATATTTGAGATCTTTATCTGCATCAAGTCTAAATGTTCCACATCGAAATTTTATGAAACTTATTAACAAGCATGATTACTATAAATATAGCATCATCTTTTGTTTGAGTAAAATCAAATGGACTACAATAAACCCAAAGCTTATCTTTTTGATTGAGCTTAAACAACAAAAGTTCTATTATTATTTGATAATTAGTCGAGTAATAGTGTTTAGTTATGTTGAATCAACCGTTTAATTCATTACTGATTTATTGTGTTGAGTAGCCAAAATCGTGGTGGGTGACCTCTTTTAACGTTTTTTGTGCTGCAAATCCGGTAAACGGCCAAGGTTTTGAGTTTAAAGAAGAGAATATAGTCACCATGTGAAAAACATGAACAATTCTCTAAAACGTCGAATTTCAAATGTTTTCCCGCATTTTGAATTAAATTTTAGTAATATATGAAAACATAAACTTATAAATATTTGACACATTTATATGAAACTTACAAATAAAAAATGGTGTCATTCATTAAAGGTGATTTGGACGTTTTAAAATACTACACTACCTAACATATTTCTCTATTTTCTTGCTATTTGTTTCTTTTTCAATATTTTAAAAATATATATAAATTGTGGGTAACAAGATTTTATTGATCTAACACGACTTAGAATATTATATATTCTCAAGATTTTAAGAAACAAATTATGCAGGAATCTCTATAAGCATTAAATATATTTGAGCTCTTTATATATATGAAGTGTAGATGTCCCACATCGAAATTTTGTGAAACTCATCAACAAGAATGATTACTATAAATATATTATGCTCTTTTTCTTGAATAAAATCACATAAGCCATAATAAATGCAGAGCCTATCTTTTTTATTGGGTTTAAACAATTTTGTTTTACTCTTTGGTAATTAATCCGTGTATAATGTTTAGTTTGTTAAATCGACCGTTTAAAATTTTTACAATTTTACTGTGCCGAGAAGCCAAAATCGTGGTAGGTTACCTCCATTAGCGTCTTTCTAGCTGTAAAATCGGTAATTTGGCCAAGTTTTTGTGTTCAAAGAAGAGAATATAGTCACCATGTGAAAACATGAAAAACTCTCTAAAATGTTGATCTTCAAATGATTTCCCGCATTTTGAATTAAATTTTAATAATATATAAAATCATGAACTTACAAATCTTTGACACATGAATATGAAATTTACAAATAAAAAAAATTGTGTCATTCATTAAAGGTAATTTGGACGTTTTAAAACACTAAACCATCTAACATATTTCTCTATTTTCTTGCTATTTGTTTCTTTTTAATATTTTTAAATCTAAATAATATATTATAAATCTTGGGTAACAAGATCTTATTGATCTACAAGATTTAGAATATTATATACTCTCGAGATTTTAGGAAACAAAGGAAATCTCTATAAGCATTAAATATATTTCAGATTTTTATATATATGAAGTGTAAATGTTCCACATCGAAAATTTGTGAGACTCATAAACAAGAATGATTACTATAGAATATAGCATGCTCTTTTGCTTGAATAAAATCAAATGGGTCATAGTAAACTCAAAGCTTATCTTTTTGATTGGGTTTAAACAATTTTTTTTATTACTCTTTGGTAATTAAACTGAGTAATAGTGGTTAGTTATTTTAAATCAACCATTTAAATCTTTACATAGTTATTGTGCCGAGTAGCCAAAATCGCTGTAGGTTACCTTCATTAGCGTTTTTCTAGCCGTAAAACCGGTAATTCGGCCAAGTTTTTTAATTCAACGAGGAGAATATTGTCACCATATGAAAAACATGAACAACTCTCTAAAACGTTGGACTCCAAATGCTTTCCCGCATTTTTAATTACAGTTTAATAATATATAAAAACATGAACTTACAAATATTTGACACATTTATATAAAACTTACAAAGAAAAAAATCGTGTAATTCGCTAAAGATAATTTAGATGTTTTAAAACATAAAACCACTTAACATATTTTTCCTTTTTTTTGATATTTGTTTCCTTATTAATATTTTTTTTTTAAATAATATAATATAAATTATGGTTAACAAGATTTTATTGACCTAACAAGATTTAAAATATTATATATCGTCGAGATTTTAGGAAACAATTTATGTAAGAAATCTCTATAAGCATTAGATATATGTAAGATCTTTATATATGAAGTGTAAATGTTCCATATCGAAACTTTGTGAAACTCATCAACAATAATGGTTACTAGAAATATAGTATGATCTTTTCTTTGAGTAAAATCAAATAAACTGTAATAAACGAAAAACTTATCTTTTTGATTGGCTTAAACAATATCCGCATTTTGACACATTTATATAAAACTTGCAAAAAAATATAACTGCACTTTCAAAGCGCTGATCAAAATTTAGCGTCTCTTTATATATTGACTAAGAGACAATCAAAAGGTACAACCAAGAGACACAACCAAGAAACAATATTTAATAATTACCAAACATGTGTTTTACATATATTATATAAAACTCTTCATAATATATATACTTTGATATTAGGTAAAGACCGAGGGTTATTAATAGACCCGAATTCTAATAATTTTAATCGAAACCGATCCATCACGATACCATTTTAATATAATAATTAATAATTTTAATATGATTTAAACTTTATAATTAACCGAAAAACACAGAAGTCATATAAAATAAAATACTCTTACATTTGAAGATTTATCACGGAATATCGTTATATCTCTTTTCCTTATAGAAAAAGACCCCGACTAAACACTACATAGATAGAGTTAAAATAAATAAAGAAAATGGACTATTACAATATTTTGCCATTATTTTGCGAGAACATGCTTACAGAGTTATCTGAAGAAAACATGCTTACAGAATTAGAGAATGTAAGCTCGTGAAAAGAAATCTGAAATCAAAGCTGCCAGCCTCAAAGGTGGTATGAATCTAGGTATTTTTAATATGTTATGGTGAATTCGATAACTTGGTTAAAACGCAGGCCCCTTGTATGGATTGTCAATTGTGTAAGGGCATCTCCAACCCTATCCCATTTTCTATTCCAAACATCATGTTGAAGTAAAATCTTCTCCAATCCCACTCTATTTTCAACTCCAAAATGGAATAATAGCTAGGGTTACTCCATTTTGGAGTTGAACTTTCTATATTTATGAAATAGTCATTTAAATCTTTAATGTTTTTATTTCTTACTTAAATAATATTTTATATTAAAAATGATACAATAACATTAAAAAAAGATAGTCCATTTTAGATAAAAATGCATAACATTTAATAAAAACATAAAAAATATAAAATAAAGATAACATAAAACAAATGATTTAATAATCCGGTAAATCGTTTCCGGATGCACTAAGACCGGTAAAATATTGCCCAAACGGAGAAGACTGAGAAAGAGGTTGTTGATCGTGTGGCTCAGCATTTCTCTTCGATATTATTTGCACTTGCTGAGCTTGAATATACACACATACATTTGGATCTTGTATGCAATTCAAATCACAAAATACAACTTTGTTTTCTTCTTTCCGTGCATGATTTTGTTTTTGAATCTCCATATGAGCGTGAACTCGATGCACCAATTAAACTTGGAAGAGAAGCTCAACCTCCATATATCAAAATTGCAGAAGATGAAAATGTCCGATTTCAAAATTTTCTTACTCGATTTAGAAATATCAAAGATAGAGAAGTTCATTTTTCATTACAAAATATATTAGTTGATCATTTGTGGCAAAAATGTTATAATGCTCATTATTGAACCAACTTATATATTGACTTTTGTTTTGCGTTTATGATTTCTGTATTTTTAATAATAAAAGTTTAATTCAAATAGATTATATTTTAAAAAAGTTTTGTAAACATAAAATAGTTGGGGTTAATTTGTAAAATTTTAAAAGTATAAGGTGTTGCACTTTAAAAAATATTATTTTTGGAGTAAAAAATAGAATAATACATTGGAGTAAAACTCTACTCCATTTTGGAGTTGCAACATTTTGGAGTAAATCATGGAGTAATACATTGGAGATGCTCTAAGAAACTTCAGTTTTAGGCAGAGAGAGAGAACGCTTCAAATCAATAAGTCTTCGACTAACACAATCAGTTAACCCTAAAAAGGAAGAATTTCGAGAGTATGAAAGCCTTTAGTCAAAAAAAAAATTCTTTTTAACATTTGTACCAAAAAAAAAATTCAAGACTACTTTTAAGTTTATTCGAAGAAAATTTAATTTGCAAATGGACTATTTTTTGAACTACTTTTTGTGATTCTAGTATCCCAATATCGTTAACTCGTTGATGCAATATTAGAAACTTATCTCAATGAAAACATCATCTTTTAAGTTCTTTTAACGTTACTCCCATCAATATTTCAAGAACTATTAGCTTCAATATCAGTTTTCAATCATATATTAACATTGATTTTTTTCACAAAAAGGTGTGGGATGGCATTTTTGGTGTGGGGACTGTGAGAAGTGAATACAGTTTGCGAGAGATTATGTACTCTCTAAGTTATACACAATTAAAATGAAAAAATGGAAAAGAAAATGATATATATTGATAAAAAAATAATAATATAAAAACCTAAATAAAATATCAAGAAAAACATTTATCAAATGTCACACTCGCAACAGCATGCAATTAAAAGGAAAAGGCCAAAGACAAGTGGCCTAACTGAATTCATAAAATAACCCAAAATGAAAACATTTATTAGATGTTGAAATTGAGGATGTGAAGGGAAGACATTTTGAATAAAAAAAGTGTTTCTAAAAAAAAGAATAGGACATCTTTAATAAAAGAAAACAGTTATGTTTAGAAAGTGATGCATACGGTCATACCGTTATCATTAATTAACAAAGCGTGGAACACATTTCTTGCTTTTACATCGTACCTAACCCAAGTAACTAGGAGAATTCAAGCGATGCATACAGACACGCATAGATACTTCATACTTCTTTTTTTTTATACTTCATATGCAACGCATGCATTACACACATACATTGACATAGTTTGTTTCTGGTTCATTGTATGTTCCCTCTCTTGTTGGTTTGTAATGGGTTACTTAACAATTAAAAAATACATACATTGATACGTTGCGATTTGAGATTCGGCCTAAAAAATAGCCCAACCTTTAGAACTCGGTGAAAAAAATTCAGAAGTCCATCCATGGAAGAACATTTTATAAACTTGAGAACAAGTAGCCTTTGATCCTGCGGCCCAGCAGATTTCCATTATTAAGGCTTTTAGGAGTGGCTTTCTTGAATTTGGTGTCGTAGCTTTTTGGGCCTTTTCAACATTTTAAGCTGATAATAAATGAAATTTTCAGTTTAAAAATACTTGAAAACAAGTAGGCATGGATCGGATTAGCCCTGGGCAAAAAAACCGGATCCGAAAAACCGAACCGGAACCGAAGCAAAATATCCGAAACCGGAACCAGACCGAAATCCTCAAATACCCGAATGGTTCCTATATTTCTATATCCAAACCGAACCGAAACCGAACCAAACCGAACCAAACCGAACCGAAACCGAATGGGTATCCGAATATCCGAAAATAAAGTTTCAACTTTCTAATATAAGGTAAAATGTTATCAAGCACATTCGAATCCATGTTCGATAGGATCAGTGAGAACATTGTTACCACCATACCACATTATCTTTTACCTACTCTCTTATATTATACATATATATAGTAATTCTATATTAAAATACAATGAAAACTTATAAAATTAAAATCTTAGTGACTCGAATTCTTGTTTAATTGACGAATATGCAAGTATATAACCGCTAGACCACTTGAATTAACATGTTAACTAAAATATTTTGTATATATATATTTGATTCACATATTAAACGGGTACCAGAACCAAACCGAAATCAAACCGAACCGAACGAAACCGAACGAAATCTCATAAGTACCTATTGGGTATAAGAATGATTTAACCGATATATCCGGAACCGAATGGTTCTTACCCGGAACCGAACCGAATACCCGAATGCCCAGGGCTAGATCGGATATCTGGATTTTTGAAGTATTTGTGATTTGTTTCGTATGTCACGGATATATAATTTTTTTATTTGGTTTGCTTCGGTAAAATACGGATATTCGGAAAAATGGATATCCGGAAAATAAATAGATATTTTCAGATATTTACTAATACTTACGAATATCTCATCTATTTGAATTAATACAAATATTCTTAAAAATTTGATATAAATTTGTTTTGTAAAGTATTTTTTTACAAGATATAAAAGATAAAATTAAAAGAAGTAGCGAATCTACATATTTTGTAAATATTTAAATTTAGTTAACAATTATAATAACACAAAACTTAAGAAAAAATTATAATTGTCATTAAGTTTTTTTTCTTTTTTCATGTAATACTTTTATATAAGTAATAATGAGAATATAATTGGTCAAATCATATGTTAGTATAATAATTATAAAATTTTATACATTTAAAACTTTAAATATAATCAAGATATGCATGTATTTATATATATTGTCGGATTTGATCGGATATCTGTTTCCCAAAATTTTAGTATTTGTGATTTGCTTCGATTTTAACGGATATAGAGTTTTAGTATTTTCTTTGCTTCGAAAGTTTACGAATATTCAGAATTTTCGGATCGAATTGAAACGAATAACAAATCGAATCAAATTTAATGAATAAAATGTCAGTGGTTTTCTTTCAACATTGTAAATTTATCAAAAAGAAGTATAAGCTAATAAAATATGAAATATTTAACGAAATTAAAGTAATAACTGAAAATATGTCATAAGTCGATTGTGATGTAAATCTTAAAAAAGGGAGAAGACTAGTACTATGTGTTATAGTTATCTTACTTGGATTAATCAGAACCTAATAAATAAGAAAGAGTAGTGAGCAGAGACTGGACGTTGTAGTAAGTGAATGACGTCATCTGACAGTGACGAGCACGTGGCACTCGCCAGCAAGTTAAAAAGCAGTGAGAATCCAATTCCAACTAAAACCCTTTTTTTGTCCTCGCGGCTACTTTTGTCTTTCACCGGTGACACTTTTCACCGCCCCCTTCTAATCTCCATCCACACGCGCGCGACTTTCATCATTTTCCTTAACCGGTGGTTCAGTCCGGTTAACATTTATCCGGTAAGTGTTTATCAGTCCGGTTCAACCAATTATTCTCCTTAAAATTGACAAATCTTGAAACCAGTCTCTCTGGTCGGATTTAGAATCTTTGGACAAGACCAAGACGCAACTTGCACCCCCTAAAAAATAACAAAGGGATACAGTTGTACACATCATCGGCGTTAAATCATTGATTAATTAATATAGTTTTTTTTCACTGATTATTTTATTTTATTCACATTGGGATGTTGTACTGATCTTAAGAAAGCATTGGTCAAAGTCAGGAACAGAGTTTCCTTTTTAGTTTCCAATTCACATAAAAAAAAAAAAAGATAAAACCTTTATGAACAGAGTTTCCTGGTTTGATTCAGTAAAAAGAAAGAACTAAACTTTTTTTTTTTTTTTGTTTGCGTTAGAAACCTCCAGTTCTTACCTCTTGAATAGTTCATTGAACCTTAGCTTTTAAGTTGCGTATTAAAATCCCATCCTCACCCACATAAAAAACAAGTTTTCATTTTTATTTTCTGGATTATTAGGTTCTTGTAATAAAAAAGGAAAAGACTTTACCCTTTTATCCGGAATCGTTTTATGTCGATTCCTCTCCTTTTCCAGTAAGTTTTCTCTTTCTCTTCTCAGATTGCTACTTGTTCAATTATCTCTTTGTATTGGTTATGGATCTTGTCACTTTCACCATGGTTCCATTTGTTTATGGCTCCTTGTTTACAGATTCTTAAACATCGTTGTGTTCGATTAAATGCTGGTTAACTTCATTCAAATGGATGCTAGTAAGAGATCTATTACACAGTTCGGGTGTTCTAAGCTCTACTGTCTTCTTCTTCTTCCTGTGCTCTTGTCTTTGCTGATTTGTACTCCTACGTTCTCCTTTGCTGCTACTAACCCTGACGATGGTAAAACACTTTTTAATCCCTTAGTGAGAGATCTGTGTGTATTGCTTGAGAATCTTTACCACAGTTCTCTGATAATTTAATCAGCATTGTTGTAAAATTTTGGAACCAGTTGTTGCAATCAACGGTTTATACGCTGCACTTGGGGCACCTATGCTTCCTGGTTGGACTGCTTCTGGTGGAGACCCATGCGGTGAAGCTTGGCAAGGCGTTGTCTGCAATGTCTCAGATATAATCAGCATGTAAAAAAGCTCTTTTCAGAGATTAACAATTTCTTTTTTAAACCTTGTACATTATTGATTTTCTTGAATGGTTACAGAACTGTAAATGCGGCAAATTTGGAAGGAGAGCTTGGTGACAACTTATCTAAGTTCACTTCTATCAGGGGAATGTAAGTTTTTTTCCACACACAAACAAAAATTGTGACAGTTTTGACAATTTTTAAGTTGGATATTTTCTTTTGTAATGTTTTTTGTATTTTACTTTGCTTATCTTCCAGAGATTTCAGTAACAATCGCATTGGAGGATACATACCGACTAATTTGCCAGTTACATTGCAGCATTTGTATGTATACATTACACCCTAACAATGTGTATTTTCTTTGAACAATTTGTATGATACTGATTTTCTTTTTTTAATGTCTTTTGGCAGTTTTCTTTCAGCTAATCAGTTTACTGGAAGCATCCCTGAATCTTTAGGAACACTAAGTTCTCTGAGTGACATGTAACTTCTTATTACTCTCAGTTTCTATTTAATTATTCCCAGTTATTTGTTGTGATGAAAAAATCATACTGTTTGTTTTACAGGTCTTTGAATGATAACCAACTCTCAGGAGAGTTACCTGATGTGTTTCAAAACCTGGCTGGGCTGATCAATCTGTATGCTTCTTCTCCTTAATAGTTTCATGAACAGTTAGGGTTGTTTAGTGATCTGATATCTGTTTGCAGAGATATATCAGCTAACAATCTAAGCGGCACATTGCCTCCTTCAGTGCAGAGTTTATCAGCTCTTACAACATTGTAAGTTTTGTTCTATTTTTTTTTTGTTTCCTGATGTGTCTCTCTTGGTATTGTTTCTTCAGCAAAGCTGATATTATCTGAATTTCTCAGACATGTTCAGAACAATCAGCTCTCAGGAACTCTAGACGTTCTTCAAGACCTTCCTCTTCAAGACTTGTAATGTTTCTTTCTCTCACAAAATGTTCCAACTCTTAAGCAGTGATAATATAAAGTCTAAAACTTTTAATGTATTTCTTGGCAATAGAAACATAGAGAACAACCTCTTCTCTGGACCCATACCTGAAAAACTGCTAAGCATTCCGAGATTCCTGTAAGTGCTCTCTAGTTTTATGTTCCACCAGTTTCTTGCTCTTTGTTCATACTTACATTGGGTGATGCAGAAAGGATGGAAACCAGTTCAACTCCACCACAATTGCACCATCATTGTCTCCCTCTACATCTCCAACAAAACCATCTCCTACGCGACCATTCTTTGGAGTTCCACCACCTGCACCGGCAAGAAACCGAGGGAAAGCTGATGATGCACCTCCTGCTTTAAAAGAGCAGAAAAGCTCTTCACATACTAAACGAATAGTCCTCATAGCATTTGCCGGTGTCCTGGTCTTCACAATTCTTGTTTTGGCAATACTCTTGCTATTGCCAAAATGTATAAGAAGAAGAAGAAGAGAACGTGGTAGCAGTGTCTTCAAACCGCATCAAGTTGGTGCTGACAGAGGAAACAGAGAGAATGCTCTGGAGAATGTTCCTCCTGCACTGCCACCACCTGTTCGGTCTGAGAAAGGTAAAAAGATTGAGTGTTCATTGCATTCTTTATGCCAGTATTGATAAACAATGCTTATGTAACAGTACCCTTCACGAAAGCTGGCCAAGAACCAAAGGTTTTACATGACCTTGAGAGGTTGCAAAGACCTGCTCCACCGCCTATAACAAGACAAGAGAGTCAAGACATTGACTTTTCAACGTTGATGCCTCCACCTCCTCCTCCTCCACCGCCACCACCACTTCCTCCTTTGGCTGAGAAGGTCACTGTTATGCCAATTAAGTCTCCTGAGAGACCCTTTAAGAAGCCTTCCCCTAAGACACGCTTACCCTTAACTTCTGTGAAGCTCTATTCCATTGCATCTCTTCAACAATACACTGAGAGCTTCTCTCAGGAGAATCTCCTTGGCTCTGGCATGCTCGGGAGTGTTTACAAGGCTCGTCTCCCCGATGGGAAGGTATAATCCAAAACACTTCTTGCTCAGGGGAGCTCTGTTTTGAATCTTATGATTTTTGTCTTTACAGATGTTTGCTGTCAAGAAGTTGGACAAGAGGGCTTCTGAACAACAGGAGGATCATGAGTTCATCGAACTAGTGAACGATATAGATAGGATACGCCATGCAAACATCGTTGAACTGGTTGGTTACTGTGCTGAGCACGGCCAAAGACTACTGATCTACGAGTATTGCGGTAACGGTACATTACAAGATGGTTTGCATTCAGAGGATGAGTTCAAAAAGAAACTCTCGTGGAATACACGTGTCAGAATGGCTCTTGGAGCTGCTAGAGCCCTTGAGTAAGTTTCTTGGTTTTCTTGCTTAAAAGAATGGAATCTTTTCTAACTTGTGTTAATGTCCTTTAAGGTACTTGCATGAGGTGTGTGAACCACCAATCATACACAGAAACTTCAAATCAGCTAATGTCCTGCTTGACGATGATCTGAGTGTTCTTGTCTCAGATTGTGGTTTGGCCCCACTTATATCATCAGGTTCTGTGAGTCAGGTAAAATACTAAAACCCAATGAGCCATGTATAGTGTCTTGAAGATCTAAAACCAACTTTTTATTGTAAAAAATCAGTTATCAGGACAACTGTTAGCGGCTTATGGATATGGAGCTCCAGAGTTTGACTCAGGAATCTATACATGGCAGAGTGATGTCTACAGTTTTGGTGTTGTTATGTTAGAACTCTTGACTGGTAGAATGTCCTACGACAGGTATGCACATAAAGCTGGCTTCTTTGCTTTAGCTTCTTTCAATGTGTATGCGTTCATATGAGTCTGATTTATAGGGACCGGAGTAGAGGAGAGCAGTTCTTGGTGAGGTGGGCGATTCCGCAGCTTCATGATATCGATGCATTGGGTAAGATGGTTGATCCATCTCTTAAAGGACAGTACCCTGCAAAGTCTTTGTCACATTTTGCCGATATTATTTCGCGGTGTGTTCAGGTAAAAAGCACATAATGAAGTAAGTATGAGTAACTGTGATTTTGTGCTTGCTTTGAATAAAAAGAGTGTTTGTTCTTTTTTCTTGTGACAGTCTGAACCAGAGTTTAGACCATTGATGTCTGAAGTAGTTCAAGATCTTTTAGATATGATCAGAAGAGAGCGTCATGGTTCAGGGGAGCCTAGCGCAGAGTAGTGAATTGTAAAGAAGCATTTTTTTGATGATCTATGTAAAATTAGCGGAAACAAGAGATGTTTCAGTTCTCAGAAACAACAAGAACAAAGGGGGAACGAAAGACATAAAATGAGTCATAGTCCTGACAAGGACGCTGATTCTGCAGCCAAAAGGAGGCTTTGTTTCATTTAAATTGGGTCAAGGAAAAGATCATTGTGCTCGTCTCCAGTGGCAGATGATTTGATTGGTGGGGGAGCTCGTTTTCTTTTTTCTTTCTTTTCTGTGAATTTTAGTCCATCTCTATTGTAATCATTGTTTGTTGAACGACCTCTAGTATCAAATTGTGTGTTTACTTGATTCTTTGAAACTTGTTTGTACTAAAAAGAGTAAGTATAATTTGCTGTGTGCTGTGTTCTTTATAGTGTGTGTAACTTGATTCATATGAAACATTGTATAACGGATCTGTACTTTGTTACTTACTGAAATGACTTGATTCATATGAGAAAATACATGTTGTTGTTTTGTTGCTTAGTGTATTATAAGATCAAGGACTGGAAACTGTTTATTTCTCAAGGAACGAGGATTGTTCAGGGTTGTTTTAGAATCTCTGTCTCTCCCAAACAACCAAATGGACATTACAACCTCTACTAGCAGATTAGGTCGGTAACAAAGAGAAGGATGAGTTGATGTGAAGAGAAACATTGCAGAGTACACCTATTAGGACAAGATTGGTCCTATTAAAAAAATTTAAGACAATGCTCTACTTGAAAATGATCTAAGCGTCTAGGTTTTGGTGAATCTTGGATCAGTCTCTGTTTATTATCTTTTTTTTTCCTTGAATACAACCTCCTCTAGTGTAAAACTGTGTGTTTATTCTTTGAGCTTGTTTTGTACTTCAGAGCTTTTAGTATTTTTTTTTTTTTATTTTAGTGTGTTTCCATTTGTAGGACTAAAACAAAGGTTCTTTACCAAACCGGACTAAACCAGACTAAAAGAATAAGTCGTTGTTTGTTAGAACTTGGATAATTTCAATATATACACAAGGGATATAGAATCTAATAAAATCTAGGCTTACTAAGAGATATCTGCTATTTCCTCACTATATAAATCGTGTCTAGACCTTTAACAACAACAAAAACCCTAGAAGCTAAATCAATGGTAATATCAAGAGGAATTTTAAAACTCTGTCTGTTATCACAGGTTTTAAGGGCACGTCATGTGGTACTTGAGACGATCGGAGAGGATAGAACTTTGAAAGTAGGTTCCACTTTGTTTATAAGTGAAACAAGAGCTCCTTTTGGTCGTGTGGTTGGTTACTACTTTGGATTTGGATATGTAAGGAGACCTTGGTACGTTGTGAGAATGGAATCAGATATCAAAACGCCTCGCGGTACACTTATCCCTCTAGTCGTCCAGAAAATTGCAGAATTTAGTGATGAAGAGGATCTGTTCAAGAGATTTAATGATCCAGTAAAGGCGGAGTTTGACATCTTCGAAGAAGAAGAAGAAGAAGTTAATGACTGCCAGAGTACAACAACAAAGAGGAGAAGGATGAGTAGTGAAGAAGAAGAAATCAGTAACTCAAAAACGAAGATTTTGAAGACTTGCAATCATTATGAGGGACAATGCCAGGACAATTTTAACCAACTTCTTTCTATGCAGCCGCATCAGGTGGATATTGTTCCCCGTCTACTTCAAATTCTAAGTCAAACTTTAATGATGTACAACCAACAGCAGCAACTCACTAGACCTGAGATCAATCAGCCTAACCAAATGGGATTTGTTTCCAATCTACTCCCAAGTCAAGCTCCAGTGATGTACAACCAGCAGCATGGTTTCAGGAACAATCAGATTACAGAACTAGGTCAGCACAATCTCATACAGCCTTTTGGTATGTTCCAACAACCTTTTCTCAATGCAACAGCTCCAATGGTGTACAATCCGCCGCAGCAATTTATGAGACATGAGATCAATCAGCCAAACCAAATGGGAATTGTTCCCAATCCACATCCATTTCAAGCTCCAATGATGTACAACCAGCAGTATGGCAGTCAGACTACAGAACCAAACCTTGGAGCACAAGTATCAACAATGTTCGTATGTCAGAAAAATCCCAACCAGCCTTTTGGTATGCCCCAACAACCTTCTCAAAGTGCAGTTGCTCCAGTGATGTACAACCAGCAGCATCAATCCATGAGACCTGTGACTAATCAGCAAAACCAAATGAGTTCTATGAGGATGTTCAATGCTGGACAGTCTTCTTACCGTGGCAGAGGAGGTCACCGCAGTAAAGCCAGAGGACTTGGGAGGGGAGGTCGAGACTAAGCAGAAGCCAAAGTGACATGATTATTATCTCAAAAGAGTCTCTGAAGGACTGTCTAATCAACTTTTATTCATTAGTTAGATGAACTTTTCCAAATTATGTAACAAAATTTCTGTTGGGCCATTTTCTTGCATTAGTTTTGGTTAATCTTTTAGTATTGTTATCTCTTTACGTGAACAAGACTAAATTTGTTGCTGCTTTAGGACTTGATTAATAAAAATTTTTTAGGAAATGTGTATAGAAAGCTTGGTCATGTGGCTTTAATCAAATGTTTACTTTGTTAACCTTGTTCCATCTGCTTGTTTCAGATTTGTGGGGGTGTTTTGCCTTTTGTGAATCTTGAATCTATCTCTATCTGTAGTCATTGTTCCTTGAAAACAACATGTACTATGAACTGTAGATTCGGATACAATTTGTCTCTTTCTTGTATATATATTTTTAGTATGTGTGTTTGTCTGTTATTAAATTCACCGACCCATATGACTATGTCTATCCCATCCTTCACCCCAAAGGTCAAACTCTAATTCAATAGCTGTTTCAGCTGCTGCAGTTACTATGATTGGGGCATGCCGCCTATATAAAATGGATTATCCTTTGACTGATCCGTCTTGTAGCGATCTGCTCGGGTAATTCCAAACTCAAACCAAACTTTTTTTTCTTTTCGAATAAGTGTGCGAGGTTCGGTTCTTTGGTTCCCAATAAGTATGCCCAGCCCTGAACATACTCATAGACAGGACCGGTCCTGAGAATTCGGGGGTTAGAAACGGTTTAAGAAGGAATTTGGGGGATGAAAATTTTTTTTGTATAAATTTGGAGACTTATTTATATATAAAATTTTCTAAAATTTTTGGGGGCTTGAGGCGAATGTTTCATCCGGCTTGGCTCAGGGCCGGCCCTGCTCATAGATCCAATAAACCATTTTCTTCTTCTTCTTCGGTTAGTGTGGAGTTTCACACGCACTTACAAACCGGTCTAAGCAACACCAACAACCTCACGCCATTTATCAGTTTTTTTTACGGGTTCTTTGATAAGTGCCAAGGTTGAGCTGAATCAATCAAGAAGCAGTCATGAAATGGAGGTGGAGTAACAACTTCTGGCGGGAAAGTTTGTTGAGTCTTGAGCTGTATAGTGTAGACTATAAATAAGGAATCTAAGAGTTTGTTAGAGGTTGGCTTTTGGGAAAGAGTTCTTGGGATCTTGAGGTGTGAACCTTAGTGTTTGGGTTTCTGCAAACTAGTTGACTGTTTCTGTTGTGATTTGCCACTGTGCTATATACATCTGGATACAAGTGGTGGATTATAAGTTCAAACAGAGCACAAGACTTAGAGCTGCTTTTGGAGCTGTTTTTAGAGTAGAACTTTACCAGAAAACATGTTACAACAAGCAAGGTCTGAAAGCTTCACTAGTGGATGAAAAAAAAAAAATTCTCTTTTTTTTTTAAATTTTGAATATATTTAAAAGTGGCAAAGGCAGTTTACAATCGATCAACCTCGACCCACCCGGACACTGAATTTGATGACTTACCGGGTCACTGGGTCATTAGATCAATCGAGGGTGAACCGCGTGTTAATAAATAAATAAATTTTATTATATAATAATATATTAGCTATGAAAATAAAAATATATAAACTAAAGTTAATATTTTCTAAATGGTTTTTAATACAAAAAGTAATATTTTGAAATATATATATATATTATGTTTAAAAAGCATTTAGAAAATACTTAACTTTAGTTTTTATATTTTTTTTTTCATCTGACATACAAAATATCAAAAATAGTTTAGACTATTTTAAAAAAATTGTAGCAAGTTAAGAATTTTGAAATCTAAAAAAATCAAGACATAGAATTAATAAATATTTATGTCTAATGTGAATAATAAATTAAACTTCAAATCCAAAATAAACCAAAAGTGAAACATCATTGTGATAAATTGTCAATAATAAAAATAAATTAACACCAAATCACATCAAATAATTTTGGTTCTCTCTACTATAATTCACTTCATTTTCTTCAGGTGGCATGAAATTTTCATCAAACCTAAAAATCATAAATAAAATAGTGTAATTGGTATTATGTATGATAAAAAATCAGAAAGTTTAATCTGAATTTTAAAAATATAAATTTTAAAACTTACCAACAAGATTTTCTAAATTTATCACTTTATCATCTTTGGGATATTCTTCAACTAGTGGTTCAACCGAATCTAAAAACATAACTAAAAACTAAAAACGAAAAAGAAAGTAAAAGTTATCTACGTTTCAACCAGTGGTTCAACCGGTATCGAGTTTCGGATTTTAGTAGGTTTTTGCAAGTTTTTAAATTTTGGAATTTTCACAAACCCTAAACCGGATTTATATAGGATCACCGGATTTACTGGTTTTGAACCGCGGGTCCGGGTCGGTTTTCAAAACACTGACCCATACCAAAGAAATGACCTAATTAACTAAAGCCCATTTGCCCGAGATTACGGTAAGGGGATAGACACATTACTAGCCCATTAGTAACCAAAAGATAAACTTGGAATAAGCCCAATAGCATCCATTCGGAGAACCAAACGACACCAGCTCTTGGAAAATGATCGGATGATTGAAAGATTCTGAGAACCCTATCACATGCAAATTGGAAAAAGCGACCCAACCGAGATCCAAAGGTTAGCCTCAGGAAAGGGAGAGCCAAACTCTCATTCTGGCACTTGCCTCTGCTTGGTTTTGAGGAATTGAAGCCGAGATCCTGTTTTTCTTTACAAAACTTTAATACTCTTTGCGGCTTTACAGTTCAAGACCCCTCACACGGTAACATTGGTGCTGAGGACAGTGTTTGTTTCAAACCTTGGGCATGGGTATACATTGGCTAAGATTATATGTTTCTTGGATCCAAGTCGTTTGGATACAAGCATTAAAGATGAGTGAGAAAAGGACGTTGACCATTTTGGCAAGAAACAGTCCGTTGAGCCACATGCTACAAGTTCACCACGAGGAAAAGACAATGATTCAACCAATTTCTGTTCTTGTTACATGTATTGCGGATGAACAATACGATATCATTCTTCATAATGGCAACCATGTGATACAAAAACATGGCTTTCCTTCCATTGAGAACTATTAGAGGTGAAGTTTACGTGTCAAGTGGACTGGAGATATGCATTACAGCGAGCAAGCCACAACTTATTTGCCATACAATTTTTTTTTTTCTCATTCTTTTAACAGAGGCTTCTTTAACAACAACTTTTGGAGGGGGGGGGGAAAGTTTGTTGAGTTGAGTTGTGTATAGCATAGACTATAAATAAGGTGTTCTTGAGGTGTGAACCTTAGGGTTTAGGCTTGCTTGTACTTGTACGAGTAAGAGGTTCGTGTTACATCAATATACGGTGTCATCGTGCTCTATCATTCTTCTTTCCTTATTCATCTTTCTCTCTAAGAGAAGCTTCTCTCGTCTCTGGCCATGGCTACTCCAACTGATAAATCCGTCCAAGAAGAAGACGAAGTACGGACAGAGGAGGTTGATCCCGCCAAACCAACCGTTCAAGACTTAAACCAGATGCGTACGAGTGGTGAAACGATGGAACGTGGGTCAACCTCGGTTGCAAGTGATCAGAACCCGTTTTTTCTTCCTCCTCAAGAGGATACTCTCACCCTTCTTGGTGGCATTCAGTATGGTACAGAGGAGGAAACGTTTGGGTTACTAGGATTCTCGTCCACGGTACCTTCTAAACTTTGTGATGATCAAGAACGTTTTAGTGATGCATATTGTCTCTGCTTCTTATTAATGTTGGATTAGGTCTATCGTCTCTGTTTTCTTTTCCTGCCATCAATGAAGTCGTAGTCTTGTTACTACTGAGTACTGATACCAAGTCTTTATCAGATTCATACGAGTGGTCAAATGATGGACCCTGGTTCAACAACTTTTGCAAGTGATCAGAACTGCCTTGTTGATTCTAATCCCAACACTTCTGCTCTTAGTCTCAGCATACAAGACCAAGAGTCAGACCAATCAACCGAGAACCAGAATAATCAACAAGACTCGGTACATCCCAAACTTTGTGATTATCAAGAACTTTAAGTGATTAGAGAGTCTATGCCTATTTTCTATATTTTTCTATGCTTCTTGTCCTGCCACTAAGGTTGGATTAGGTTTAGTCGTAGTGATAGAGTGTACGTATACTGTCTCTTTTTTGCTCTGTTTCTTTGACCCGCCATCAAGGTCGGATCATGTTAGTCCTAGTCTTGTTACTACCGATGTTGGTTTAGTTGAGTTGTAGAAGTGGTAGAGTCTATGTCTAGTATCTCTGCTTCTAACGTTGAGTAATCAAACGATGAATCAGCAGGAGCGATCAGTTGCATCTGCTCAGAGGATGATGCCACATCTTAGACCAAGTGTGCGTCCATATCAGCAGGAGCTACCGGTTACACCTTTTCAAGTGCCTCAACAGATGATGATGATGCCGCATCCATATCAGCAGGAGCGACCGGTTGCACCTTTCCAAATGTTTCAACAGAGGATGATGCCACATCTTATAAGACCAAGTGTGCCTCCATATCAGCAGGAGCGACCAGTTGCATCTGCTCAGAATGAGTTTAACCAGCCTTTTGGTATGCAAAGGGGAAAGAGAAAAGTTTATGAGGTAGGTGAGAGCTCCTCCTCTAGGAAAAGGCAAAACGTGGCAGATCTTTCTCCACACTCTTCTCAACAGGGAAGAGTACATGAACCTGGTGGACTGATGGACCAGCTCTTACATCTACACAGTCTTTACAGTCGAGGTCAAGCTCCAAGGGTGCCAATGACGTATAACGAGCAGCATGGTTTCAGCAGCTCTCAGAACAATCTCAGACATCCTTTTGGTATGCGCCAACAGCATCTATGGCAAATTCAAGCTCCTGGGGTTTCAGAGGGGTATCAAGAGTACCTGGAGCGTCTAGGAAGATCATCAGGAGGATCAGCTGTAAACCAGAGCACAATCAGCCAGCGACAACACTATAGCTCGCCCCATGCACCACCAATGCCTGAGCTGAATCCAAATGTGTTTCTTTCTCATGGGTTTAGTGCTGGACGGTATGGTACAACACCACAAACATTGGACCGTCTTTTCACTACCGAGCAAGAGGTCAAGGTCAAAGAGAAAGAGGTTGAGGTCAACACATGCAACCTCAGTTCAACCAAGGAGGAGGAGGTCAATATCAACACCTACACCAAGGAGGAAGAGGTATAGGTCTAAACCTGCAGCAGCAGTTCCACCAAGGAGGTCTAGGTGAAAACGTTCAGCCACAGATACACCAAGGAGAAAGAGGTGGAGATCAAAACCTGCAGCAGCAGTTACACCAGGGAGGAAGAGGTCAACACCAGTTCAACCAAGGAGGAATAGGTCAATATCAACACCAACAGCCACAGTTCCACCAAGGAGGAAGAGGTCGAGGTGAAAACGTGCAGCCACATCTACACCAAGGAGAAAGAGGTGGAGATCAAAACCTGCAGCAGCAGTTCCACCAGGGAGGAAGAGGAGGTGGCCTTTGATACTGAGATCAAGTGGTTAGAGCATGCTTTAGCTTCAAGATGATAAGAACCAAATGATTACTTTGTTGAACTACGTTTCTTTTGAGGACAATACTAGCTGTGTCCCATTAAAAAAAAAAAGTTAATAAGACAATGCTGTACTTGACGAATGATCTAAACGTATACATCTTGGTGAATCTTGAATCAATCTCTGTTTGTAACCTTTGTTCCTTGAATACAACCTCCTCTAGTGTAAAACTCTGTGTTTACTCTATTCTGTGAGCTTGTTTCTCGATGAATTTGCTTTTAGTTTTCTCTTTTTTGAGTGTGTGTTTCTACCTTTAAGCAAACATTTGCTGCGTGTTGTGTTCTTTATAGTGCGTGTAATTGAATCATATGAAACATTGTAAAACGGATCTGTATTTTGTTAGTTACCGAAATGACTTTTTTTGTGAGAAAATATATGTTGTTGCTTAGTGTATAAGATCAAGGATTCGAAACCGTCTTTATTTCTCAAGTAACCAGGATTGTTCAGGGCTTGTTTTAGAATCTCTCTCTCCCAAATAGACATTACATCCTCTACTTGCAGATTAGGTTGGTAACAAAGAGACGGATGAGTTGTAGTGAACAGAAACGATGCAGAGTACCTATTAGGAGGACAAGATTGGTCCTATTAAAAAATTTAAGACAATGCTCTACTTGGCAATGATCTAAGCGTCTAGGTCTTGGTGAATCTTGAACCAGTCTCTGTTTATTATCTTCTCTTTCCTTGAATACAACCTCCTCTACTCTAGTGTAACACTGACTGTTGGTGCATTTGGTTGTTGGTTGTTCGCATCAACTTGTGTCTTCTATCTAATTAACTTATTGTCACTTTCGTTCTAAAGTTCACCAAAACTCTGCAGCAGAATCTCTTTTGGGTCGTTTCTGAAACTCTGGTAACTTCTATCAACTCTTAGTCTTTATTTGTACAAAAGATCAAGACTTTGATTTGAAGAACAGTTTTCGATCTCTTGTCTTATTGGATTAGCGATTTCATAAAAAAATAGGTTTTTATCAAATCTTCCCTTATTGAATATGGTATTTATAAAAACCTTTACAAATCTACTTTATTAATTCAGAAGTACACATATAAAATACCCCTAAGTTTTCACTTTTATTTACAATGGTATGCCACTGAAGTAATTAAATGAACATATATTTAAGTAATCATTGTCTTTTCCTATTTATTAAACAATTTCCTAAATCAAATTTAACTTAATTTTCGTATTAAATATATTTCCTAAAATAAATTAGCTGATTTTTAGGAATATTCATATTTAAAATCGATTTTAACAATATATTAAACTTGGATAACATTACCATTAATTATTTTGAAAAAAAATCAAATTTAAATTTGATATTAAACAATATTATGAATATTCTTAAAATATATGTTTAACTTACCATTAATTATTTTGAAAAATAAAATCTATATATGCTAAGATTTTAAATATATTTAAACTACTTATAGAACAAGATGAAATATTTGTAACTGAATATTATTTTAATATAATTAAATCCCACCTAAGATTATATATTTTTCAAGAATTTCTAGAATATATTTTTATCCATTTCAACAAGATAATTCAATACTGAAATTTAAATATCTTTGAATTATTTGTAAAAGAATATTTAATGTTTATAACCAAATATTCTTTTTCTAATGTATTAAATCTTACCATATTATCTATATCTGATCAAAATATTTAAATTCTTTTTACATTTGACAAACAATTTCATGTTACAAGAAATATTACTCAAACTATCAATAGGTCAATATTAATTTGTCAAAAGTTTAATAGCAGACACGGGTTCTTATTTTTACGATGCATAAACTATTTGATCGTTGTGTTTATAAAAATTAGAAATATAATATTTAAAAATATAAACCGATAGATATTTAAATAATATTTATTTATATATAAAAATGAAAATAAGTCACCGTCCGTCGGACGGTCAAATAGTCTATGGTTATTGGATATAACATTTATAAAAATCCTATCAAATCTCCTCTTATTGGAAAATATGGATTTCATTAGTGGGATTCATAAAAAGTTATTTTGGGTTATTAGAAAACATCATTTACCCTTCAAATTCAGTAAGAAAGAATACCATCTACATAATAGATGGTATTTTAAAAAATTAACTAGAAGAGATGATTGACGTGTCGGAATATTCAAAAACCTTTATTCTTCTTCGTTTTATCATTACCTAAAAAGAAGAAGCTTGAGTTTTTTGTTTGGTCTGATCAATGGCTACAGGACACACTACAAGAGAATTGAGATTGATTGTAACAGAGAGAACAAAACCTCTCGACACACCATCTGTTCCTATACTTCCAGTGGAAAGCTCTTCGAGATGAAGTTTGTAGATCTGGTTTACAAGGTTCAGATTCAGAGACGGGGGTGCTGGGGAGAAGCCAATAGAGAAGTGTAGAGGCTTTACAGAGACACTGAAAAAGATGGAATTTGATAACAAAGCAGAAGTTGTAATCACATCTATCCTTTGGTCCTCCACATTACCGTATCGGATTCCGTAAGATAAAACGGGAATGAACCTGAGCGTATGTGAGTGATCGTCGGTAATTGTGGCTGTGGGAAATGGTTGTGTCGGATCCGGTAGCTGCGATGGGAGGAGGAAGAGCTGTGGGTCATCATGCGCTGTGTTCTTTGCTGTGATACTCAGAATCGCCCAGCCAAAAGGACATTTTACACTAACTCAGCTAGTCGTACAGTGGATCTCAGCGGTTATATACGCATAAAGTAAGTTAAAAGTCAGTTATAAGTCTTTGTGTTTTTCTAAATAGTTATGGTTGACAATGATATTGATATGTCACAATGTGTTACTTGGTTGATATGTGTGAGATGGTTTATGGCGTCGGTGGCAAGACATATTAAAAGAAAACACTCACAATAAAGCTAAGTTGGTGTGAAGCGAAGTAGTTTGTGAACTTTTATTTTGGAATTTTAGGGAAGTAAAAACATAATATATTTAAATTTTTTACATTTGACAAACAATTTCATGTTACAAGAAATATTACTCAAACTATCAATAGTCAATATTAATTTGTCAAAAGTTTAATAACTACACGGCTACTATTTTTACAAGACATAAACTATTTGATCGTTGTGTTTATAAAAATTAGAAATATAATATTTAAAAATATAAACCGATAGATATTTAAATAATATTTATTTATATATAAAAAATGAAAATAAGTACCCGTCCGATCGGACGGGTCCAGCTCTAGTCTATGGTTATTGGATATAACATTTATAAAAATCCTATCAAATCTCCTCTTATTGGAAAATATGGATTTCATTAGTGGGATTCATAAAAGTTATTTTGGGTTATTAGAAAACATCATTTACCCTTCAAATTCAGTAAGAAAGAATACCATCTACATAATAGATGGTATTTTAAAAATTAACTAGAAGAGATGATTGACGTGTCGGAATATTCAAAAACCTTTATTCTTCTTCGTTTTATCATTACCTAAAAAGAAGAAGCTTGAGTTTTTGTTTGGTCTGATCAATGGCTACAGGACACACTACAAGAGAATTGAGATTGATTGTAACAGAGAGAACAAAACCTCTCGACACACCATCTGTTCCTATACTTCCAGTGGAAAGCTCTTCGAGATGAAGTTTGTAGATCTGGTTTACAAGGTTCAGATTCAGAGACGGGGGTGCTGGGGAGAAGCCAATAGAGAAGTGTAGAGGCTTTACAGAGACACTGAAAAAGATGGAATTTGATAACAAAGCAGAAGTTGTAATCACATCTATCCTTTGGTCCTCCACATTACCGTATCGGATTCCGTAAGATAAAACGGGAATGAACCTGAGCGTATGTGAGTGATCGTCGGTAATTGTGGCTGTGGGAAATGGTTGTGTCGGATCCGGTAGCTGCGATGGGAGGAGGAAGAGCTGTGGGTCATCATGCGCTGTGTTCTTTGCTGTGATACTCAGAATCGCCCAGCCAAAAGGACATTTTTACACTAACTCAGCTAGTCGTACAGTGGATCTCAGCGGTTATATACGCATAAAGTAAGTTAAAAGTCAGTTATAAGTCTTTGTGTTTTTCTAAATAGTTATGGTTGACAATGATATTGATATGTCACAATGTGTTACTTGGTTGATATGTGTGAGATGGTTTATGGCGTCGGTGGCAAGACATATTAAAAGAAAACACTCACAATAAAGCTAAGTTGGTGTGAAGCGAAGTAGTTTGTGAACTTTTATTTTGGAATTTTAGGGAAGTAAAAACATAATATATTTAAATTTTTTGTACTCTCCAAACCACTGAAACAACGTTTTTAAGTTTTCATCATTTATCTGATGGAGACTTGTTCAATTCTGCAACTATAATGGAGACTTGTTCAATTCTGCAACTATAATGGAGACTTGTTCACTCTTCTTTCTGTGTACGAAAGTGGACATCGAGAAACAAGAAATAAATTGGTGCTGGAAGATAGTCTATCATACTCTGCACGTATGAAGTTCTCAATGCCAACTCTATCACAGTTTAGGGGTAGCTCAGCTTCCCAGTAACTATTTGCTCTCTCGTTTGCAAAATAAAAGGTTATATACTTTTACATGGCGAAACTAATACTGCATAAACGTGGACCACCTACAGAGAATTAATTTTCTCAGACACTTACACTGAATAAATGCAACTTGCTCCGGGAGCCATGTGTCCAGGGTGGCAGATCGAACCTACCCTCATCAGCTATTGCTAGAAAAAGTAAGTCTCTTATCGACTTGATAAGAAGGACTCAGCTCATATAATAAATCTGAAGGCACAACTTTTTTTTTGAACGGCTGCTTGATTAATTTAAAACAGAGTTTACAAAGAGAGGAATAAGAGGACATAAGTAAAAGAGATAGATGAGAGATCAAGCGAGTCAGCAGCTAAATTGTTTGATCGAGAGACATAAGTAAAAGAGATAGATGAGAGATCAAAGGCTAAATTGAGGATATCATGCAATATTCCAAAAAGTTCCTTGATTGTTTCTCTCTTGTTGATAGCTAGCTCTGATGATAATCTAGATATGTCACTGAAACAATCCGTTCTGTCTCAGTTTGATTTTCGGATTCCGAGCGTCCGACTTGATGGTAACGTTGGAGAACCCTGAGTTCCAAGCTGTGATGATGGCCTTCCGGATCGCTAGGCCTTCTGCAACTAGCGCTGATGAGACAAATTCTTCTGTTCTAGATCTTTTCATGATGACATTTCCTGCCGAGTCAGAACAGATCCAAGCTAGACCCGCAGCGTTAAACTCTCCTTTCCAATCTGCGTCTGTATAGATGATGACTTAATCATGTACTTTTGTGCATAATTGCTTGAAGTACGTGAACATATTTTTCTAGCTAGGGAATGGGCATCAAAGAAAAGCAGAGATTTGATGGAATGAGTCCAATAATAACAAGAACACTAAACTAGGATCTGAGCTTTCATCATTTATCTTATATGTAGACTCGTTCAATCCTGCAACTATAATGGAGACTTGTTCACTCTTCTTTCTGTGTACAAAGTGGACATCGAGAAAGAAAAAATAAATTACCAAATTAATCATCCAGATTAATTTTATTATTGAAATTTTTAAAAAATATATCCTACCAAATCCTACCAAATTCTCCTACTAAATCCCCGTGAGAATCCTTGGATTCAACTAAAACTCTCTAAATTCCCCCGAACATAAAATCTTCAAAACCTTCTCAAACCCCTATTCCAATAAGAGTGAACAAGTCTGTTTTTTCTAGGGAATGAGGAAGCTGATATGGATCACACACTCAGGGTTTAGGGTTCTAGCAAGCTTGGTCTTGTCGGTTACTCTCTTAAAGGAGCTTGTTCAGACACTTTTATCTGATGAATACATAAGTAAACAGTGTTCATGATGAGAGGTAACGAAACTCAAAAATTGTACATTGCTTGTGTTACACTCAATAGATTTTGTATCCCAAATGTTTCTAATACAAAAGCAATAACAGTAGAAAGCAGAATGTGTATTTCAAAATTACGGTTTCAGTAAACTTGTGTAGAGGATAGGGAAGAGAATCACGATGACAAGAACAATAGCGAGTATGATGGCGATACAAGTCCACTTCCTCGAGTTCCTCTGAAGCACCTTAGCTCCCTGCAACTGCTCAGTCCCTCTCATGACGAAAGAGCTTGCCTTCGAAACGTTAGACTCAATGTCGTTGAGTATACTCCCTTGAGCTTCAACAAGAGCTGCCATGTCGAGGAATATCTGGTGTAGCTCAAGCAGACTCCGTTCTATGTCTTTAACCGCGTCGTGCCTTTCTTGAATCTCTGATAATGTGTCCATGATCTGTCCACGGCCTTGCTCTTGTATCGCTTTCTGAAGGAAACGTTCGCTCTCTCCACTTGATATCAGCTTCTCGATGGTCTCTTCGTCTGCCTTTTGGCCCGTTACAGTGAAGTACCTTCAAAGATTCAAATATCAAACACACACAAGAACTTTAACATATAAACATTTGTTGTGAAACAAGGAGGATTGATCTTTGGTGAATCATACGTAAACCCCAAAATGACTAAAAGAAGAACATTACCGGTTTGGTTTGTTAATCGGTTACTTCATTTTGTATTAAACAATATTGTATAATCAAGCTAACCACATTTCGAACTAATCAAAATAAACCAAACCGAATTTATTCTAAATTTTAATAAATTAAACCAAAATCTAACCAAATTAACTCAAACTTTGATTGGATTTTCAAAAACCCAACTAACCGAATCAAACTTTATTTCAGATTATTTTAAATCTAATTACCCAAAATAATTGAACTAACAAATTATAACTGAATTTATCTGAAATTTTAGCTAAATTAAACGAAAATCTAACCTAAATCAAAAACTTTGGTAAGATTTCTGAAAACCGAACTAACCGAACCAAATTTGAGTTAAGCTTACTTCGGTAAGGTTTATGTCAAACCGTACTACCCGCTTGCCTAATCCAAACCCTTCAACAATAAAACTTTCCTTGTGAAACAAGAAAGATTGATCTTTGACTTTGTTGAATCATAGTAAACCCTAAAAGGAACACAAAAATAAGAAGAGAAGTACCGTCTCTCGACTGTTTCTTTGTATTCACTAGCCATTTTGGTACGTAGTCTCTGAAAATCATCCATCATGTCTTTAAGCTTCTTCCCTAACCCACTCACCACAGATGTTCTTGTCCGATCAGCAGAGGAGCCAGGTCCACAACCAGGGACTTTCCTCTGAGCAGCATTTGATTTCTCCAAGGCCACGAGCTTCGTCTTTATCATCTTGACACGTTTCAAGACCTCTGTAACACTCGTGTCCATACGAGCGCGGAGCTTCTTCACGGCCTTGGAGTCATGAACGGTCTTGGACTCTTCGTTAGCATCTTGTAGACGCTTATGAATCTCGTCAACGGCTTTCATATCTTCTTTAACACTCTCCACGTATCCGAAGAACTCATCGAGGTTGCCTGAGTCCAGAGAAGCGTTTTGAGACTCGATGTCGTCGAGCTGGACTTGGTGGTTTAGGTCTGTGTATCTCTTGAACGAGCTTGAGATTAGATCGTTCATGGCGACCAAATCAGAGAAAATGTGCAAATTTCTTTGTGAGAAAAAGGAAGGGTTACATGATTGACATGATGCTAGAGCGAGACCTTTAAGAGCTGTCTGAAAACGAATGTGTTGATTACTAAACAGAGTTATTTTATGAGCTGTGTTTAGGAACCAGTCAGGGGTTTAAAGACCACGGAAGACTTTGTGTGATGATGGAATGTAATTACGACATTGTGATTTGGTTGGCACCATGTTGCAGGGACGTGGTCTCCATTAGTTATTACCACTTTTTATTTCTGTTTAAACATGAAGGCCACTTAAACATAAATCCAGCGTAATTAAAGCCAATGGAGTCAATGTACCTTAATGATTTTATGAATTCGGTACAAAGTCTGATCTAGTATGCTTATATATTAGTATGATTCAGATTTCAGAACATGGAAAACAAAGCATTTTCTTAAATATAAGAATGTTTGAATATATTGAGAAATATAGTTTTGATTTAGATATTGTTAGTCCAACACATTAAAAATATAAAATTGTTTGGCTACTCAAATTTATGGTACATAATCAACATTAATTTCTCTACATATAGATAACAAAATTACTAAAGAAGACTTCATACACTGCTGAAATTAAAATTAAATTAATGTAAGACCAAAAATTTATGTCAACTATTGGTGTACACGCCATTTTTCATCAAAATCAGAACAATCTGTTACAAATACCACATCTAAAAATGTTTTCATACACCCTGTTCACCATATCACAATTTCGCATTTTGGGTGTATATTCTTTACAACTTTTCATCAGTTCCCCTAATCACAAAACCAGCTTTAAATATTATCTCTGTAAATCAACAAAAGTAGAAGTCTCTGTTTATCTCTAAATAAGAACTAAACACCACTTAATTAATCACGTTATTTCTAGTTTTTTTTTGTAAATATTCTTTTTTATTCACTTTTCAGTAATCAAATTATAAGATCAAAACCAAACTAAACATACTTTCGAATCATGGACACAACCATTTATAACAATAGAAAAAAAACTGATTTAAGCTAGTCTCATAGAGAGTTCTTTCTGTTTTACACATAAGACACTGACACAAAGCTAAAAGAGTCTTAGACCTCGACAAGACACAACAACAACATCTCTCTTAGTATGCAACATCTCTCTTAGTATCCACCTTTCACCTGAGTGGTCTCGAGAAACCTCCCAAGTTGAAGAGAGTGTGAATGGAAGCAGCGTCGGTCACGAAAGGAATCTGAGCATAAACTCCAGCGAGTGCGCACCGTATGCATTCAAGAAGCAGACAGATATACGTAAACCCAATCGCCATCCAGTAATACATCCCAAGCCGTCCTTTGAAATGAATCAGCGGGAAGAAGTTGCTGGTGCACCAAATGATCTGAAGAGCCGTTTCGAGAAGCATACCCATCATCATGTGAAACCTAAAGTAATGAGGCAGCTCTCTGTTCTTGACCACGAACATGTAACCCAAGTAACAGTACAGCATGAAGAACCAGCTCGGCCATCTGTTTATCGCTCCGGGGATGAAGTAGATCATGTCTCCGATGGCGTCGTACTTTTCTAGAAAAGGTTGAACGTAGAACCCAACATCAGATATCTGGAGGGATATCAAGTAAGGGATACAAGCCAGTGTCCTCCACCACCATTCAGGTCTCTCTGCGATTTTAGGGAGTTTGATTTTGAAGAAGTCATCTTTGAATGCTCTCGCGGGCTTTAATGGTCTCTGGCGTCTCCCAAAACCGGCAGCCAAGGGTGGCAAGCCGTGAGCAAAGAGCTGGTTAGATGATGCTGATGCAAAGTCCACGGAGGGTGCAGTTGCTGTATATTTTATAACAATTGGAATGAGTTAAACCCACAGTAAATAATCTGAAAGTCTCAGAACAGACACAGGACAAGCTTCTATAGTGATTTTATACAAAGATCCTTTTTTTGTAATAAAGAGTGAAAACACACTAGTTAGTGTCTTCCAATCCTAATTATTGTCACGATTTGTTATTATGTTGTTATACAATATATTATATATGAATAGATACCTTGAAGAGGAGCAATCTCACGGGGACATGTTGAGTTTGCTGACAGTTTTAGTTTTGGGGATGAATCGAACTTGGGGAAAGACACCGTTTGATTCAGATACTTGTTTAGGATTGGAGTATGCTTCCTGGTTTATTAAAATCACAATCACAGAACGGTAAATAATCTAACTGAAAGATTCTAAACAAACGCGGCATCAAAAGACTCGAGAAAACATAAAGAAACAAGACGACGACGTAACGTTGGGCCGCAAGTGAGACTCAGATCCCAATTCTAAAACGCAGAATCACGGAATGGATACAAAATCGACGATTCTAGATTCCAACAGTAACCATCATCCCAAGAGCCAAAAATCAACCAATCATAGGTAAACGAAGAGTCCTAAATCAACAACCGATGCAATCGCAATATCTATCGACAACGAAAACGAAGCGAGATCCCTAAAAAGGATTGAGTGAGATCATGAGTTGATTACGATGTTGAGAAGAGAGCGAGAAGACGAAACCTGGGAGGAGCGAGAAAAGGAATAGAGCCACGGTTGGTGGCGGTGGTGGTCGCCGCCAAACCCTGCATAATTTCTTCTGAGGCAAAAATCCTCGGGGGGGGGCTCTTCTTTTAGGTTTTCGATATTAAAATAAATCAAAAATCACAAAAAGAAGAGTGTATCTTTACGTGCAAGAAATATGAATGAATGAATCTACCTGATTTTTTTGACGAGGTATTTCTTAAGGAACTCTCTCGAACTTGAGTGACTCAGCAGTCTTATTGGGCTTCAATTGAAGCCTAAATACACATAGACCGGTTTACGTAAAACCAATGATTGTGTGTTAAATGTCAATGGCTTAACATTAATTAGGCCGGTTTACATTTAATTCAAAAATAATGGGTAGGTGTAAAATACGATTTTACTTCTAAATATACTAGGTGCTTTTCCCGTGCATAAATATTTATAAAGTAAATATATATTATAATAATTTATTGCTATTTACTTTTAATTTTAAATTAATTTATAGTTTTATCCATAATTTATATTAATAATTTATATTACTTTAATTAGACATATAATTTTAGATATGTTATATCTAGTCGGTTTTGTTGTTTTTACAATCAGTTTAATTATCATTTGGATATATTAGGTTGCATCTATTTCTCTGAATTCAATTATAAAATTTTTCATTCAAAATATGTTAAAATTTTGATTAATTTTCTTATTTGCATTAGGTTGGTTTTTGTCTTAGATATGTAAATATATTTTTAGAAAGATTATTTATAACTTAAGATATATTGTGCTTAGAATGAAATAAAAAAATAAACTAAAGTGTTTGGTTCCAAATTACGTAAATTAATATAACGATAATATTCTACAATCTCATGCATATATATAAATTTTACAAAAGAACTAAATTAAAACAGTTGCTTAATATTTTATTTTCATTTGTTAAGGTGTTTTGAGTCATCTTATAATTTATATTTATAAAATAAATTATTATTATTATTATAAAATTATATTTTCTTATTATAGTTAAATCTATGATTTTAGATATAAATTGGATTAGTCGAGTCACTCATGTTGTGAGTATCTTAAGTTACATATATTCTTTCAAATTCAAACTCAGGTATAATTATTTTTATTATAATTAAGTCAAGTCAAATTAATTTTATTTATCGTTTAAATGTGCATGTATTTTCATAATATATATATATATATATATATATATATATATATATCAAATTAAATTTTGATTTAAAAAGAAATTAGAAAATAAAACGATGATCTATAGAAAGTTACATAATAAGTAATTGATACGTTTTTAGAAGCTCATGAACACATATCAATATTTACAATAACTAAAATATTTTTATAAATTATAAATGATTTTATGCCTTTTGGTTATGGTTATATTAATTTCCAAAAATATAAAAACATAAAATTTATAAGAAAATTTAATATTAAGAAAACATATAATTTCAATAATGTAAAATATAATATATCTACCTCATTAAAGTGTATAGTGTGATTTTAAAATATTTTGTTATTTGATCAAAAGATGTTCATTGTTAAAATTTATTTTTCATTTTTAATATCTCTTAGAAATAAGTAGTAAAAAATTGTGATTGTATTTGAGAAATCTTATTATATAAGTAAAAAAAATTTATAGATATTTTTTGCTGCAATTGAAAGATATTATGGTCAAATAAATATAAGAAAATACAAAAAACATTTCAATAATACTAATTATAAAATATTTTATTCAATAAAACATATCCGTTTATGTTACTTAATTATTTTATGTAATTATCTAAAAAATAGATAAATATATTAAAAATATTTCTGTTACTGTGAAAATATATATTGTTGTACTGTTTAAAATTATGTTTTAAATCAATAATATTTCTTTTTCTAATATAAAAATTATCTGTGAAAATATAAATATAAAGAAAGTATATTAGTATATTTTATGTTATTTAAAAATATTTTAAAATGGAATATTACTATTTTGTGAACTTTCCTTTTTAATTAAATCATATTATTTATACATATATTTTCGTTTTTAAATTCTCTTTATAAAATTTAAAATATTTACTTTTTATTATTTATGTTATTTGAAAAATATTAAAAAGTAATTTAAATAAAAAATTAATAATAATATTTAAATATAATATTTTAATTCAGTAAAGCTATCATCGTAATCAAACACTGTGAGAGTTAACGTGAGTGTGACACGTAGGAAACTGAATTCTCAATTAATATCATAGAGATTAAAAGTTAGAAATATTTTAGTAGTTTTTTTTGAAAAAGGGCTTTTAATATTTTAGTAGGTTACGTTTTGAAGATTTTTTCTGTTCAAATTACAAAACGTTTTCAATTTTTGATATAAAATTTATTGTTGTTTGTACTATATGATCTTTTATATTCTACATATTATTTTTTATTAGTTAAATTATGGTTAGTTAGATAATTAATAATGTTTTTTTAAGAAAATGTATAAACTAAATGTTTTTTCTAATTTGTGTGTACATTTCCAAAGCGTAGAATAAAAAGAAACATAAGGGATAATAAACAACCTTGATTTTTTTTGTATGTAAAACTGAATCAATTTACTCTCCCGTTTCATAGAAGTGTCATTTAGATACTTTTGAACATATTTAGAAAATGATTGAAATTCATTACGTTTTATTAATTATATCTATTTGACCAATGTTATTTTAGATAGGTAACTTTATTTATAAATTAATGTAATTTGTAATCTATTTTATTAATTCAGAAGTACATTTTAAAAATACCCCTTAGTTTTTCAACTTATTTACAATGGCATGCCACTAAGACTATTAATTAAATTTCCTATTTTAATGCTTGTCTTTTTTCAGTTCCATTAATGTGTTGTCTTAAAATAAAATTTAACTTCATTCTCTAATTAAATCGATTTCAATTTTATCTTTATTATTAAAATAGTTTTCTAATATTTCTTAAAATAATTTTAGCATTAATATGACGATTTAATAATTTCCTAAAATAACTATTTGTTATATAATTCACTGTTATTAATTTTTTACAAATCTTAAATCAACATTTTAATATATTATATATACATAAAATCTGAATAAATGAATTGATGTTACAAAATCTATACTTTATTTATCTATTTCATGTATCTTACTAACTCATAATTATTTATTTCGACATATTTGAAATTATCGAAATTGAATAATATATTTCATATTATTTATTTCGACATATTTGAAATTATCGAAATTGAATAATATATTTCATATATAATGTATCATTATCTATCTTTTTATTTATTTTCCATTATTCTTTATATAATACTAAATATTGAGACTCATTTGATTGTTAATAAAAATGCAAAAAAAATTCAACGTAATAAAACTAACTATTACAAATGCATCATTGGTATAAGCAAAAAAATAAAAAATAAAATAAATACCCGCCCGATCGGGCGGGTCAAGGTCTAGTTAATATTAAACTGAAAGTAAGTAAAAATTGTTTAAAATAACACTATTTAAGAAACAAAACGAAGTATTTAGATTAGAAAAAACTTTAAAGAAGTTGTCAGATTAGGGAACAGAGTATTCTTGACTTGGGGACACTGTACAATGAGTTCATAAATCAGAAAATGGACTGATGTGAGCGCTTGGGTTGCTCCATGGTTGCCAGTTCCCCTCTAAGGTTTGTCAAAAACTGGTTTAATATTAGAGACTGGGGATGGTGGAGTGAAGAAAAGACAAGAGGATAGTCATTGATGTAGATGCAGACCTGATTCTTTACGTGACCCTCTTTGCAAATTATAACTATCAGCGACCCAAATTCCTAATTGACAATTTATAATTATATTCGACCTTTTTATTAATTTCTCTCTTTTGTTATTTCAATTTTTGAAACATTTACCAAATTGAACCGATATTTTTGTTTCACTTAGATTTCAGTTCGAACATTTTAAAACTCTTATAATTTTTGCTATGTTTAGTTAAATTCAGTTTATTTAATTTCAGATAAATCAGCTCATTTAAAAAAAAAATTGAACTAACAGAGAACCAAATCAAAAATTAAACTTTAATTGGTCCTTTTTAAATTGAAACGAACCCAAGAACAGAACCAAACTAAAAAAAAAAAGTTTGGTTCGGTTCGGATTAGGCCTGGGCATCCGGGTCTTCGGGTCGGGTTCAGATCGAGTTCGGGTAAGCCTTGTCGGGTCTAGGTCTTTCGGATCCTGGAAATTTAGATCCATATAGGTACCTACAATTTTTTGGGTCGGTTCCGGATCGGGTCTTGTCGGGTCCGGATCGGTTCGGGTCTATAATTAAAATACCCATAATTTTCGGATTCGGGTCGGGTCCGGATCGGTTTCGGATATTTAGAATCTAAAAAGGAAGTGAAATACTCAAATTCCATCAAATTTAGTCAAAAATTATTATATATATCTAAAATTTTACAAAATAACTATTAATAATTAAGATGAAACATTTTTAACTCTATATTTTACATTTAAAATTTCATATTACTTAAAAATGTTACAAAAATAATAACAAAGATTATTAATAATAATATATTTTAAAATTTTTAAGTCGGGTTTGAATCGGTCCTTATCGGGTCGGGTCTATTCGGATTCGGTTCTTTTCGGGTCCGAGTCTATTCGGGTCGAAAATTTTTGGACCTCAATAGGTACTTGTAAATTTTCGGTTCAGTTTTGGATCGGGTATTTTCGGGTCGGTTCCGATTCGGATTTTCGGGTCCAGGTAAAAATACTCAGACCTAGTTTGGATGGTTTGGATGATAATCCGAGAGCTAATAAGAATATTTTGATCTACAACCTTTTTTCTGCCAACATAACCTATTGACTATTGTTGAAAAAAAGAAATCAAACACGGCATGTTAACTTTTCTGTCTTTGTGTTTTTCACGTTACCAAATTAGTGAAAACTCTTTATACAGCGTTATAAATTCAAATGGGACTAAAAAGTAGATCACTATCGATATTAAAAGTATTTTCACCCAATCAAGAGTCAGGACTATATGTTACGAACAACACATTTAGTGTAGTTACTGAAATGCACTCCATTGTCTATATGAAAACTTCGCAATTTCGCATGTCAAATTGTTAATCAAAAAGTTGGCACCATAATTTATTAGTAGATTTAAAGATTTCTATACTTAAGTCCGAGGTTTAAAAATTTTAGACAATGCAATTTTTTGCAAATTATAGGATGTATAACTTATTAGGGATTCCAAAGAACAAAATCTGTTCCTATATCAAGTATGCAACACCATGGGTATCATCTTTTTCTTTTCACCTTAGTGGTCTCGAAAGTGTGGATGGAAGCAGCATCGGTCACGAAAGGAATTTGAGGATAAACTCCAGCGAGAGCGCACCGTATGCATTCAAGAAGCAGACAGATGTATACGAATCCGATCGCCATCCAATAATACATCCCAAGCCTTCCTTTGGAATTGGAATGAATCAACGGGAAGAAGTTGCTGGTGATCCCTATGATCTGAAGAGCTGATTCGAGAAGAATACCCATCATCACGTGAAACCTAAAGTAATGAGGCAGCTTTTTGTTCTCCACCACGAACTTGCAACCCAAGTAACAGTACAGCATGAAGAACCAGCTCGGCCATCTGGTTAACGCTCCGGGGATGAATTTAATCATGTCTATGGCGTCGTACTTTTCTAGAAAAGGCTGGACGTAGAAACCAACATCAGATATTTGGAGGGATATCAGATAAGGGATACAAGCCAGTGTCCTCCACCACCACTCAGGTCTCTCGGCCATTTTAGGATGTTTGATTTTGAAGAAGTCGTCTTTGAACGCAGGCTCGTATGATCTCCGTCGTCGACGTCTCCCAGAACCGTCAAAGGGTGGCAAACCATGACCAGAGAGTTGGTTAAATGATGCTGATGCACACAAGTCAGTGTGTTAACCACATTAGAACAGTAACTAATCTAAAAGTCTCAGAATCATATAGAAGTAGAACAGACACAGGACAAGTTAGTGCTTTCCATGTCACGATTTGTTACTATGTTGTTAGACAATAAATGTTTATAGAAGCATGCATGTGGTGAGTCGAAATAATACCTGAAAGAGGAGCAATCTGACGGGGAGATCTTGAGTTTGTAGACAGTTTTAGTTTTGGGAATGAATCGAACTTGGTGAAAGACACCCTTTGATTCACATACCTGTTTAGGATTGGACTATGATGCTTCCTGGTATATCTAAAACTATGACCACAAAACGGTAAACATGAGTTGATTTATGATGTCGAACAGGGGGGGGGGAGAGAGAAGAAAACGAAACCTGGGAGGGAGAAAAGGAAGAGAGCCAGTGGCGGTCGTAGCCGCCAAACCCTGCATAGTTTCTTCTCCGGCGAAAACCTCTGAGAACCTCTTTTAGGTTTCGATGTTAAAAATAAATCAAAAGTGTATCTTTACGTGCAAGAAATTTTCTAAGTAGGAGTTTTCTCGAAATTGAGTCAAATTTATTGGACTTTCCATAATTAGGCCGGTTTACTTAAAACCAAGCGGACTGTTATAATTAGGCCGGTTTACATGAAATACTTAAATTCAAAGTAACGGTTCCGGTAAAATACAAATCCTCTTATATATTAAAATAGAAATCAATTAAATGAATTTTGCTGTTAGATCACTCGTGAAGTCTTAATGAATTGTTATAATTTAACTGGTTATTAATTTTTTTATTTCTACTTATTTAAATTAAATATAAAAATAAAAGAAATCCTAGAAATGTTTATGGTCCCCAACTTTTCAGATCCGGCCCTATCTATCTATCTATCTATCTATCTATCTATCTATTTATCTATTATTATAAAGATGAGTTTTAATCACTTCTGGGCGTGCCAGCTCGGATGACAGGTCATAAATAGGAGCTCTCCTACGTTGACACGTCGGATCCACACCGTATCACTAAAGCTGTGTTTTGTCGAGACGGGCTTCGCATGGGCTTCGTCACTCGCTACTCAAATGCTCTTCGACGTGAGGCCCATTGACACCATCTTCTGCCGAAACCCCTCCTCTATGCCTTCATCTCCGTCTCTTCCGTATACCGTTCAACGTTTCTGTCTTAACCTGTACAATGAATCTTCAGTTTACATTTAAGGCACTAACTCTCACGAACTCTCCGTCTCCCTCTTTTACAATTAAACCAAAAACACCTCAAACGCTATAAGTAGGAGAGGGTTGAGAGTGGAATCAATCATCACCAACACGCTCTCTCAATTTATTTTCTCTCATAACCTAAAATCCTCCTATGAAACCGTCTTCGTCTGATGCTGTTGTTGCCCATTCAGCCATCCGCACACTCTCCGGCTTGGTAGAACTATGTTGGTCGGCTCCATCGTTTATGGGACTTGCTAAACATCAAGAAAAATCGAAAATTTCTGGGAATCCATCTCTTCTCCTTGATGAAAAGGTATTGTGGTCTTACGCTATCAAGAATCATATTTCTCGATCTCTTTTTTTTTTTAGAAAGAAGTATGATTTAACTCTTCTCACTTCCAATAAAAAATTCAGTGATCCACAGATTTATTCCTGCTGCTTGCGCCCAAACAATTATTGATGAAGCCATGAACAATGCTCCAGTGATCAAACTCCGAAAATTCATGCTTCGTAAGTTTGACCACAAACTTAGAACTCCCTAATTTTTGTCACTTACGTTTGCTAATTTATATTTTAATTTTTTGTGCATGATTTTGTTATGATTCATTATCAGTTAAGGAAGATCTTGATATAAACTGCACACAGAACAATGTAATATGCAGAGATACTGTACATGATTTTTTTTCATTGTGCAATGATGTAGAAGACCTTGCTCGCTGTGATGTACTTGGTTATGAATCTAATGAAAGAAGTTGAACTTGAAGAGAAGGATGCGGAGATGTCAGTGTCAGAAGCTACTAAGGGATGTTTGGATACTCTTGAAAAGGTTGAGGAGTTCAAGAAGATGCTGAAACATGTCAAGGAAGCAAATGACCTGGTAAGGTTATTATATTACCTGTGCTGATAAGTGATAATTACAGTACGGACTGACTTCTTTTTGTTTTCGTAGAAGTATATGGAAAGATGTCAATTTGGCAACTGAAGCAAAAGAGCTTGAAAACCGATTGCTCAACTTATCAGAAGAACGAATTAAGAGAGATGCCTTCATGTCCTTTATGAGGCATGTTACATCAGCTAACTATAAATTTTACCTTACTATTTTTTTCTAGAGAGATTCTATCTAATTGTATGCATTTGTAGATGCGTGAAACTCTTATAAGACTAGCGGCAGCATTGGAGATGAAAAAGGCTACTGAGCAAGAAAAGAAAGCAAACTTAGACTCTCCACTTAAGGCACTTCAGCAAGAAGCAGAGAAAAACTCCAAGGTAAAAGTCATTGTTGTAATAAGCTTCAACGATAAAGTTTCCTCTCATTCTCATAATTATTTCCTTTTGCAGCTTCGAGAGTTTCTTATGGATTGTGGTCAGGTCGTTGTCAGTAAGTCCCATTATTTTCCTGCGGATATTCGTTTCAGATGAATCTCTAATCTCTGCTTGGTTCTTTGAGCAAAAGAGAAGTTTCTGTCATACGTCAAGATGTGAAGCTGTTGAAAGAAAAATTTGACGAGTGTCAATAACAAAATTTGTGTTATTTCAGAAAAAATTGTCATCTATGAGGAGCTTGGAGCTTGAGACTCCTGCTGAGCCGTTAAAGGGAATGCTTGAAACCTCAAGAAATAACTAGAGCCTAGAAGAAGCATAAGAAGCATCTTCCTCATTGACCCGAAAGTACAAAAGAAACCCGAATTTTCCTTTAACATATTGACATTCCATCCTAATTGTAATAAGTTTTAAAATCATATAAGAATACAGTGGTGGTGGAGTTGTCACATTCCATCCTAATTGTAATAAGTTTTGATCCTCGGCCACCTCGATTGTTGGACTTCATCTTCATACTGCATGCTGGGCATGAAATAAACTACTCTTCTGTACTCATCATTAAGTGTATGTTTTTCATGAATAAGTTTGTGTCCACTAAAATGGGAGTGAGTATTTGGATTTTCTTTTCATCCCTTAGTTTCTTGGAACTGGTGATTAACTATAATGATTAATATATCAAATAAAACCAACAACTTTAAATAAAAAATAAATAAATTAAAAGATATAATGAAAATAAAAGTTAACGCATATGTTACCTAACAAAAGAAATATGTAATATATTTTTTTTTTTTTAAATCATAACTAATTCTCCATGTAACATGGTTTATTTAATCTTCAAATACAATAACATGAACAAAATCTAACTATATTTTATATTTTTATATAATAAAAAATATATTTTTATACAATATAATTGTTTTAATTATTTTTAAATTTACATCTCGCCCGTAGGGCGGATCGATCCTAGTATTTAATATAAATAATTTTGATCAAATATTTTAGTATTTGATCAATTATATTTATAACTATATAATATTATGAACCAAATTTTTATATAAAATAATATAATTTTTTTATATTTTACACAATGAATTATATTTGTATATAATTTTATAATAACTATTAAAATCTTATAAATTTCACACATGCCTTATAATACATTAATAAAAATTTAAAATTATTTATCATCCTAGAAAATCAATTTATCCGAATTTTAAAACTATTTCTAAGAGTATATAAGTCATTTGTAAAAATATAAATTATATATTAAACTAGGAGTCACCTAAGTGATTTTTGGTTAAGTGTCAATCATTTATAAATACTTAAAAATTTGTTATAATTTGATTGATGATTTTTAATATTTTTTATTTTAGTTATATCTAAAAATTAAAAAATAAGTTAGAACAAATTAACATCACTTACAAATAATCTAAATAATATAATGATTTATGTTTATTAATTGGTGAATTATATAAAGAATAATAGTTTTTGTTCATTTAATTTTGTATCTGTAAACAATATAATATAATGAAGAAACTCCTTTATATAGAATCAATATACTAAGTTTATATTTTACATAAAAATTATACTCATATACAAAATCTAACCTATATTAAAAGGAAAATAAGGTGAGAGGAGAAGCTGTCCACGTATGAAGAAAAAAATCAGCCAATAGGAAAACTTTGTTCTGCCATGTCATTACGGCTTTTGTCAAAACTCAAAAGAAAATGGGATTTTTGTTTCATTTTAATAATTAACCGTGGCCCATGCGAAGTCCACTTTTCCAAAGCTAATGTTCTTCGAGGTAACCGATGATTGTATCCGGCGCTTCAATTTTCTTCAGTCACCGTTTCTTCAACGTATTTATCTCAACCAATCTGAATCATTAGCTTCTGTTCTTCAATCCTGTTTTAATGGTTTTGTTCCATCTCCCCCGCGGTTTCTCCTCCTTTTTAAATCATACCTTACATCAAACTGAAATCTACATCACCGAGAGAAGAAGATCGCTATGGCTATGAAGCAAGCTTCGAAATCTCCAAAACAATGGCGGTTCCAGTTGTCGATCTCCTCAACAACTCCGATTCATCATCCGATGAAGACTTCAGCGACTCTGAAGTCTCTTACTGATCTGAGGACGAATCCATGGAAGACGAACCGGCCGAGTCGGAAATCACCACTGCAACAGGTACAACTCATATCACTCTCGCGTTTCTAATCCTATCAAGCTTGATGGATCGTTAATATTTAGATTAATCCTCTCTCTGATTTCGTCTGCTGTTTACAGAAACTGAGACAAACGTAGCGAAGAGGAGGATGAAGAGGAGTTTTGGATCAAGTATCCTTTTTTGAAGAGTTTCCTGAGCACCAGTGTCGCTCAAGGTTTTATTCCAGAGTGTACTATGTTTTCGAGAGAGCCAAGCTTATCGGATATGACAAGGCCAAGGAGCTGGACGAAAGAGGCAAGGCTTTGTTTCTCAAGGATCTTGAAGCGTGCAAGGAAATGTGTGAGCTCATTGCATCTGCCATCACCGCTATGAAGTCGGTTAAATGATTTTGTTGATTTCGTTTTGTTCCGCAACAACAAGTACACATCAATTTTTTTTCCTTTTATTCATGTGCAGAAGAAAAGAATTAAGGCTCTTTGTTTACTTCTTTATCCCTTGAATAAGTATGTTTTTGTTTTGCTTTTTGCAGTCTAGACACGCTATTGTGGGCGTAGATGCAATGCTGGAGTACCTTTCAAAGGACATGTGCTGATAAGGTATGTTCATTTTACTCTGTTTACATATTCATATACGTAATGATTTGATATCTTCTTGCTATTAAAGTCATATCTGAAGTGCAGGTTCCAATTCCCCGTGTTCCTGATAATCTATCAATTTTCGATTTGCACACCTATGCATGACGAAAGTCATCTGGAACTATTTTACGTCTGAGATGTTAATGTTTCTTTTGTCTTTTGAGGTGTATTTAACTTTATTTTCTTTTGGAATTATGTTCATTTCAAGAGCTGATCAGTGCGACCTACTATATTACAAATCATTAGATCAAGAGACGTAGCCTTGGTTCACTCTAATGTTCATCGTTCTGATTTGCTTATTTACAGGTGCAAGATGATCCATACTTCAATGGCATATCAAATTCAGAACGTGAACCATCAACACAACCAATTACAAAGCCTGTCTTTCGATTTTGAGAGAAATAAGATAACTTAAAATGATGTCTGGATTTCCCGAAAGTTAAACAAGCAAAGAGCCTTATTTATTTTTTCTACACATTTTTTTGGTCGAAATGTTAAAATTCATACCAAGCTTTTTTGAGTTTACATGATTTGTAGAAGCCACTTATTCAAGAACAAAGCAACAAAGGAAACAGAGCAAAACAGTTACAGGACAGATAGAAAGATGGAGAGATAGAACAGTTATTTTTTCTGTACACATTTTATTTTTTTTGGTTTCGTTTAATCTGCTTTTCATTGCTTTTAACAATCATCTATGGAAAATAAAAGAACTGTTTTGCTTTCCACGCTCTAATTCCAGAAACCACAGGAAGGCTGGAGACTGGCAGAGAGCACATGGCCAGGCGAGGAGCAGTGCCAATGGAATAAGAGCGGTGGCAACGTCAATTGAGATCAGAATAAGAAAAAATAAAAGAATTCTTCGCAAGATCACAAGATTCACGACTTATCAAACCAAACACAAGGTAACATATTAAACTTCTCAAATTGAATTAATATCCATGTTCTCAGTGGTGATCAGCTTAGCTTCGTGTTAATAACTAATCAATGATTTCTGAGTTTCATTCTTTATATTATTATTAGTGTGATCTTATGTTTGTTTGGTTTTAAATCTTCAAAGTTTGAGGCTTTAAAGTTCCTTAGTAAATTTGTTGTGAAATCTTCAAAGTTTTACTAAAATCAGAAAAACAATTAACCGCAGCACAGAGATGGTAATTTCTGTTGTAATACTGACTTCATTTTTAGTTTCTGGTCTCCCTAAAGGCCCCATGGTATGTGGCTGTGCTTTTATTTGTGCACATGTCAGTACATTAAAAGAACCAATAGATCGTGTTGTGTTGTTTATGTCATGTAATGGATTTTTAGGTATCCTTACTATTTGAGGCTTTGAGGCTTTCCTTGAAAATGTTCCTGTGCTAAAAGCTATGTTTGTTACTTTATATTAAGCTTTATGTTTTTCTTTTTAGTGTTGTCCAGCTGGAGACATAGTTAAGTGAAACGGCAAAGAGGCTGGAGCAGAAGACTTGAAAAGCAGAAGCGAGGGCAAATGAATTTCAGAAATGGTCAGGTGATGAGATTAAGAAGCTGAGAAAAAAATCTGGAGAGGGCGAAAAGAGCCAAAGGAGCTCCAGAAAAAAAAAAAAAAAGGAAAATGCATCAGTCTGCAATTGAGAATCAGTCTATAAGGTTTTCAATTATTCATCAGTCTGTGGTTTTATCAACAAGAAGACAGAGTAAGTATAGGTAATTAGAGATGCACATTAATATATTTTCTCTTTTGATGCTGGACAAATATGACTGTAGTTAATTTTTTTTCCTTGGTTTAGAACGGCCAGGGAGGAAGTCGCGGTGGTGGAGTACGTGGTGGCCTTGGTAGGAGTGGTGGATTCAAAAGGGAGCCCAGGAACAACGATGGTCCTGCTAATGAAAACGGATACGTTGGAGGCTACAGACGCTCATAAGGAGATGGAGCGAGATGTGGTGGGTCTGTGGGTGGATACCGTGGTGGTGGTGGTCGCCATGGAGGCTTCAGCAGTGGAGAGCCGGGTGGTGACTTTGAACGCCCACGGAACTTTGACCGCGAGAGTGGAACAGGTCACGGAAATGGGTTTAAACGTGATGGAGCTGGCCGTGGCAACTGGGGAACCAACGAGGATGAAATTCCTCCAGCAACTGAAGAATCCGCAGCAGTGGTGGAGAAGAGTCTGCATGTTGAGAAGGAAGGTGATGAAGGTGAAGCAACCAAAGAGACACCTGTTGAAGAGAAAGCAGAGAAAGAGCCCGAGGACAACGACATGACTCTGGAAGAGTATGAGAAGGTTTTGGAGGAGAAGAGGAAAGCTCTGCAGACAACCAAGATTGAGGAGAGGAAGGTTGATACAAAGGCGTTTGAGACCATGCAACAGCTCTCAAACAAAAAGAGCAACAACGATGAGGACTTTCATCAAGCTGGGAACAGAGAAGGACAAGCGCCCAGTTGAGAAAGAGGAGAAGACCAAGAAGTCGTTGAGCATAAATGAGTTTTTGAAACCTGCGAATGGAGAGATATACAGAGGTGGTTACCGTGGTGGAAGGGAAGGACGTGGAGGTCGTGGACCAAGAGAAGGAACTGAAGGAAGAGGTCGTGGACAAGAGAAGCCGATGGAGGAGAAAACCAGAGAGCTGCTGCACCAAAAAGGGTCGCTCCTGCACCAAAAATTGAAGACGCCGCACAAATCCCTACTCTGGGAAAGTAAGGCTCTTCTGTTTCCTGGCCCTTTAAGCCTCTGGTCTTGACTCTTTGTTTTTGTAATCTCTCTCACCTGGTTTGGATTTTGTTCTTCTGATTCAGATTTTTATTGTTATACCCTTAGTTTTGTTTAACGAACCCAAATTTTGGGAGTTTTTAATATTGTTAAATGTGGCAGAAAGAAAAAAAACGGTTTAATCTTTTTATTTACTGGTAATTACTCTTTGCTTTCATTTTTATATTTTATCAAGTGTTCTTTAGACTCACTGAAAAAGTTCATAAAACTAATACTGAAAAAATTAAAGGCAATAATAACGACAGGTATGTGAATTATTAAACGAATTATATAGTAATTCAAAAATAATTGACAACTATTACACCATTGACACCAATCATATGAGTCGAAGCCTTGTGGTAAAGATTCATCGAGTAAAGTTTGAAGTAGTAGTCTTTGTGAAGACTATGTCTTTTTTGTGAAGACTATATGTCTTTAAGATTAAAATAAGAGTATTTGTGAAAAAATGTTTCAAAACGATTGAGCAAAGCAGGCTTCAAATTTTTTTGTCTGAGTAAAATATGCTACATATTAAGCCTTTTCAAAAGAACATATTTTCTTTATCGGTTTTAACTTTTAAAGCATTCCTTTTGATGATATTGAAATATATGTTAAACTCTTTCTTTATTCAAAAGAAAAGAAATATATTAGATCTCTTATGTATGTTATTTTGATTAATAATATTCGTTTGGTTTTCCTTTATTAGAAATTCGGTGTGCGAAAACAAGTCCACTTCTTACTTAAAGAACATTGTAAGTTGATGAGATGTGACTATCCATTATCAATGTAACTCCTTTCAAAATGTACGAACATAATATCTTTTTGGTCAGATTAACATAATATCTATTATGATAATTCTTTTCACAGAGTAATATATATTCAGACAAAAGATAATAAATATTATTCTATGAATGGTTAATTAATTTATGCATAAGTTAAAATTCACTTTATTTAAATATTTTCAGGACTAAATATGTGTAAAGTGAAATAAATCATATCTAAATACTTTTGATCAATATCTTATTTTCTAAGATGAAAAGATATAAATTTATATATTTGCAATCAAATGTATATTAAAAATTAATTGTATATTTAAATTATTGTATCAAAACAATTAAATAAAAAATATTATAAAAATCCGGCGCGTAGCGAAGGTGTAATCATAAAATATCATAATACAATTGTGTGTTACGAAAATTTATTAAATTCTAAAAAAAAATTACCAAACAGTTTAGTCGAAACAGTTAGATATTAAAATAAAGGTACCTGAATTTCTATTTCTACACTAAAACATAAACTAAATATAAAAATTCTACAATGTCCAAATATTATCTACGTATCAAATATCGTGAACTTATTCTATTGCAAAAATCTTTACAGCAGCTTTGGGAAGAATAGCAAAGTAAAAACACACTAAACGAGACGACTAAACCAAAAGTATAAAAATATTATAATATGCAATCAATGTAAATTAACAACTTAAATGAAAAATCACATCATAGTAATTTTCACATTTAGAATGTTAGTCATGCTACTCATTTTTCTGTTTTGGGAATTTTAAAGCTATTATATAACTGTAAACATAAATAAATAAAACCAAAACGAAAAAAAATATTTAATAGAAACTATAAAAAATAAACTCAAATAAAAAAATCATATAAAAATTAATATTAATTAATTTATTAAATTATTTCAGTCATAAAAACAATTCATTTAAACCAATTTTCCGCGCGTAGCGCGGACAAAGACTCTAGTATATAATACATAATCATTATGAAGATTTAAAAACATCTAGAAAATTAATTAACATCGCTTACAAAATCATTTTATCAGAACTTATAAACTATTTATAAAAAATTACTAATGATAACCTTGTTTTTTTTTCTGAAACTGAAGGAATATATTAAATATAAAAAAATACTGTAAAAAGCAGTCAAACAAATGAGTTCATACATCCGAAAATGGGGGCTGATGTGAGCGCTTGGTTGATCAATGGTTGCTCGGTCTCCACAAGACTGTTTTCATATGACGTTCTGGGTTTTGGCATGTTCTGCTATCTACACAGTGAAATAGGCGTGGTGGCTATCTTTTCACCTCCCACACATTTGGTATTGTCCCACGAGAGGGTAGCATCGCACTTGAACAGTTTGCTGAAGTTACATACTGCTCTAAACAAATGATGAAATGAAGCACTTCCACGTGGAGAATTTTATCAGAGGCGCTAGCAACAAGGAAAACGTTGAAGGAAAAACATAATAACAGTTCTCAGCAAAACCCACTTCATCATATGAGATTGTAAAAGTGCTGAAAAGAGATTTACCATAGTGTATGAAAACAAAGCTCGTCTTGGTTACTACTGTCACATTACTCGATAGATCAAGATCCACAAACCGGTTTAGCGACCGAACATTATCAATAAATGGAGGCGTTACAAGTTTACAAGGGGATAAAGAAAGAAGTATACCTATGTTTTCCATCAACTTAAAACATTTGTTCTTTGAGTGTCTCTATGGCTCAAACTATATGAAGAGGTTACTCGAGATGCAAGAACAGAGGCCATTCTGATAGGAAACAATACCATTTCAAAACAATGACCTTTAGATTACTCTGGAAAATTCAGAAAGAGTCGGAAGAATTTACTTATATTCCAAAACAAAAACTTTCTTCACAACAAGGTTTTGTTAACAAGACTCTCTCTCACACAGCTTCGTAGGTCACTTACAATTTCCTCCCAAGTCAGATATCAACAAAGCTTATTAACTAAGTATCATCATTATCATCATCAACCAAAAACCACCCAACCAAATGGAAACAATCATTATTGTCATCAACCAAAAACCACCGAACCAGATGAAAAAAGGAAAGAACCAGATGAAAAAAAGAAAGAAACAAAGCCTAAAGCACCAATCAATCAAGAGCTTCACAACACTGAACAACTGGTAGTGCCAAGTTGCGGTAGGTCTCTTCTCGTCTTCCTCATCTCTAGAAGATGCTCTTACGCGCCCCAGGTTTCTTCCACGAGCAAAGAGGTCCTTCTTGAACGACGATGACGTCGCTACCGCTGCAGATCCTCACTGATTAGTTTAAACAAGAATCAAAGCTTCGATCAAAGAACATTATACCTAAACGTGGAACGAACGAGCTCCCAAGGTTAGAGAAACACACGCTTGCTGGTTTCCTGAGGATCGAGCTCTTCGAATTCCTGATTCGAATCCCTAATCATCAATCAACGGGAAGAGAACATCCAAACGCAGCGAAATCGAAAAAAAAAAGCAAAGGAAAGAACAGACGATGAGAGGAGGAGAAAACGAACGTTGGAGCAAGGAACGTGGGAGAGACGCGGTTGTTGATCGTCGTCGTCGCCATAACTGCTTCGCGGGAGAGAGCTTTCGGAAGTTTCCAGAACAATCGTTGAGAGAAGCAGTTACAGTGGAGAGGTGGCCTTCTCTCTATATATATACAGGCTTTACGGTCATCAAATTTTATCGGGCTTTCGTTTAAAGCCCAATTACCATAATAATCTCCGATTTTTTATCAAACCGGTAACGAATAGTCACATTCGGTTTACATAAAACCATCAATTCAGTAACAAAAACCGATACTGAAAAAAAGGAAGTTTTAATAGCGGGATACTTTCGTCAATTTGGACTAGGGTTTTTAATCGAACTCATGCTCTCTGTATATATAACAATCGTATGAATATCGAAGCAAATCACCACCACCTACCTCCTCCTCACGATTGTTTCTTTCTTTGTTAATTATTAGGGTTCTTAATCTTAGGGTTAATTAAGTTTTCGCAGGAGCCTCCCGGGCTAATCTGATTAAAAAATTCGTGAGGAAATAAGCCCCAAAGCTCTTGCTAGATTGGTGCCATTCGTGTTGCAGTTCTGTCTCAAATCTTATCTGGCTTAACTGTGTCAAAGCAATGTCTAGATTTCGTTTTCGTGATCGTTTTTAATGGTTTATTAGGTTTGATAATCAAAGGTGTTTGGCTATGATTACAAAATTATCCGCGCTTCTGAGATTAATTCTATGAAGTAATCGGAAAACAATGGTTGAATTTCTTAATATGAGCCTCCTATTTGATTAATCTTTTAGTGTTTTTTTGTTTGTGGGCAGTGATGATTAAAATTAACAGCTTTACGCCAGTTCTGCTTCAGAAAATTCTTGATAGAAGAAGCTGTATAAACTCTGAGCCTCTTTTCTTCTTTATTTAATTTTTTTATAAATGTTAGCCGATGAGGAAATCCAATTATGCGAGGTGCAGTGGAGCTGAGACCCTGTTTTACAGGGAGAACCCCTTGGCAGAAACTGCAATTTCTATGATCTTATGGACTTACTGAGGCTTTGTTTATTTTTTTTTTTAATTCTGTTATCAATTGATTATTTGATTAATATTCTGAGTTTAACTGTACATTAGCAATAGACTTGTTCCTAGTTGATATTAGATCACTCCATTGTCACTGTAGTTAAATCTCGTGTGAGGTCCAAATCGTTTGTAATTTCTTTGTTGGTTAACTATAAGTTGATGTTGAGCCAAAAAAAAAGAATCAACAGGAAGAAGTTGCTGGTGATCCCTATGATCTGAAGAGCTGTTTCGAGAAGATTACCCATCCTCACGTGAAACCTAAAGTAATGAGGCAGCTTTTTGTTCTCCACTGAAAACTTGTTGCCCAAGTAACAGTACAATATGACGAACCACCTCGACAATCTGGCTATCGCTCCGGGAATGAATTTAACCATGTTTCCAATGGCGTAGAAACCAACATCAGATATTTGGAGAGATATCTTTAAGGGATACAAGCCAGCGTTCTCCACCACCACTCAGGTCTCTCAACGGTTTTAGGCAGTTTGATCTTGAGTCATCTTTGAACGGAGGCTCTAGTCGTCTCCGTCGACGTCTGCGAGAGAGTTGGTTAAATGATTCTGATGCAAACCAAACACACAAGTCAGTGTGCTAACCACAGGACAAGAAGATCCTTTTTGTAGTAAAGTGTGAAAACACACAAGTTAGCGTTTTCCAATCCTAATTAGTGTACGATTTGTTATTATGTAACATAATTTATGTTGTTATTTTTTGAAGCAATCTGACGGAGATTTCGGGGAGATCTTGAGTTTGCTGACAGTTTTAGTTTAGGGAATGAGTCGAACTTGGTGAAAGACACCCTTTGATTCACATACTTGTTTAGGATTGGAGTATGATGCTTCCTGGTATATCTAAAATCATGACCACAAAACGGTAAACATGAGTTGATTTATGATGTTGAAGACACCCTTTGACGATGCGATCAGCGGCGGCGTCAAAAAAAATACACGAGGTTCAGTGCCTTTGACGCCATGGCTGCAGATGTTAAACGCATCGGTGATTTTTTACGTCTGCGGCAGCGTTAGGAAAATCTCAAGAGACTACTGACGCTGCAATATTCAGCGTCTAATTTATTCATGAATCTTGCCCGCAGCGGCTGAAAAAGAAGCTGTTTTTGTACCGTCAGCTAGGCCTGGGCGTTTTTACCTCAACCCGAAGTACTTACCTAAATCCTAACCGGGAAAATCGAAACCGAATCCAAACTGTTATACAAAAATATCCGATAGTACTTATGAGTTTGGTTATAATCCGAACCGAACCGAAATTATATATTTTAAGGTGATTTATATATTTTAGAGTATTCAAATATTTTTGTATTTTGTTTTATTTGTTATTTTTAATACTTTTTAGCTAATTTAGACAGTTTAACTAATAATAATTAACTAGATATGTAAATAATTTATATATTTTAAAAGAAAATTTGTCAATTTTTGAGGTTTAAAAAATATTTTTTGAACGATTTTAAACATTGGTTACATCCGATCCGAACCAATACCGGAATGAACCGAACCGAACCCGATCCAATAATTAGTAAAACCCGAATGGTACTTCTGAATATAACAACGAAAATCCGAAAATCCAAATCAACCGGACCGATACCGAACGGACCACCGAACGCCCAGGCCTACCGTCAGCCGTGAATTTGCCATTGGAATTTATATAGTTTCTGTTCGCTAGCGCTGATCGCAGCCTCAAGCAAAAGAACAGGGGTATTAAATGAAACCTAGGAGCGAGAAAAAGAAGAGAGCCAGTGGCGGTCGTTGCCGCCAAACTCTGCATAGTTAGTTTCTTCTCCGGCGAAAACCTTGGGAGCCTCTTTTAAATTTCCATGTGTTTAAAATAAATCAAAAGAGAATATCTTTACGTGCAAGAAATTCAATGAATACGGTTTTAACTTTTAAGGTGCTTTCTCGAATTTGACTCCTCATTCTTTTTGGACTTTCCATAGAAGCCTAACCAATATCACATAACGAGGCCGGTTCACATAATAAAACCAAGCGGACTTAATGTAAAATGTAAGTCGGTTTATAATTAAAATTGAGTTTTACTTTTAATTAGACCGGTTTACATTAAATTCAAAATAAATATTCCGGTAAAATACAAATTTAATAAAATAAATATATAGAATTCTTCATAGCACAAAATGTAATCTCTATAATATTATTTGAGAAGTCAGTTTCTTACATGTCGCCCTCACATTAATTTTCACGATGGTTGATTACGGAGTTACCCTTAATAAATTTAAAATATAATATTAATTATCATCATTAAATTTATTTTCCTTTTATTTGGTAGTTTTGTAGACTTAATTAATTTTCTTTTTCCAATAAAATATATAATAAAAAGGAAAATTTATAATTTTTAATGACGAAATTTTTAATAATATTTATATATAATTTAATTTAATTAAAAAGGAAAATTAAAAAAATTATCACGATATTAATAAAAATAATAAAATAAAAACATATTATTTTATAGTAATATTTTATTAAATTTATACATATAAATCATGAATACCTCAAATTATATTTAAAGAAAAATAAAATATTAATTAATTTTAACAATTTATATGTTTTGTAAAATATATATGCATGAGATACGAAATTTTATCTTTATATTATTTTCTGTAATATTTAATCAATGAAAACTTTAGTTTATTTTATATGTTTGATTCTCAAAAAAAAATTATGTTATAAAAATCAACTAAAATATAATTTATATATTTAGGAGAAAACCAACCTAAATGTCAAATAAAAAATATCAAAATATTAATAGATTTAGAGAAACAAAATATTATGGTTAAATTCAAAAAGGAAATGCAATCTAATATATTCAAGGGATAACTAAACCGACTAGATGTTACATATACAAAATCATATGTCTAATTCAAAACTATAATATTATTAATATAAATTATACATATAATTATTTAAATTAAAAGTAAAACAATAATCAGCTATTATAATGGATATTTTTTAAAAATATTTATATCCGTGCACGAACACGGGAAAATCACCTAGTGATTACATAGACATAAATATTTATTTTCAATTTTTAGTATATAACATTTTTGATAAATAGACAATTTTTAATTGTATGTAATTTGTTGGTTGCTCATATTTTGGTTGGATATTATTTGATATATTTTTAAATTATAATACTCATATCTTAAATATAATATACATATTCTGGTATTAGATAAAAAATAAACTCAATATTAAAATTACGATTTAAAAATATTTCTATATATTTTAACATTTGAAATTAAGTACAAACGGGCTAAGCTAATAGATTTTTCATTCCTATTATGAAATAACAAACAAATTAAAATTTTATTAACATAAATATCCCGAAAGTACGGATTAAAATCTAGTTTAGTAGGGGTGGGCGTTCGGATATCCGTTCTGATTCGGGTCGGGTATTTCGGTATAGGAGCATAGAACCCATATGGGTATTTCTGTACTTCGGATCGGGTTTGAGTATTTTTAGTTCGAGTTCGGTTATTTCGGATCAGGTTATTACGGGTCGGATTTTCGGATATTTAGATTTTGAAAAAAACTAAATTCTTCATTTCTCAAGTTTGTATATCTAAAAAGATAACTTTCACTTAACTGATTTTTTATTTTTAATAGATTGAATGATTAATAGATCTGAAGATAACATTTTAAAAATAAAGATACTAATTTGATTATTATTTTTAAATTTTGGATGTGATTTTGTTAATGCATGAAACAAAAAAATTTGACATGCATTTTAAGAATTTTAAGTGAGTAAAAATTCACTTTTCTTGCAATTATATGTATATTATCTAATTTTGAAATATGTGCATAATATAAATATTTTGAATAAAATTAGAGAAGTAAATTATGAATTTAGGGTTAAGGATACATATGTTCAGTTATCTTCGGATATCTATTTGGATATTATCCGTTCGGGTTCGGATATTCAATCTCTCATCATTCAATATCCATTCAGGTATTTTGTTATTTCGGTTCGGATTTCGGTTCGGGTATCGGGTAAAATGCTCGGCCCTATTTAGTCTTAAAAAGACATTCATTTTGAAAAGAATTACTAATGATAACCTTGTTTCTTCTTTGTGAAACTAAGGAAGTATTAAATAAAAAAAATACTATAAAAAGCAGTCAAAACAAATGAGTTCATACATCCAAAAATGGGACTGATGTGAGCGCTGATCAATGGTTGCGGGTTCACCTTTCTCGGCCAAACGAAAATAAAGAATACTAAAGTGACGCACTGTCTTATCAAAACAAAAACTCGTTTAATAGCAGAGGAGGAGGATGGAATGAAGAAAAGACAAGAGAATCGGTCATTGATAAAGATGCATACTTGATTCTCTCCACAAGACTGTTTTCATATGATCTTCTGGGTTTTGGCATGTTCTGCGATATACACAGTGAAATAGGCGTGGTGGCTATCTTTTCACCTCCCACACACATTTGGTATTGTCCCGCGAGAGGGTAGTATCACACTTAAACAGTTTGCTCTGAAGTTTAGATACTGCTAAAAACAAATGAAGCACTTCGACGTGGAGAATTTTATCAGAGGCGGTACCGTAGAAGGAAATACATAATAACAGTGGTGAAAGATGAGAGTGTAAAAGTGCTGAAAAGAGATTACCATAGTGTATGCAAACAACCGATTATCATTAGGTGGAACGTGAACTGCTTGTCTTGGTTACTACCGTCACATTACTCGATAGATCAAGATCCACAAACCGGTTTAGCGACTGAACATTATCAATAAATGGAGGCGTTACAAGGGGAAAAAGAAGAGTACCAATGTTTTCCATCAACTTAAACAATTGTTCTTTGACTGTCTCTATGCTCAAACTATACGAAGAGGTTCGAGTATACCAAACCCCATCCTCGGTAACACTCGAGATGCAAAAACAGAGGCCATTTTGATAGGAAGCAATACCATTTCAAAGCAATGGCCCTTAGGTTACTACGGAAAATTTAGAAAGAGTCAGAATTCACTTATAATCCAAAAAAAGAATCATCCTTCACAACAAGGTTTTGTTAACGAGACTCTCTCTATCTTTCTCTGAAACACCATCGTAGGTCACTTACAAACTGATATCTCCTCTCAAGTCTGATAACTTCAGACTTATCTACTACGTACCATCATTAACCAAGTGAACCAGATGAAAACAAAGAAGTAACAAATAAGCCTAAAGCACCAACCAATCAAGAGCTTCAGAACGCTGAACAACTGGTAGTGCCAAGTTGCAGTAGCTCTCTTCTCGTCCTCCTCATCTCTAGAAGATGCTCTTACGCACCCCAGGTTTCTTCCAGCCGATCTCGGCAATCCATCAGCAGAGAGGTGATTCTTGAACGACGATGACGTCGCTACCGCTGCAGATCCTCACGGATTAGTTCACAGTCATCGTTTAAACAAGAATCAAAGCTTCGATGAAGAACATTATACCTAAACGTGGAACGATCGAGCTCCCCAGGTTAGAGAAACACACGCTTGCTGGTTTCCTGAGGATCGATCTATTCGAATTCCTGATTCGAATCCCTAACTCATCAATCAACGGGAAGAAAACATCCAAACGCAGCATAATCGGAAAAAAAAAGCAAAGGAAAGAACAGACGAAGAGAGGAGGAGAAAACGAACGTTGGAGCAAGGAACGTGGGAGAGACGCGGTTGGTGATCGTCGTCGTCGCCATAACTGCTTCGCGGGAGAGAGCTTTCGGAAGTTTCCAGAACAATCGTTGAGAGAAGCAGTTACAGTGGAGAGGTGGCCTTCTCTCTATATATATATACAGGCTTCACGGTCATCAAATTTTATCGGCCTTTCGTTTAAAGCCCAATTACCATAATAATCTCCGGTTTCTTATCAAACCGGTAACGAATAGTCACATTCGGTTTACATAAAACCATCAATTCAGTAACTTAAACCGATACTGAAAAAAAGGAAGTTTTAATAGCGGGATACTTTCGTCAATTTGGACTAGGGTTTTTAATCGAACTCATGCTCTCTGTATATATAACAATCGTATGAATATCGAAGCAAATCACCACCACCTACCTCCTCCTCGCGATTGTTTCTTTCTTTGTTAATTATTAGGGTTCTTAATCTTAGGGTAAATTAAGTTTTCGCAGGAGCCTCCCGGGCTAATCTGATTAAAATTTCGTGAGGAAATAAGCCCCAAAGCTCCTGCTAGATTGGTGCCATTCGTGTTGCAGTTCTGTCTCAAATCTTATCTGGCTTAACTGTGTCAAAGCAATGTCTAGATTTCGTATTCGTGATTGTTTTTCATTGTTTTTATTAATTTGATGATCAAAGGTGTTTTGGCTATGATTACAAAATTATCCGCGCTTCTGAGATTAATTCTATGAAGTAATCGGAAAACAATGGTTGAATTTCTTAATATGAGCCTCCTATTTGATTAATCTTTTAGTGTTTTTTTGTTTGTGGGCAGTGATGATTAAAATTAACAGCTTTACGCCAGTTCTGCTTCAGAAAATTCTTGATAGAAGAAGCTGTATAAACTCTGAGCCTCTTTTCTTCTTTATTTAATTTTTTTATAAATGTTAGCCGATGAGGAAATCCAATTATGCGAGGTGCAGTGGAGCTGAGACCCTGTTTTGCAGGGAGAACCCCTTGGCAGAAACTGCAATTTCTATGAAGCTTATGGACTTACTGAGGCTTTTAAAAAAAATCTGTTTTCAAATGATTATTTTATTCCTATTTTAAGTTGAGCTATACACTAGTAATAGCCACTATGCTTGTAGTCCCAATAACTCAGAAATTGATAGTGTTGACATTAGCTTTGTCTCTAGTTTATTATGCTCAACAACCTCTGAAGGGCGTAAAATGCGTTTAGAAATACAGATTAGCCCACTACATTTCTGTTTCATTTTTATTTTAATTTTTTTGGTAAAACCGTTGTATTTTATTTTAACAAAACCGTAGGATTTGGATATGTGTTCAATGAAAAAACTTCATTTGTGTTAAATAAAATTTAGTTTGTTGATGAGTTAGTAATGATGTATGCAGTATGGTTTGAAATGGGATTATTTGTATTACTAGTAACTTATGGTAGAAGATTTCTATTTTGTTGAACGATGTTGAACGACAATAATGTTGTACAGATATGAAAAGAATACAATCTACAAACAATATTAACCTAAACCAAACAATATGCACAGATTTACGAAAAGCTAAGAATTATACAAATTTTCACTTCGTTTCATTGTCAGGATTCATTAATTTGAGTATGACCAACCTTAGCGTATAAACCTAGCAACAGAAATGGATCTAATTTGTGTTCCAGTTTGGTTTGAATGCTCCTTTGTTTCATTATGTGGACATGGCATTTTTCTTTGATAAACATCACATTCTGTTAGTAGAAAGATTGTTTCTTAGCGTTATGTCATCCGATTTTATCAGATTCACATGGAAAAAAATAATAATTTGAATTTTAATCTCTTCGCAAAAGAGTCTGTATAAGCTTCAAAACAATCCTGCAACACATGGAAAGAATTCAGTCCTGAGAGAAGGCCGGGACTTGACATGGCATTAAACAATATAAATACCATGATCCATCGCAGTTTCAGGTATTCACGATAAATCCAGTAGAAACAAAACTTAGCTTATAAAGAAAAAATCATCACAAATCACATTAGAATTACAAACAGGTCTACAATTTATACAATGTGCTCTCGCAAACCTAGACACTATAAAACAGCTCAGTTACAGATCATGTGATATTTCCTTCTAGAATGCGAGAGAAAACTGGTTAATACAAATAACCAAAATATATAAACAAACAATAATAGCTCATTGAGCTAAAAGCTGACCCTTCTTCATCATTTGTCTAAACTCCTTGTAATTAACCCTACCATCACCATCAACATCCACTTGTATTATCATCTTCCTACATTCCTCCAAGGTCTTACCTTGCTTGAGTCCCAAGGAAGACAACACCGTTTTCAACTCATCCACCGTAATAAACCCATCTCCATTCTGATCAAAAACATTGAACGCTTCCTTCATATCTTCATCTCCTATCTCATCCTCGTCTTGGACCATTATCGACTTGTAAAGCTCTCCAAACTCTTCAACGTCAACGCAGCCATCGCCGTTCACATCGATCTTCTCGATCATCTGCGACAGCTCGTTTACAGGGATTATGATCCCGAGGTTTTTGAATGACTCGTTTAGCTCCTTCTGTGTGATCCGACCGTCTCCGTCCTTGTCGAACATTTGGAACACACGTTTTAGCTCCGTGCAATCCATTTTTAGGGCTAGGTTTGGATTAGAGGTTGCGTGTGGATGAAGAAAGCGTGAAAACTGAGGATGGTGACTGGTGAGACTACCGAGAAGCCGAGAAAGCAGTTCCTTCTTGGCTCCTTGGAGACCCGATGAGGGTAGGCTCAGAAACTAAGGAGAAAAGGTTAAAGAAATATGATTGAAAATCTTAGCCAAAAAGTCGAGATAATAACTTGTAAATACGGATAAAAATAGAGAGATGGAGAGAGATCGTCTTAGGGTTGAGTTATTTGTTGGTGGAGAGGAAATGTTGTATTGAAGTCTTATAAAAGTTGAGAGGCTCTGTAAACTTCAACCCAAAAAAAAAAAAGAACTTAGCTTTATTTTTAGTTAGATACAATACTAATTTACATTTAGCAAAAAAAAAAAAAAAGATCCTTCAACATAAATTCAAACCAAAAGCTGTATTTTACATTATCATATTTATATGGATTAACTAATTAATTAGCAGGCGGTAAAAGACCAAATCCATTGGAGTGGAGTACTGGTGAACCACTTTGTTGTGCTGTCCCAACTATGTGGAGTCTTTGAATTCACAATTATAATAAAAACAATAGAGATGAAATGTCAGCAACAAAATATAATAATCATTTGTCAACTCTTTTTTTCTATAATGATATTTGTTCACATTCTCAAATTTTGATATGGGAAAAGATAAGTCTTTGTATTCCCCGTGTATAATTAGCATTGTAAGAACATTTCTAACAAAAGGCCCGTATAGCTCAGTGGTAGAGCGTCAGTCTTGTAAACTGAAGGTCCGTAGTTCGATCCTGCGTGTGGGCACTTTTTGCTTCATTTTCTGTTTTTTAAACGCGTCATGTTACAATTTTACCCACCTTTCTCTTTGTATAGGACCAATGACTTTCCCGCAAACATGTGAACAAACCAGATCTAATTACACCGAAATACTTACACAAATAATATTGTGAAATTAAACAAAAGACATAGGAAGTGAATGAACATAAAATTCATATAAAGAGGCAAGAATTCACAGAGTAAATGCCATGAAATGTATGCTTACACACAGCTTTTACATTATAAGTACTCAACACAAGTATTACACAAAAAGACTCAGCCTTTCTTCTCCCTCACAAGAGAGTTCTTGTAGAGTCTTAAGACCACCAGGGGGCATCACCAGTCCTGAAGTCAGTTTCAACCCATGGAACAAACACAACCTTTCCACCATCATCGATATCCGCGTGTGCCAAGGCAAGCGACTGTTCCACCCAATCAAGTTTATTTTAAAATCTTTACTTAAAGAAATACTAGAGAGAGAGAGAGAGACTAAATGTATTTTTGACTTACCAATGGAGCTGGACCTCTAACGACTCTGCCTTGTGCATTGTATTGGGATCCATGGCAAGGACATAGGAACTTGTTCTCAGCCTTGTTCCACGGCACAACACATCCAAGATGAGTGCACACTGCGTTTATACCGTAGGTTGCTAGTGTCTTGTCGTTCTCCACAACTAGGTATGTCGGATCTCCCTAAAAAATCCACACCATTGAGATCTTAAACTACTGTTTCAAAGGCTCAATAACTTGTTCATCCTCTTATAATAGCAATGAAATTTTTTACCTTCAATCCTTGAGTCAAGGTTCGATCACCAGCACCATGAGTCTTGAGCCATTCCGCTGCAATGACATCGTTTCCAAGTGCATCCTTGGCTGGAGTACCACCACCTCCACCTCCAGATCTGCATTTTTCAAACAAACGTTAAAGATTGAAGAAACCAAGAACAATGAATCAAAAGAAACAATGTATGAAGTTGCATTGATCTCACAACATCTCAGTAAGATCAAAGAAACTGTCTCCGATTATTCTAACCAGTGTTTTATCGGTCTAGGGGCCGTCTAGTCGCCAAATCAGGGTCTGAATGAAACAATTTTTTCAAAAAATCACGTTTAAAAATTGGTTTAAACACCCGCCTAAACATTTATCCTTTATAACGCGCCTAACCACTGCCTAGCGATTCCATAAACATTGGTTCTAATTACACATTGGAGCGGAACAGAAACACAAGCTAAAAACATATAGAGCAAATAAAAACTTCACACTGAAGCAAAACTCAACACAAAGAGGTAATAAACTTTACGAAGTGTTATTGTAATAACATCTCAGTAAACACCAAAGAAACCATCTATCTACTTATTCATAATTGCAAAAAATGGTTTGAAACAGGACCCAACTCTTAAGGCTTTGTAGCAACAAGAGTCTCAACATTACTTCCTGATGCAATAATCAATATTCAAACAAAAAACAAAAGGCAAAAAACCCAAGAATCTCATTAACAAAGGGGAAAACTGACCCAGGAGGAGCAAAGAAGGTAGCGTAAGGGACAAGCATGAAGCCGGTAGGGAGAGAAAGAGCTCCTACGAGAAGAAGATTCAAAGTCTTCCTCTTTTCCATGTCTGGAACATTGTCTGCTGGAATACTCGTCGCCTGACAAGCGATTCTCAGACCAGTCTTCTCCTTCCTCACCATCTGGTGACTCGTCCTCGTTGGCTTCACGAACATCCCACGCGACATCGCCAACATAGTAGCGCTTCTGCTCGAACCAAGCTGCACCCAAAAAGAACAAAATTCAAGAATAACGAGACCCCATGAAACAAGAAAGAAACTTTTTTGATTTGATGATCGAGAGAGTGAAAACCTGAGTAGCAGGGGAAATGGGAGAGGACGCCATTGATGTAGTAGTCCTCGAGAGCTTCGTGAAAGGGTTTTTGGTTATGGAGGGTTTGATGTTATGGAGGAGGAAGACAGAGTTGGATCACGCAGAGAGATTTAAGACCACTGAAGCAGATAAGGCACGCGCCAGCCTCTGATTCCACACAGCCACATATTTTGGATTTCCCGATGACGTAATCATAAAATGGGCTTTAAACGATCCAAAAATTACATTGGTTATTAGGTGTTTAGGCCCACATTCTCAATGTATCTGGTTAGGAACTATCATTATAGGTGTATTCTCTTTTTTTTTTTTCTTTTGGTCGAAATCATCATGGGTTATTCAACTATGAGTTTATGGGTGTATTCAACTGACTGAGTCTAAGATGATTTATATTAATATGACAAATTCACTGTTATTCAAAACCTGGATTTTAAAATCTAATATCGTTGAACTTGTCATTTTAAAAAATAATCTGAAATCTATTATCATTGAACAAAAATTAAGTAAGATCTAAAAGTTTTAAGTGTTTGTAAAGTATTTTTCTTACTTATAGAAATAAAAATTTAAATTTCATATTTTTAGATGAGATTCTAGAGTTAGTTTAACCAAAATCACACCAACACAAAAACCCTCAGTAATCCGCGTCCCTCCTCGCGATGGTTAATTTCCGAAGTGATTGTGGTTAAACAACTCTAGGAACTCTGTATTTATATCTTTAAATAAATGTTTAAATGTTTATTTAAGTATTACGTACTTTTTCTTGAATTATTACGAAGTTTTGGGCCGAAGCATGTATCCCTTTGTGCTTAAACCACAACATAATATTAGCTTTGCCTCAAATATCATTCTATATTGCGATCTCTAAAGTTTGCATATCGTGTTTTTCTAGTTGAACTGACCGACACTTGATTTATGCGTTAAATATAGACTTATATAAACATATATATGCACTAAAGGAAACTATTATGTATGTTTAATATTTGCATCGTGTTTATGATATACAATTGTAATCTTAGCATGCCTATATATCATAAATATATATGCATTGTGTTCATGGTATACAACTGTATCCTTAGTCCTTAGCATATATGATTTCAACGAACGGTTCTCATACACAATATTCAAGAGTTCCAGTTAGTTTGTTTTACTCATTTCCACAAATTAATATTTTTAATAATCAACCTTCAAACCTATTGTAAAACCAGTTAGTTTCAACCATGCATGTTTTCTCACAATATTTCCCATGATTAAGAGATGAGTGGCTAAACAAATGGACTTTTGTGGGCAGATTAATCTGTTTCAGCCCATATAATTAAAAAGTGTTTTGATTAAACAAAAGAGAAGAAAGGTAAAGAGTACTAAAGACAGAGGCAACGAGGGTCAAAGAAGCAAGTTTAGATGACATGATGAAATGTGCATGGCGTGAGACTCCGAGAGACATGCACTCATCACGTGCTTGCATGTGTGTCTCTTTGCTTTCTATCTCTTTGTTTTTTTGGCTTAGTTTATGTAAAATAGATAATCCCCAATTCGTGTTTCAAAAAAAAAAAAAAAGAAAGATAATCCCCAATTCATAATTGTCTTTCTTAATTGGATAATCAGTTTTAGATTATTAATTAGGCACGTAACTATGAAAATGACTCATAAGCGGTGCCATTTTTTCCTTGAATCTTTCACCACTTATATATAATAATCCAAAGTTATATTCTTAATTTTAATCAGATTAACAAACCCTTTATCAAAACAGAAAAGTCACAAATATAGATTACTATCATAGTGCCTTCATCATTTCCACAAGTATGTAAATATACCATGCATCTACACGTATATTTTTCATAGCAAGAGAATGGAAATAAACATTCTTTTAAGCCTAGCTTTCGACCATTTTATTTTATTTTAAATATCGTTTTCTTTTGGTCGTTTGTATTAAAATATCGTTTTAGGTCGAATGTGTGACCTTTAATTTTAAATTTCTAAGAAGGGTATTATATAGTGATTAGTGTTTTTCATTTGATTGAGATGAATGACATAGAAAAAGTCAAAATATTAACTTGTAAAACTCCTTTTAAAATTAAATAAAATGATTTGTCATCATTCTTTCTATTGTCTTATAATGACTTTTTCGGTCGGCTCTATTTTGGTAATGGTTAGAAAAGCAGAACATGCGAATGTTCTTTTTAAATGGATATTTTCACGAAAAGAATACATTAATGTTACAAAACACAAAACCTTAGAAGAAATAATAATAATTCAATTTATTTGTGGGAGTGCTTTTAGGCTTTCCCTTTATCCAATGCATCATATCTTTCTTGTTCTCTTTCCAACAATGTATCATATCTTAAGCCTTGAAAATTCGTTAGGTAAAAGTAAAACTGTATCAACTTTTTCTGGTGCATATAATTCCAGGAAGTAAATACATTTGATTCATATTTGATAGAATGACATTAAGTCTCTTTGTTGCATTTATTAAACCATAGCAGATAAATTTTCAAAGTATACATATCCGTTGGACCTGAGAAGCAACTAATCACACTTGCAAACAATTTGAAAATTTATAGTATTTTTTATCGCTTAGTGTATTTGCAAACAATTTTCATAGGATACTATGTATTAGGCATATAATATTGCGAAGAATGTTAGTTTAAATATAAAATATGAAAATACAAATTTAAAGATAGCGCAATGGCGAAGCAAGGCACCCAAGGCAAATAAGTGAGCTCATAAAGTCACTGACGCTTCGTCTAATATTCGTCTGCGCCCCTTTCTATCCTTTTTCATACCATTATTTAATGGGTTATTTACAAGAAAAGGCACTTCCTGTGCTTTATATTATAGAGACACACATGATAATTAAGAAATTAATTTGCAATTCTTGAATCATACGAGATTTAGATTTAATCAAAGTTGTTAATATTAATAACATGCCTAGCTCGCACTTAAAAACTACTTCAAAAGCAGAGAATACTCACATATATTTATATATTGTTCACATATCTTTCAAAGTTCCACTTTGAGGTTTTTAATACACTTCCGTTTAGGATTGGATATGTACAAAGTGAATTTGTAAGACTAGATGTTTACGGGTGGACCAAAATCAATAACTTTAGAAACTGGATTATAATACTATGTCATAACCAAAAATTAGTTCATACATGAATTAATTGGATTATCACATATATATCTATCATAAATCTTTCAAAAAATTATGTAGGTTTTCTGATAAAAATTTTAAAGGCAGAAAAGATAATAAACTAATAATCTTGAATTCAGCAACCCCCACCACCATTAGTCAATTTCACATTTAACTATCAGTTACTTGTAATCTCCGTTATCAACATGTTATTTTTAGTTTTTTACTATATGCATGTCGAAACTTTGGATTCCACGGGAAATTACAAAGCTCATCGGTTTCAATTATTCATACTACAATAAACAAATCATGTGTCTTGCTTGTACATTTGGTAACTACATATATAGAATATGGCAAACACACATTTCATTAAGGTTTCTTAATTAAGATTCTTTCGTAATATGCATGCGTTGATCATGATGAAACCTTGTGGCTATTAGATGACCGGTCAATGCAAATATTTCTCCCCATACATATAGGATTCCAATGATAATCGATTTATTATTGACACGTCTTACTTAAAACTTGCTATAACCATATATTAATGGGATGATATACATTAGTTAGTCATGCAATAAATTAGAAATGTTGGTATATATTGTCATGATTCGGTCGTGGATCTCTCACTCTATTCCACACACTCTGCAGTTGCAGCAATAAACAGCAGGGACTTTGATTTATAATTGGTTGTTTATTTTTTGTAATTATGTGGAATGTCAATATATAACATATACATATCTGGGATGGGAGTTTATTTTTATTGCATAGAGATTAATATACATATAGTCTTTTTTTCTGTTGGGAAGCTGAATCTCTCTAGACCAAATTAATAGCAAAATATCCAAGCACAAATAATTAATGTAGTAAAAGACTGAAGTGCATCTGGTTAAACCCAATCTGCTGATGTACTATAGTATATATATAAATTATTACGTATTATACAGGTTATCTAGTAGACAGTTAAAAAGCAACAATATGGAAATGCTTTGCATTATTGTTAGTGTAAGGACTACTGAAGAAAGTAAGAAAAGAAAAGCATAGCATAGCAAAGAAGTACCCTTTAGTCTTCAAACAAAGTAGCTAGGTGGATGGCCCTTGAGAATTTGGGTGTTATTCAATTTTTTTTCTTTCTGGAAGTACTATTTTATTAATCTCTAAACCTCCGAAGGAGGCATTGGTCACAAAAAGTAGTTAAAACAGAAAAATAAATTTGGGTGTTATTCATTAATCAATAGTAATCGTTTAATCTTTTTTTTTTTAAAATAACTTTGAATCTTCATTAGTTTGCATTTAAACCCTTCATCTTGTGCAATTATCTTCATTATACAGGTATGATTAATATCTCTAGTCTTTGTTAGTCACATTAACACAGTTACTTTCTGTTGCTTACTAGCTAATACGCCAAAACTAAACGCTTGTTTCCTTACGTTACATGCATAACTTATATTTTCTTTACATCTTATTTATGTTAGTACTATTACTAACGGTCAGTCAATGCCTTTTTCATTTCGTTCACATCTTGAATTTCGAAGGGGCTTGATATTTCATATTCTGTAGTATATAGTATAATATAGTGATTTTAATGTTGTTTTCTTTTTTTTTTGTAGTTCCCGTCAAAAAGAATAGACAGGCTTTGGCAGTAAAAGGTAAAAGTAAAAAAAAAAGTTGTTCAAATGGCGTATTCACATGGCAGTTTGGTCATTGACTTATCAATTTTTCTTTATTGACTTCAAAAACATAATTAATTTGAATACCTGTAATATTGGGAAATTCAAAACCTAACAAAAGGTGAGTACAAAGACTTCAGGACAAGGGAAACAAGCTGTCACAACCTAATTAACAAATGTATGATAAGATAAGAAAATAAGACTAAAGATTTCCAAAAGTTAATTAATGTTTGTAACTGTTAGGACGAGATTCCAAAGTGACGAATCTTTTAATGGAATTTTATAAATACAAGTTACAACAATTCATTATTAATTAATTTATTACAGAACTTCATTAATTACAGCGTGATTTGGTTACAAGTATGATTTGATGATATATGAAATTATCAAACCAATAAAAATATGTACCATACAAATAACTAGATTGTAAATCGTTTAAAAGATGCAGAAAAACAAAAATGTTATGCATGATCCAAACGATTAAATTTGGATGACCGGGCATAAAACATTAAAAGGATGTATTATGTATATAAATTTCTAGTTAGAACAATTTTGAAAGGATTTGAGTTTTAATGAAATTCTAGATGATTTTGCGTAAATTATGAAAATGTTATGATTCAAATCAGATATTTAAAAATCTATTAAAATAGAATTATTAAAATTTATATATCCTATCAAAACGTCTTAAAAGTACTAATTTCCAATTTTTTTTTTAAAAAATATTTTAATATAAATTGTTCTAAATTTATGATCAAATATACATCCTAATAAAAATATATGTAAAGTTGCTTTCTTATACACTCTGAAATCTGAAGTCAAATTCTTAATATTTATGAAATTTGTATAAGAAACAGATTAAAATTTATCAAACGTATTAAAAATAACATTTTACTGGTATTGTCTTATAATTCGAACACATGAAATTTTAATAACAAGTTAACTGGATAAATAATCTCTTTATGTTAATAAATACTTCTATTACCTATAATAGAATCTCAACTCATAACTATTAACGAGAAAAATCCAATAATTACAGAGCGATGATCATATGTTAATAACTCAAAAATGATGATTAAGTAAAAAAAGAAAGAAAGAAAGTAATAGCAGTATCTCTCAAAAGACCAAAACACCATCTCTCTCACACACAATAAAGACAACTTCTCTCTTTTAATGTCTCCCTCCTCTCTATGTCTCTCTCCTTCTCCTTCTTGAGAAGAGACTCTCAACACTCTCTCAGTCAATCAATGGAGTTTCATCTCGAACACCCTCTCTCACATTCTTCTTCTTCTTCTTCTATCCATAACAACGATGATGCTTTACCACCAAACTCTCTCTTCCTCGTCGAACAACAACACATGCCTTCTCCTCATTACTTCCATACCCTCAAGTCCTCTGCTTCTCTCCTATCTAATCGAAACCACGCAGTTTCTTCAATCATTCAGGTCTCTTTTAACAACTTTCACTGAATCATTATCTTGAAGAAAAGCTTATACCCTTTTTGATGGTTTACTAACTTTGCAGTATTCAAGAAAACTCGACGACCCATCTCTAACATATCTCGCTGTGAATTATCTAGACAGATTCTTATCCAGTGAAGATATGATGCTGGTAAGAAAAACACAGAACATGTCCTTTTGTTTCATCTGAGATTTGACTTTGTTTTGTTTTTTTTTTAATAATTATTGTTTCTTTGACAGCAATCAAAGCCTTGGATTCTCAAGCTTATCTCTCTTTCTTGTGTCTCTTTGTCTGCTAAAATGAGAAAGCCAGATATATCTGTCTGTGATCTTCCGGTAATTACCTGACCCGTGGGACGAAACTAATATTATATGATGTGGTCTCGAATTTAGGGATTATGGGCTTCAGGCCGAACCTCCTTGTATTCAAAAAGAAAAAAAAAAGAAGAAAGTATACATGTTTGTGTTTCATGTGTCTGAAAAGTTTGAATATTTACAGGTGGAAGGTGAGATGTTTGATGCTCAGATGATAGATAGAATGGAGAATGTGATCTTAGGAGCTCTTAAATGGCGAATGCGCTCTGTTACTCCTTTCTCCTTCCTCTCCTTCTTCCTTAGCAGTCTCTTTGAGGTCAAAGAAGATCATTCAGTACTCAAACATTCACTCAAAGCTCAAGCTACTGATCTCACTTTCAATCTTCAACATGGTATAAGCAATTGAATATGTTTCACGACTTCTTCAATGAGTCTAATCTAAACCATCTTTGGAAAAAAAAATGCTGGCAGATATCAAGTTCCTGGAGTTTAAACCATCAGTGATTGCAGCAGCCACGCTTCTCTTTGCTTCTTCTGAGCTCTGTCCTCAACAGTTTCCATGTTTTAGTAACAGAATCTGCCAATGCACATATGTAAATAAGGTAAAAAAGTTGTAATCATCTCAATTTTTTTTTATTTTAACCGCGCAAGATAAATTGAGAAGTTTTTGGTTACAGGATGAGTTAATGGAGTGTTACAAAGCAATGCAAGAGAGAGATGTAGTTGAAGACAACGAAGGGAGCAATGACACAGCAGTAAATGTGCTTGACCAGCAATTCTCTAGCTGTGAAGAAAGTGCAATCACAGCTTCTTCACCTAAGAGGAGGAAAACTACTACTACTCGTCGATGTTAAGCTGAAAAAGGTGGTTTAATGGTCAGACATAATCTCCCAACCAATGCAATCACTTCAAAACCACTTATGATGGTCCCCTTTTGAAAAAGACACCTTGCTCTTCCTTCCTTTCTTCCTTCTCTGCTTCAAAATAAGCCATTACTCTCTTCATGGAAGATAAGAGAGTGATGAATGATCAAACACCATATCTCATGCTCCCTTTGGACCACATCATAAAGCTCAAAAATGCAAAAAAAAAAAAAATCAATCAATCTGTGTTCTTATTATTTCTATCTACCATCATGTTCTGTATTTACAGTTTTGGTTTCTGCAGTTAAGTTGTTTCACTTGAAGTGGAATAATCAATAAATATGCTTCTTATGTAGTGTATAACCTATGCTTATGTTACTATATGAACAACACTAATGTGGTCACGAGAAGAAAATGAGTGAAAGCTATTGAATTTAATTTTCAGGCGTAAGATTTTGTCTTATGAGACTTCGTTATCCGAGTTATATGGATCCAGTTGCCAGAATCTCTGTTGCAGGCAGGCACGATGATACTCTTTGGACCACTTTACAGTTTTGAATCATTCAATTTCTTTTGTTCTTACTGTAAGGCTGTAACAAAACAATTTGGAGGAATAATCATTCATCCGGTTTACCCAAATCAAAATTGTACCGGAAACAGAACTGAGAACCGGATTGGACCGGGACAAACATTTAAGACAAGAGATTCAAAGTCTCATTGCAATACATAATCTCAATATGTGCTGAAAAGAAATGTATAACATGGTTTCAAATTACAGACATTATTGAGAAGCTAGGAGAAAGAAACAAAGCTTCTCCGGTGTAATTTTTAATGCACAACAACAAAGTAAAACATATAGATGAAACATGAAGAGGGGATAGTGAAGGAAGGAATCATCTTTTTCATCATTACCTCTCAGATAGGTCCAAGATTGCCTTCGCTTCGAGATCTGCGCATAGAGAGCTCTGATCTCAGAGTAGCCAATCTATCACCATTTGCAACGTAATAATTCTCGTAAGCAGCTGGTGATACTTTGTGTCCCACAGGTGGAAGACGGCTGCTGCTTCTCTCTTTTGATGATCTTTTCTGCGCACCCGAAGAAGCTTTACGAGCTGCGTTGGATGATCCTGGTTTGTGGGTACTCGATGCACCATGGCTACTCTTCCTGCTGCTGTTTTTGAGCTCTGACCTGAGACCTCGTTCCAACTGAAGCGTGCTTGTCCCCAGCCTAGCATCTTTAGCGCCTTGTCTGTTATAATATACCAAATGTGGCAGGAGTCCCAAAAGGTACTTTCTCAGCTGTTCATCACCAACATTCTTCTGAGCAGGGTTGCCTTCCAAGCTTATAGCCTGAAGAGAACTGTAATTTGCAGCGAGCAGGCCGAGACATTTGGTTGTTGAAAACTTATTGAAGCGTAAATCCAAGACTGTGAGCTTCAAGAGACGATGAAGACCCTCGATTTCGCTTATCTTGTTCCCAGCTAGGTATAGTTCTTTCAGGGAGGAGCAAGAAGCCAAACCTAAGCCAACAACAAAGATGAAAAGGCAAAGTACATCAAACATGGATGGTCTCAATGTAAAAAAGAAGATGACTAGAGAATGTAGCTGAGGATGGTTTCAGTGTCTGACCATGACCGAGTCTCAGTATTTTGTTGTAACGCAGGTCTAATACTCGAAGCCGAGTGAGTTCACGCAGGCCCTCGATCACTGAGAGACAGTTCTTTGACAAGTTCAATGAATGTAGTCCTCGAGGAAGAGCACCCGCGGTTATCTTAACTGGAACATTGTATTAAGATCAGTAAAAATAGACGGAAACAAAAAAAAAAAAACAATCAAAGGGCAATAGAGAGAGTCTCTACCTATTGCATTTCCAGAGAGATTGAGAACTCTCAGACCAACAAATTTGCTTAGGAGTGGTATCACAACAAGACCACGACTAACCAGCTGTGCTGTGGTTGCAGAAGCACTCAGAGAAGAAAAATACTTCTTTGCAGCTTCCATTCCAGGAGTTGACTTCATGACATCAACACTAGGAGAAGCTGCTGTTGTCGGCTCGGTTAACAAAACGGGTTCTCTTTGCAACTCATCATCGTCGTACCCTGTTATTTCATCGACTTCTTCCGCTGACGAGTTTACATACTGAAGGTCGTTGACCCAATCAGCAATACGCTTGATTTTAAAATCCTTTCCTGGATATTTTGCAGGCTGGTTTGATGTTTCCCCTTCAATAAACATCGTTGAGTTGAGCTCATCTGTAGCTGGTACTATCCAATCTTTTGCCATGGAAGAAAAATCATTTGCATCATCATATCCATCCTCTTGATCTTGCTTCACTACTGCATCAGTTTCGTGGACAGGTTTGTCTGTTTGGCGTCTGCCAAGAGCACAAAGGTCATCTGAGGATCTAGAGTGGTGAGAAGAGTACTTGAGAGGTGAAGATTTCCCTGATGCAGAGTCTGCAATGTTAGGCATTGAGTTCGACCTCACAAGCAACGGTGAACCATAAGGGGTTTGGCTGTTTGAGTTGTCCATCTGTTCACCGTCTAACGAGATATCGTCGAGCTGACGGCTGTCTTGATCAGCATGAACCGAGAAAATAGACCCATAGAGTGCTTGATCAGAACCCTGGTAAGCAGAAACCGAAGCTGGAGGATCTTTCTGATACACATTAGGACTTCTTTCTAAGCGCTTGGTGCTGCTTCCTGCCGCAAGAGTATCATTCTGCTCAAGAGAATTTGGAGAAGCAATGCCATCATCTGTACCATCCCTCCCATCCTCCAAGTACAGTTCATCTCCATGAGACTGACTTTTCTTGAGATGACAAACATGATGATGCTTCCCAGTTTCATGCTCACTTGGTTTAAACTCCTCAGATTTCCAGACACGCTCAATAGCAGCGGTGGAGCCAGCTAGCTTGCTGCTTTCACCGACTGAGCTCAATCCTTTGGAGGTAGACCCATCTTCCCTGATCACTCGTTCTGAAAACCCTTCCACAGATTCCTGCATCACCGGAACATATCAGTGTCCTGTTATAAGACTTATGAACCTAGAGTAGGTAAACAAACAAAACGGTGGTTCTACAGTAGAATAGTCAATGATGCTCCAGGCTTACCTTAGATCTATGGCGGGGGATGCGGGAGTTGAAGCAGAAAAACCTTACCATTGTGCCAAACTCAATAACATAACCCAACTAGAAGAGAGCAAAACTAAAACTAAAAAAAAAAAAACAGTTCTAACTCAAAAGACAACAAGTACAAAAAAAAATGAGATCAAGTTATTCTGATGTGTGTGAACAAACGTTAGCCGTAATCAAGGGTGAGACCCTCGGAAACACGGCGGAGTCTCCAAATGATTGAAGCGAGAGAAATCCTGGGAAGAGGAGAGAGTGAAGGCACCACTTCAAGGCCACCCCACACCTGTGCAGAGGTGCGAGAAGCACACGGCTTTGCAGAAGCGGCCAGAGTTGAAGAACAATTTTATCTCGAGCTTAAGAAAAGCCCAATTCCTCCTTAAATTCCTTCCTGATTAATTGCTCACCTAATGGCAAAAAAGAAAAGATAATTAAATAAGAGAGCTATGTAGTAAACACAGAGACATGACCAAAACAAAAAAAGCAAAAAGCTTTCGATCATAATAACTTAATACCAAAGGAGAAGAACAAAATGGTTACAGAGAAAACACATAAAAAAAAAAAAAATCCACCGTCAAAATCATATCGAACAACGACGATATATCAATCGATTTTCAAGGTCAACGAACCCAACCACAATAACAAAATCACGAACACTAGTTGTGAAAATGCAATCGAGAACGAAACAACCGTTGCGAAAAAAATACTGGCGAGAACACAGGATCGGAGATCAGTGGAAGGGAAACAGAGAAGAGAAGAGGTATTCTCACCAGAGAGGAGGATTTATTTAGAGCGAACAGATTCGAAATCAGCTCCAGAGAAACGATTATCAAGACTTTAGTTTTGAGTTTGAGGAGAGGCAAAGCTTACGCTAACCCTAAGAAAAACTAGTTTTTTTGTTGGACGGAATCAAAATTGAACGACGACCACACACATTTTTTTACCAAAGTAGTCAACGGCTCTGATTTTTTCAAACTTCTTCTGTTCACACGTTACTGTTTTAATTAATTTTAACGAACCGGACTAAATCCTTTGGGTGGGCTTTCATAATAAATGGGCCATGCTGCTTTGTTATTTTTTGAATCGTAAGAGGCCTTCCTAACAAACCAACTTACCCACGAAATTCAATAACCGATACCGGTTTAGTAACAAAGCTAGCACAGGGTCCAACTGGTGTTATCAATAGGCCTGGGTATTCGGGGTCCCAATCGGGTTTCGGTTTTATCTAATCAGATTTCGGTTTTTCGGATTTGACAAAATCAGTCCCATTCGGATTATATGTAAAATTCGGTTCGGGACCGGTTCGGGTTCGGGTCGGGGTTAGTAAATCTTCAAAGAACCGGTACAACCCGATGTACTTTCGGGTTCAGGTCCCAATCGGTTCTTCGGTTTAAAAATACCTGATTTGTACCTACTTTGTAACCAAAACATAAGTAAGATCGGGTTTTTCGGTTTAAAAATACCTGATTTGTACCTATTTTATAACCAAAACATAAGTAAAATCGATTCAAAAATAAGAAAAGAACATCAAACATGATCATTTAAAATCAAACGAAAAGTAAACATAGTTATTGATAAAAAGAAAACCAAATAAATAAAAGTTTAAAACGAAAACTAAATTTTCATGAGAAACATTATTCAATTGAAACAAAACTAAAATCTAAGAACTTCAAGCTTCAATGACCATCTTTAACCATCAACCTTCGTATAATATAATCACTAACCTTCATGTGATAGATAATTATTTTAGATGTTTAGTAATATCTCAATGTATTTTGGATATATATTAAAGATCATGTTGGTACAAGTTTTGAAATTTTGAATATTTCGGGTTATCGGATATCCATTTAAGTCCGGGTTCGGTTCGGATAATACCTATAACCTGAAATACCGTAAAACAAGATCCATTCGGTATTTATGTCGGATTCGGATCGGTTTGGGTTCAGTTTTATCGGATCGGGTTCGGTTTTATCTAATCAGATTTCGTTTTTCGGATTTGACAAAATCAGTCCCATTCGATTATATGTAAAATTCGGTTCGACCGGTTCGGTTCGGTCGGGTTAGTAAATCTTCAAAGAATCCCAGACAACCCGATGTACTTTCGGTTCAGGTCCCAATCGGTTCTTCGGTTTAAAAATACCTGATTTGTACCTACTTTGTAACCAAAACATAAGTAAGATCGGGTTTTTCGGTTTAAAAATACCTGATTTGTACCTATTTTATAACCAAAACATAAGTAAAATCGATTCAAAAATAAGAAAAGAACATCAAACATGATCATTTAAAATCAAACGAAAAGTAAACATAGTTATTGATAAAAAGAAAACCAAATAAATAAAAGTTTAAAACGAAAACTAAATTTTCATGAGAAACATTATTCAATTGAAACAAAACTAAAATCTAAGAACTTCAAGCTTCAATGACCATCTTTAACCATCAACCTTCGTATAATATAATCACTAACCTTCATGTGATAGATAATTATTTTAGATGTTTAGTAATATCTCAATGTATTTTGGATATATATTAAAGATCATGTTGGTACAAGTTTTGAAATTTTGAATATTTCGGGTTCTATCGGATATCCATTTAAGTCCGGGTTCGGTTCGGATAATACCTATAACCTGAAATACCGTAAAACAAGATCCATTCGGTATTTATGTCGGATTCGGATCGGTTTGGGTTCAGTTTTATCGGATCGGGTTCGGTTCGGATTTTCGGGTTCGGTTTATTTGCGTAACCCTAGTTATTAATATGAGGAAAGGACAAAATCCTTTGTGTGGGCTTTCATAATAAATGGGCCATGCTGCTTTGTTATTTTTTGAATCGTAAGAGGCCTTCGTAACAAACCAACTTACCCATGAAATTCAAGAACCGATACCGGTTTAGTAACAAAGCTAACACAGGGTCCAAACTGGTGTTATCAATACGAGGAAAGGAATAGCAGGGAACACTACATTCCTCCCAATTCCTGTTTTTTTCTACCAGTTAAAAGGAAATTTTGTTACTTGCAGGAATTGGTAGTTCCTCCACATTCCTTTTCTCAAGAGGAATTATAGTATAAATCTATTCCATGCTAAATTAGATAAGGAACCAAAAGGAAAACTATAAAAATTGGTAAAATATATTAATATGTTAATGAATCTAATGATTTATAGAAAACTGACATTTTAAACCAGCTTCTCACATAGATTTATCTTCTTTTATATAATATTTGTTCATCAAGCTTTTTTCGTATAACCCTAATCATATAGAAACAAGAGGAGGAAGTAAACTACACTTTTAACATTATTTATTATGTGTAAGAGAAGAAAACATACGCACTGATCAGTGATGGTTTATAATAAAATTTGTATCATATGTTTATGTTACAGCTATCATGTCAACTCCAAGAAATCAAAGTGAACACGTCGTGGACGTAAGTCAAGCAATGAGGCTGATGGTGAAACCAGTCGTGAAGGCTAGGTAATTATGTTATTTTATTTTTTTGCAATAATCAACTGTATAATATGAGATATTTTAACTTAACAACTAGAAATATGTATTTTAGTATCAGTGGAATATGAAGTGTAGACCAAAATTCTCAGTTACATCTGTTATTGTTTTCAAGAGCTAATTATCAAACTATTTATTATTTGAAGTTTTGTTCCTTGTTTTGGTTACCATTCATTATAACACTTTTTTACATTCCTTCTCTACAGTTTTTCCTTCTAATTAATTCTTTATCATTCTCTTGGATTCTTTTCCCTATAGTTCTTATCATTTTTAAAGTGGTCACTAGTTAAATCCAAAGGCTAACATAGCTCGAATTGCATAGGAAATTTCAGATATCTGGTATTTTGATTCCAGAGTTTTGGTTATTGATTATATATTTTTCTAATTTGGTTCGGTTAATATAACTGTTTTAAACAACCCCCAAAATTCGAATCTAATTTGCATGATGTTTGAATTTGTTTTCTTTAAAATATTAAAACGTATTCTAGAATATCTGAAAATAGAAAAACGTACAAATCACCCAAAACAATTATTTAAAATTTATTATTTTTATTTTAAAATCTTAAATTATTATATATTAATATTTTCTAGGTATATACTATTTGGGTAAACATAATTTTTCGGTTTGATTCGAATTCCGATCCAGTTTTTGTATTGGAAACTAAATTCTGTTTGGACATTTATATCTAACCAGGTCTGGTTTGGATATTTATGCTTAGCGGTTGTTATACATACAATAGTTAATATAGCTCACTGCTTGTTTCATTTGTATCACTTTGATAAACATATTCTGGATACCAAAATGTAGTGTAAAGCTCTAACATTAACTTACCTATTAAACCATGTAACCTTATTCACATTCACATCCTAAATGGTATAAACAAACCGAAAATTTCCTAATTTTCCTTTTGTACCTCTTAAAACTTAATCCATAGAAGAGGAGCTAGATTCTTCTGTCTCGTCTCCATTGAAACTAGAAGGCAACTCCACACCAGACCTACAACCATTAGCATTGATCAAATAAGTCGTCATCAATTTGATCTCTCTCTTTTGTGACGACAAATATGCATTATGATGTTTTTTACCAACCGGTTTATCTGGTCTTCTCTTTCAAAAGCCTCGCTGTTTGATGATTTTGGAGCATAAACTTGCTGAGGATAGCCATGTTTCAATCGTTTGGTAACCTATTTAACACAAGACAAATTAAGGCTAAGAACAAGAACTTGTTGGACCCTGTAAAAACAGCAAACTCACCAGCGGTTCACCGGTTGAATGCAATTTTTCTCTATGTATTTCCCTATGTTTCATCTTCTCTCCATGATACTTCCCCACCTTCCACACAAAACTCAAGTCATATATTGCTTCCACACAAAGAGTAAGGAAGCAAGGACTTAAGATTTTTTAGAGAAAATCATTACCATTCCAGAAGATGGACCTCTCTCCATTGAATCAGAGGATCGGCTGCTACTCAGAGGCAACAGGTTTGGAGATTTAGTGAGATATCCGGTCTGGCGTCCACCATTGATTACATTTTTATCATAATCATGAGTCTGACTAGTGGCAATCAGATTGTTTCTCGAACCTTCAGACCGACCTTTGGAGCTTATATGACTCTTCTTGTTGTTAGTTAAAGGGACACCTTGAGGTGGATCTTTGCGGCCAGGGACTGTATTAGAGTAACTGAGAGAAGGAGATTTAAAACTTGGTTCCCGAAGACTCTGCTTATCTCCTAGACCAGGCTCCATTCCACCCATCATCTCATCATCATCATCATCCTCCTCTGATGAATGCATCTTCGATTTACGAGTAAGTTCATAGCTCTATGATAAGATAATCAAACATAAAGAAAATTAGTTTATGATCCCTGTGGATATGTAGAATAGAGGAAGAAAGGTATCACTTACAGGACCAGGGATAAAGCTCTTCCTCGTTCCAGTGAAGTATGGAGGGTGAGACCGTCTTTGACTCCCAACATAGATTGGCTCTGACATTAAAAAAAAAAAGTCAAATCCTACCTTAGCTTCTCTGAACCACTAACTCAATAAAGCTGAGACATTTTTATAGCATGACTCACCTTGCACTATAACATTAGTCTGAGGCTCAAACGCACCAGGAGGAAGAGGATCAAACACAACCCCCAGAGGTGGACCATCCTCTCGATACTGTCTTCCTAACTGTCTCTTCACCGCAGTAATAGCAACATTCTCACTATCTCCCTTCACTTTCAAGTATCCAGAAGGCTTGCTAAACCCATAACCTCTCATAACCTGAGGATGCTCACTACGTGCAACATATCTAGAACTTTCCACATCTTTGCTAGAGACAAGATTCTTGTGTAACGATGATCGACGTTCCGAAGATGTGCTGTCTTCCCCATCATCATCATCATCATCATCATAAAGCCTTTGGCTTTCAACTTCCCTTGGCTTCCAATAGTCCGTTTGCTTAGTGCTACCACAAGAATCCTGTCGAAGCACGCTCCCACGATCTTGAAGAACAACGCTCGAACGATCTTGGCTCCCTATGTTGTTCCCATCTTCTTTAACGGAACGTTTGTCCTTTAACCTTCTATGGCAGAACCAGCCTGAGACTTGCTTCTCAGTTAAGCCTATTTCCTCTGCTATCTTAGCCTTCATTTCTTCGCTCGGGTACTTATGCTCTGTACAGAAACCAAGTCACAAGCATAAAGCATTATATATACAACTTTGGAATAAAGGAACAGATACAGAAACAACAGATCCATTAATTACCATTGTAGAAGTTCTCAAGAGCCATAACTTGGATAGGAGTCTTAAGCTTCCGTTTCTTGCTGTTCTCTGCAGAGTGTTGTTTATCGCCATCAGCAGGCATCTCCCCTGAATCTATTTAAAGAAAAAAAATACATAGCATGATTCAACCATGACAATAAAACATGGAAACCTATCCTCGATCAAACATAACAAGTCTTCAATCACCAAGAAACTAGTCAAAACTTTTGATTATGTTTTTTTTTTTCAAACATTCTGCAAAATCAAACCTTCAATCTATCACCTAAAAGATTCAATTCTATCAGCTTTAAACCTTTCTGTGATCTGCCAAAACACCAATAAGAAAAAATCAGAAGATCAAAATCTAAATTTCCTACCACTAATTCCACAAATTCGGACCTTAAATCTACACAAGTTTCACACAAAAGGATTCAACTTTTTGACATTTCTATGACCTGCCAAAACAACCTTAAGAACTTCCAGCTCCATTGTTAGTACCAAAAAGCTCAAAAATTCAGGATTTATTTAAGGGGTTTCACTAATTAAAACTACAAAAACATGGGAATCGCATTGTGATTCGACACAAAACACGAACCCCGGATCATTGAAAAGCTATTCTCTAACGTAAACTCGCAGTAAACAGCGAAGAAAAATATCTAAACAATGGTAACAGAGATATTGAAAGAGGGGAAGATAACCTGAGTGCATATTTACAGAGATTTGATGTATCAAAATTTCAAAACCTAATCAAAACTCTGATTTTTCGAAGAAATCTTCTCTTCACGAACAAAACAAACAAAATCTTTTTTAACCGAGCCGGTTTTATTATATCGAATCGTTTAAACGAAGTAAATCGAACCGGTAATTTTTAGATTTCGCTTTCACATCCGGTTTACTTACGAACCGGTCGGCGAGATTTGAAAATTCAATCGGTTATTGGTTCGGTACACAGAAACGACAACCATCATCAACCAAATAAACAAAATATATAACCAAAATTTTTACCCGACTAATTTTGTCTCTTTTTTACCCAGATAACCGAATTCCAACACAAAACAAACAAACTGAATAACCTGGGTTCCAAACTAAACCAAAATATAATTCGGTTCAATTTGATGAATATTTTTCCAAAAACGTCTTCGAAAACCGACAGAAAACACAGAAAACCGAATGCCCAGCTTTAAACAGATGTTTTATGAACCGGATTGGTTTTTATTTAAATCCGATGATTCGAACGGGTAAATCTAGTGTTGGCCCACACTGTGGGTTTAATTGGAAAAGGAATAGATAAACACTATTAGGCCGGCTAAACTTAATCTCTGGGCCTATATATGGGCCTAAATGGACAGCGAAGAATAAAGTAGAGAGAGAGAGAGAGGCGACGAATAGTTTTCTCAAAACCGCCATGGCTACAGCTTCCTTCAAGGTTTCACCGGAGATTACAGAGGTCTCTCGAGCTTCCTCCAACCCTTCTCCGTAGCAATAATGGCACGAGGGTTTTAAGCTGTCTTGCTCACAAAACTAACGAGCCATTAGGATCTCGTATCCGCCATGGTTCTATTACTACAAGAAGCTTCTCTTCTCAAGGACCTGCCCCTATCGATTATAGGTAAATTTATCTCCTAATCTCTTTCCTTAAAATCTTTTCTTATGGTTCTTGAGTTTCATGACAATGTGAACAAACGGAGAGAACAACAGGAGGATGAGTTTCACAAATTAGCTAACTTGACTATAAATGACCTTCTAGAGAAGATTGAGGTACTTAAAGCTAAATACTTTAGCTAGCTTTAGATTAGTCTCCTACTTACAATGTCTTGGCTTGGAACAACATTGATTCATGTTCAGGATTATGGTGATAATGTCCTCCAGATTGATGGTTTCGACATTGATTACGGGGTAAAGAGATACAATCTTTTATTGAATTTATGATCATGTTTTTTTTTTTTTTTTTTTTTTTGAGATACACGTGTGTGCTAAGTTATAAGTCGGTCCTTTTGTTGCTGTTTCCAACAGAATGAAGTTCTGACCCTGAAGCTTGGATCTTTAGGCACATATGTGATGAATAATCAAACTCCAAATCGACAAATCTGGATGTCTTCACCTGTCAGGTATAGATTCTTTCTCTTTTCTTCTTCGAAAGTTTCCAACTTTACGGGTCTAAATCGAATTTCTTATCTAGATCATCATGTTGGGCTGTAACTTATGGAGAAAGAAAAGCTTATATAGCTGTGTATATAGCTGCATTTGACTTTGAGCTTTCACATCTTGGATTCACATTGATTTCATCTTGATTCCTCTTTTTTTCTTCATATTGTTTTTGGCACAGTGGTCCTTCTAGATTTGTCTGGGACAGGGATGCTACTGCGTGGATTTTATCGGCGAACAGAAGCAAAGTTGCATAAACTGTTGGAAGAAGAGTTAGAGAGTCTATGTGGCGAACCAATTCAACTCTCATAAGAAAATTCTTTCAAACTATATTTGTGAGTTTATCTAGGAACTTGGAACTGCTCTGCCCTTTCAAGCTTATGTCTATGAAACATCCAGATGAATAAACAAAACTAGGCGCATGAAAAAGTTGTTTCAGTGTGAAACCTGATTGATGTTTTTTTTATTGTACTTCTGTTCACTAATGTAATGTCTCATAGTGACACTGTTACACAATGCGCACCATTTCTTCTCTGTTAAAGCTCTCTTTGAACAATTTTCAAGAATCTCGCATTTGTCACTCAAAAGTTTAAAACTCATATTCACAAAAGACCTGAAAATGGTTGGTTAAACAAAGTTTGCACTGCAGGGTCAGTTCTCGCTCTGTCAAAAGCACCAGTAAGGACAAAAGGTTGACGTCTTGGACACCACTGTCCCCTTCTCTCAATAATTCACGTTTAGCCCTTAATTCTCTCCGACTCTTAATTAACTACTCTTAACATACGTATTATTCAAAGAATGTTGGATTTTTTTTTTTTAAACTATCTATAGAACCATCGCCGAAAAAGTTGACACTGTGCATTGAATTGATCACTTGTGCATCTACAGACACTCACTCACACAGTAGCTAAGAGAGTGTAAAGTACTATCTACTACTTTCATGGACATTTCAAACTCACATGATTAGCTGCGTCCCACAAAATATAACTTTTCAAGGTGGGTCATTCGTTGAGGTTCTAGGCAAACTTTTTTCTTTTCCCTTTCAACACGTTTTGAGGTTTTAAGAAGAAAACAAATAGACATACCAAATGAGTAAGAGATGGAACTCATTACTCAGTAGTACTTGTCAGAGAAATGGTACTTTCTGTCTTCTTCTATGTGCTTTTCCTGAATCTTTGTCGATTAGACTGCTTTGTTGCAGAGTCAAAGACTCCATGACACTGGAAGCTCTGACGGAAAAAGGTACTTAGGGATTTGGCTTTACCGTTTACACCCACTCACAGTTGTTTGGATTGCAAACCGTGAAGCTCCGGTTCTTGACGATGTGGATCACTTTGCTTAATGTATCACTTTGCTTAATGTAGTCTCTCATTCATGTAGAGCAAGCTCTTGGAACGCAGGAAACGTCTCGCTACAAACTCCGCAACCTACTCAACAAAAAACATTTGTCATTGAGGCATTTCATCGAACACGTTGTAAGCATTGTGAAACAGAGACCAAACATTTCAATACCACGAAGCACCGTAGTTAATAACAGCCTGCATATTACAAAACAAGAAGATTAATTTAGATTACAAGAGTCAAGCTTGGGTCTTGAACCTGTATAAAATGTACCCTGTAATAATTACCGGAGATTTTGAAGATTTGATGTCGTCCAGAATTGTTATGAGACCTTTGGTCGCTTGTTACGGTTTCCATATTGACTTTACGATTTGCCTCCTCCGATTCTTGATTTCTCATTTTTATTTTTGCTTTCGGAATTTACAATTTTGATCCTTTTTTGCCAGCAGAAGCTACTCTAACCAGTAACCACAAGTCTACTTACCACTAACCAAACCCCAAACCAATCGATTTGATTCTTTAACCGGTTTTAACCGATCTGATTTCTTACATAGACATGTTTCGTTAACCGGCCTCAACTATGTTCAGGATTCTGCTAGGTAACCGTTAGAGTTTTGAGGTTTTATTTTTCTGGCGAGGGAACTTGATGAGTTGGTAATTAGTCAAGTACTGAACCGGCAATTAAACCGTACTAAAGATTCTAATCCAACATACCAAATGTATCGCTGAACAGATTATTATCTTTATTTATTTATTGTTGCATGTATTAGTTATGGTCTCGTGCTCATGTGCTCCTTTCAAGGAGAGAGTAACTTATGATGCCCATGTTTCCCTTTACCTAATTTGCTTTGTAAGAGCATGTTTATCAACAAAACCCACTTAAGGTCTCTTAGCCATTAAAAGTGATTTTTTAAATCTAAAAAGTGAAATTAGGAATTTTGTCAAGAGACACTTGACAATAGCGGTTTATTGGTAGTTTCTTAATTAAGGTTCTTAGCAATAAAAAATATTAAACTTATTTTTAAACATAAAATTTTAAATAAAGATTAAATTTATTTATTACATAAAACAAAGTCAAACACAATATTTTAAACACAGATTTTAAAATAAAAACATTAAAACATAGATTACTAAAATAATAATTTTAAAAAACATCAAAACTCAGTTGTTGTCTTGATCACATCCAAATTTCATCAAATGAATCATTGTAAATGTTTTGAGATGAAGATGCCATGAGATGATATTTTCTAAAAATGAAAAAGAGATGAAAATGGTTTTAGAGTCTTAGTAACAACATATAAATTTTTAAAAATGAAAATGGTTTGAGTTTTTTTAAGATATAGGATTGTTTTTATGGAAGAGATGAAGATTTTTTAAGATATAGAATTGTTTTTAACACAATGTGGCAATTGAGTAGAATTGATGGTGCTTGTGCTTTATCAAGACACTGGAGAGAATGGGTCACTAAGAGCCGTGACTTTCTTATCTTAATTAGGAGACGTGTTTTGTGTCTCTCTTTTTTGTTTTAATTTTTTTAACCGTATTTAATCTAAGATATGGTGGTAAGATACACCGTTAAACGTGCTCGTGTTGGAACTTATAGTTCTAGTTTCTTTATTTTAATGAGAAAAATTGTAGTAACTTGTGTTTTGTTTTATTAAGTATTTTCAAAACCGACATCATTTGAACTTGGTCATTTTAAACAGTTTGTGTCTTCTGCGATTTAGCCTATGATTTTGATAGTTTGTTGCCAAGTTTGTCTTCCAATTTATTTGAGGTTGATGAGTTTGCTAAAATTTGGACTGATCCTAATCGTATGGTTAAATTAAACACAAATCTTTTATATAAGATGATTAACACACCAGGTATTAATATAGTTATCAAAGGTCTGTCATCAACAAGCACAAATCTAACGACCATGTGGCTGCCTTCATATAAAAAATCATGGCTTCTCTATTCTCATTACAATTGGAAGGTTAATATCCCGGTGCCCGCACCTAAGACATATGGTCAAAACACAAATATAATCAGTCCACTGCATGTTCCAAAGACTATAACTCAGTTGGAACATAATCAAATACATAGCTCTGTCCACAACAAACAAACACTAATTTAATAACCTCCTAGGTTGACAAAGCCATAGGAAAGCTCAGGAGCATTACAACGGTGCCCGATAGGAAGAAAGGTCGGAGGACAAGTAATCCTAGGGTTAAACCAAACATTCTATAAGAGTATCACACTTGATGATTAACAGGTAACATAAATATAACTTCAATTGGAGATGAAAATGACCAACACAACGTCCGCCGTAAGCAATTACCAAACAAACAACCTTTACTACAGACTTAAACAAAAAAAAAATTGAGGAGCTGATACATAAAAATAAACAAAACACAAACATTCCGACAAAGAGACTCTTCAAATATCTTAGCAGCGTAAGATACATATCGTCAATATGCTTATTCTAAGTTGCTAGACAGATAGCTGTTACTTGGACACCTAAGAAATATCCTCACCTCCTCTCAACTGAGACAAATTACGCTAGCACACCCACATAATAATAAGATAAACTTGAAAAGCATCCTTCTTATATTCAAACCATGCGAACATTAATCTCACATCAAGTAATTGCATCAGCAAAATATCCTGCCAACAGGTCTCAGCTGCCAAATATAGACGACACCACCCTAAACGTGTAATCAAACACCATAATATTATTGGACTGCGAAGTACTCTCATCCAGAAAACAATAACAAGAGTCCAAAATAAATTTACCCCAATCACAACATTACGAAAATCCAACCACAAAACAAATGGGGCTTATACCCGTTCTAAATGGCTCTAATATACAGTAAACCGACCATCAGTTCATGAAGACCACCTAACCTACAATCAGTTACTTCAATACATAAGACCAAAATTTATACCTTTGACTATACTAATTTAAAACTCCGGACAACATGACGGGTAATGAAAATATTACAAAACTTTAAACAAAGAAAACACAACTAAGTTGCAACATACTCAAAACACGGGAAGAAAACATGACAAGGCCATTCCTATCAATTACCATTCCAAACCGAAACTGCACTAGCACTAGCAATGTTGCAAACATAATCAATCACTTACATCTTATAGAAATCCTTCTCTAACCCTCTACGTAGTTTATCATCGTTTGCCACTCGTGAACATCCTGCGAAACAGGCCTTCTGAGCGCAGAACAATGAGGCCCATGTAACACAAACGCAGCCTTGATGCTTCGTTGTCCTGACAATTCCGTAGGTGTAATATCCAGATTCTCGGGTTTAGAACCTGAGTTTAAAACCATTTCTTCCTTACAAATCAATTCTTCATGAGGAAGCAGTGGCATCCGGCAACTAGCAATAGCTCCAAAAGGAAACCAGTCACCCATCGCAAAAGTTCACTACCTCACCATAATTATAACCTACAGCAATCACAAGATCAGTTGTCTGCAGCATCAACTCTCAGACCTATAGAAATGTATTGTAGTTTCAGAACAAAATATTTTACCATGGCTGACCCCGGCATGATAAGCCCTGGGGAATGTGACGATGAACTCTGCAGGTCTTTGGACAGCTTTGTACACAGGCACACCATGATCCAACAAAATCTTTGGTGGGAATATAGGTCTTCCCTCGAGATTTGACAAAACACTACAAGGATAAACAAAGGAAGAATCCTTATCAAAACAAAGGAAGAAAGATGAATCTTCAGAACAATAAGGTGGTGTTATTAGTTGTAGATGTTAAACTCAACTCCATTAGATTTAAAATGTGTAATATTTTGAGTGATTCATTAATGATTTGTAATTCTTTCTTACGATCAATACCAATGGATTTTAAAACAGATAGGATTTTTAAAAAGTTGTTTTTGATTTATCAGTTCAAATATATCAGATTTTAGAAAGACAAGAGTAAGGCCCAACTGATTATGATTTACTGTTTCTGTACAGAGTAAAATTCAAATGGTACTACTACGTACAGTCCATATTACCTTAGAATTTTAAAATATAGAAGCCTCTTTCTCAAAACAACACGATATAAACATGCTGTTCTGACATTGAACATCCTTCAACTAATTAATCAAAAGTATTGGCTACATTCGCGAATCGCAAGTAACCAAATATGGTTCATGATTGCTTACAGACAATCTTATTCTCTTCATACCAACTTTCTTAAAAAGAGGAGTGTGTTCTTTTGGGGTCAAATAATTTGCAAAAGACGTGTTACAATGTATTATGAACCTGCAATGAATATTCCATCCACAAATTGTATCATTTATCTAAATATATTTCCAAAGTTTTATTTAAGTAATACAAAAAACAATAATAAAGCAATAATGGCTTTTTGATGTCCCAGCTTTTATAATGAGAAGAAGATGCTCTCTTTAACAATTCTTATACAAGAAGCATCACTTGTCTGTTGGTCGAATTCTAAACTAAATGAACCGAACCATCATCTAATTTTCCACTTCAATTATTCTTACTAGAGTCTTTATCCGTGCTACGCGCGGAAAATGAGTTTAAATATTTTATGTCTAGAACTGAAATCTTTTAATAAATCTATTAATTTTTATTATTGTATGATTTTTTTTGTTTGAGTTTATTTTTATAATTTTTAATAAATAATTTTCTTCGTTTTGGTTTTATTTTTTTATCTTTAGAGTTATACAATAGGTTTAAAATTCTCAAAACAGAAAAATGAGTAGGATGCTAACATTCAAAATGTTAAAATTAATCTGATGTGATTTTTTCATCTAAGTCGTTAGTTTTCATTGACTGCATATTATAATATTTTGTAATTTTTGGTTAATTCATATTTAAAAATTTGAGTAATATTTATGGATTTATTAAAGTAAAATCTTATTACTGGTGTTTAGGTTATTACTGATTTTTACATTGATTTAAATTAATTATTAAACCATATCATATATGGTTAATTATTGTTGGTTCTTAATCCTTATATATTTTAGGAAAATAAATTTATGAAAGTATTGGTTTTTCATCCTATATAGTCAGCCGCACATATGTGGACCTACATTAATTTTTTTTATTAAGTCTCATTTTTGGTTGCATATTTTCTATTGCATATTTTAGTACAGTAGAAACTCTGTAAATTAATAATCGAAAAATTAATAAACATCATAATAAAAAAATTTGGTTTCGAGTTGGATTGATTTAAAATATGACATAAATTGATAAATTAATTAAAAAATTGATTTTTTAAAATATATAGTTCCATTAAAATCATAAGTCAGTAATTTATATACATACTATTCATAAAAGTATAAATAAAAAATTGTATTATTTGTTTTATATTGAAAATGTAATTCATCTTTATTTTCTTAACACTTCTATATATTTTGATAATATTTAATAAAATTTAAGCTAAACTACAATTACATTCTATGAAACATATTTCATATACATCAAAGAAATTTAATTAATGTATATAAGGTAAAATCAATTAGTTTTCTTATGGATTTTTAACATTAAAACCCCTCAACTAAGTTTGTTTTGGGTAAAAACCCACAAACTAAGTATTTAACGAGAAAACCCTCAAACTAATTTTATTTAGTGAATTAAACCCTCTCAGGTCATAATTACCTTTACAACCGGTAAATCTTTAGCTTAGAGGTTTTTTCATTAATTAAACATAGTTGAGGGGTTTTACAAATAAAAGTATAATAACATTATCTAAAAGTTAGCAACTTTAATTTTCAAAATTATCATTTTTAAAAGTTTCTGCAAATATATGAAACTGATTTTTTTTACTCTAAACATAATTTTCTGGTTTTGTACATTTTTAATTTATACATATATAATGTTGATTTTATAAAAAAATCAGTTTCATATATTTGCAGAAATTTTTAAAAATGATAATTTTGAAAATTAAAGTTGCTAACTTCTAGATAATGTTATTATATTTTTATTTTATATTTTTATTTTTAATGGTAAAACTCCTCAACTATATTTAATTAATGAAAAAACCCCTAAACTAAAGATTTACCGGTTGTAAAGGTAATTATGACCTGAGGGGGTTTAATTCACTAAATAAAATTAGTTTGGGGGTTTTCTCGTTAAATACTTAGTTTGGGGTTTTTTTTCACAAAACAAACTTAGTTGAGGGGTTTTAATGTTAAAAATCCTTTTCTTATTTTATACAAAACACATATGGTAAAACAGAAAATCATAAAATGAAACTTATACAAAATTAGTAACTCTATAAGCTAATAAAATACAATAATCTCAACATCATTAATTTTAGAATTTTCATTGTATAAGCCTATCTCTATCTTCATTTATATCTTTCTGTTTTTGAGTTTTATTCCTTACATGATGTGTATTTTACCTTTTATATGTTTTCAATCGTTTTTCTATATGGTTAATAATATTCAAGTTTTTGTTATTGTTGCATTTTTTTTCTATTTATCTGTTTTCTTTTCTCTGGTCTTTATCTATTTTTGTTAGATACTTTTGAGATGGAAATTTTCTGGTGAAATTGTATTGTAACTCTTTTTATATGTAAAGAGTAGTGTGTCAATGTTTGTATTATCATTTGGATCTAATTGATTATAATGTTGATCAATAAAGAATTTATTTTCATCATCTATTCGTCCTACAACAAAAACCTTTTTTACTTTGTGTCAAAAAATATTAGAGATATTCTAATTTTATTCTGTTTCTTTTCTTCTATTGCAGTTCTTTTTTATCTTTGTTGGTTAAGCGGATGATCGAGATTAGTGGTCTGATTTAATATGTGTTTTCTTTTCTCTTCTCCCCAAAGCTGCTGTAAAGATTTTAATAGCTCCTCCTAGTTGATCTCTTTGTATTTCTGCTGATTTAGGGATTCGTGGGAGTCTACTTGATTCGAAAGTAGCTATCTTTTTTCGAATCATCGAATATCCACCGTCAATGTTAATGCAACAAATGTTTTTTCGAATCAATGTTAATGCAACAAATGTTTTTTCGAATCATCGTATATCCACCGTCGCAACAAAGATAGATATGTCAAAGTTATAGTTTTTTTCTCCATTCAAATGTTGCTATTTTACACACAGATTTCCTATTTATTTAGAGCTTGGTGTGATTTAATATGACATGGTTATTTAAAAGAAAGAAGTGGGCCTCAGACCAGCAAACGTTGTGGCTTATATTTTTTGCGATGTGGATGTAATGTATTTAAGCTTAAACTAAACCAGACTTTTGTTGTAATAAATTACAACGCGTTCCCTTTATTAATTTTGCCAAATTACTATGCTCCCACTGGAAGTTTGATCGAAGGTAACCAAAGTAAAAAAAAAGCTTGAAACATAGGAAAACAGTAGTGTTCTGTAGCTGTATCCCGAGCTAGTAAAATAAGGAAGAAATCTAAGTGGGAACATCGGTTTTCTGAACTTGCTAGGATAACACACGCATGCTTGCAGCTCTTCTCTTCGCTCCAAAGTTTAGTGGTATTGGTGGATCAACTTCCTATGTTTGGAGGCTCATCACCGATTGCATGCAGAGAAGCGGTGGTTCCTTAGATGGAGATCCAGCTGTGGAGGGTTAATGCTTCTTTCACCCTGAAACAAAGTTGAGCACGTGGGTCATTTTTATTGAACCCGGGTTACAATGTATTCGTAACTCATATAGCCTACCTCTGAATGAGGCTTAAGAACAATATCATCACTGATTGCGCATTAATCGTGAAGGTCCGGTTTCGAGTGAAATTGTGGGGCGTTAGCCAAATATGGAAAAGGTACTGCTGCCCATCAAGATCCGCAAGGCAGCTTGAAAGCTCATTCCCTCCGCTGCTATTAACCCGTTGCAGTTGTAACATTAGTTTTTAAATGATATTAACTAAACATTGAGAAGCAGGAGATTAAATAAGTGTAACTGTGGAAGTTAACCTTCGCGCGATCTGGCTGCAACTTTTTTCCTTCTCTTGGAGACAAAGACAACAAATGTAGCACTATCATAGCCATCGTGAACAGCCAAACGCAGCAGCGTTCTTGGGGTCCGAGCAGTGTTTGACTAACAACATCTGAAAATTGATGAATAGGTTGACGATTTAGTGCTTAATATAAATATATGGTCCTAACGGTTTAATATGCAAAGAAAATATTTAAAGCTTACGTTCTGATTTTGTATTAGCAAGAGTTTAGAGATGGTCGAACTTCGGAAGCTTGGGCGTTTCCGGATGGTCCGTTGTTTCGTATCATCGTCGATGAGAATAAGCTATGAAAGCAGGAATAAGAAATCAAATGAAATCTATATATAGAACAACAGACAGGAAGGCGAACAGAATCCATTATTAAAGCTTTTAATGGGGGAATCACTCTTCCAAACGGAAGAGATGAGAAAGGGGAGAGATATGAGATGGAAGATGAAAGGGGATGAACTTGATCGAGTAAATTAGGTTTACGGGAGCAGAAGAGATAAGCGCCGCTGGCCGCTCTTTGATGATCCCAGACCTAGGCAGGCTTCGTTGGAGGCCCAAAACAAAAGCAAACGAAAGCCCAAACCATCAAAACATATCATTAAATGACGTGGCCGAATGTTATGTTTTGATTGGACGATTTTTCAGTCTGATGTGGCTATTCTAAGAATGCTTCATTTGTTCCTTTTAATATTAGTTTGATTCACTATTGATTTTAGGATGATTTACTATTAAAATTATTGAGTCTAGTCTCGTGAAAAAATTATAAGGATTTTTAACATTAAAACCCCTCAACTAAGTTTGTTTTGGGTAAAAACCCACAAACTAAGTATTTAACGAGAAAACCCTCAAACTAATTTTATTTAGTGAATTAAACCCTCTCAGGTCATAATTACCTTTACAACCGGTAAATCTTTAGCTTAGAGGTTTTTTCATTAATTAAACATAGTTGAGGGGTTTTACAAATAAAAGTATAATAACATTATCTAAAAGTTAGCAACTTTAATTTTCAAAATTATCATTTTTAAAAGTTTCTGCAAATATATGAAACTGATTTTTTTTTACTCTAAACATAATTTTCTGGTTTTGTACATTTTTAATTTATACATATATAATGTTGATTTTATAAAAAAATCAGTTTCATATATTTGCAGAAATTTTTTAAAATGATAATTTTGAAAATTAAAGTTGCTAACTTCTAGATAATGTTATTATATTTTTATTTTATATTTTTATTTTTAATGGTAAAACTCCTCAACTATATTTAATTAATGAAAAAACCCCTAAACTAAAGATTTACCGGTTGTAAAGGTAATTATGACCTGAGGGGGTTTAATTCACTAAATAAAATTAGTTTGGGGGTTTTCTCGTTAAATACTTAGTTTGGGGTTTTTTTCACAAAACAAACTTAGTTGAGGGGTTTTAATGTTAAAAATCCAAAGAATAACTCATATGCCTAACCTAATGTTGTTCAAATAATTATCTACTGTTGTGGAAATAATTTGATGTGCAAGTTTTAAAACTATCTTGAATTTATTGGATTATTGAATTATCTGATTTATTCACATTATTAAAATTATATATTTTCATTGCAAAAATTTTCACTTTACACTTTTATAAAGGGAAATTCACATTTAAAATACTGAAAGTTTCACTTTCTACAATTTTAACCATTGAAATTTTTTTGCTAGCATTTTAAATATTTAAAGTGACATTTTTATCATAACAAACCTCAAACGAAGTTTTCTTATTCATAGGCGACCAAGACTATTCATTTTATAGGTTAAAATATGATGTGTCAGTATTTTTTTTTCTAAAAAGTAATAAAAATAAGAAATATACTTAAATTGGAAAAATGGAAAAAAATCTGGAAATATTGTAAAAAAAAAAGTTCAAAAATTTAAAATTTCAAACTTAAAAATTAAATAAAATTTTAAAACTCAAAAAATAAGATCTGAAATTAAAATGTCAAACTTAAAAACTAAAATTAATTTTAAAATTCTAAAAATTCAAAAGTAAGATTAAGAATATTAAAATTTTTAAAATTTAAAATTTTATTTATGCATTTGTATTTATATATCTAGGGTATAAAGGTTTTTTGCATTTTTAATGAAAGATTTTGGTCACTTTTCTTTTTAGAATTTTTTTTGGGGCAAAAACTCAAAATAATATATTTGAGAGAATTATTAGCCCCGGGTTGTGGCCACCATCAATTAACATAGGGTGAAATCGGCGGCTCCCCTGGATGCTTTCAGTGGAGGTATACTTAGGCGCGAGTCGGACTACGTAAGGTGTCTGGATACCCGGATTATCAAAACAAAATTTTGATGGTAGCAAGTTTTGATATATATATTTTCTTATGGTGGCAAGTTTTGATATCATCATAAGTGACAGTCACTGTCATTGGATGGAATTGTAAAATGGATATGATTTTTTGTGTAAATATTTACAATTTTAATTTTTAAGTTTGAATTTTTAATTTTAGATCTTATTTTTCAATTTTCAGAATTTTAAAATTTTATTTTAGTTTTTAAATTTGATATGTTAATTTTAGATCTTATTTTTGAATTTTTAGAACATTGAATATTTTATTTTAATTTTAAGTTTGAAATTTTAATTTTTTATATTTTTGAACTTTTAGATTTTTTGAAATTTGTTTTGAATTAATACAATTTTTCCAGTTTTATTCAAATTTTTAGGTATTTTTATTATTTTTATAATTTTTGAAAAAAGGAACCGATACGTCATCATTTTAACTTGTGAAATGAACATTATTGGTCGCATATGAACAGGAAAACATAGTTGGAGGTTTGTTATGATAGAAATGTCACTTTGAGAGTTTAAAGTATTAGCAAAAAGATTTCAGTGTTTAAAATGTTAAAAATAGACACGTTCGGTGTTTTAAATGCGATTTTTCCGTCTTTTTTTTTGTCTTTCTACAATAGCTACAGTCAAGAAACTAGTTTGTGTGTTTGTTTTTCATCTTTCGTCTACTAAGGCCATGTTTTTTTTTTTTTTGAAACACCATCATATTAAATAAGAACTAGAGTTAGTTGGTAGCCATAAAGGCTTCAATCTCCAACAAACACTGTTTTGCTAGTCCATCAGCAATGATATTCTTCCCCCTAGGAACCCAAACGAAATTGATTACATCAAAAGAGCTAGCTAAATCACAAATGTCTGCAACAATTCCAAAGATCTCTGGTTTGCCACCTCCAGCGCCGATGACGTTAATCAATTGGGATGAGTCTGATTCGCAGACCAACTTCCTTACTCCTCTCTCTTTGCATCTAGTTACAGCTTCTCTCAGCGCTAAACCCTCCGCCATTAGCGCTGATCCAACAAAGCTTTCAAATCCTGTGAAGTAGGTTGTTCCCAAAGTCTCTGTAATGGTCCAGCCAAACCCAGCACGCTTCGATTCTGCCTTCCATGCGGCATCCGAGTTTAAGACAACACAGTCGGGGGGTCGAGGAGCCGAAGCAGGCGAGCGTCGAGGTTTGTGGGCTGCCTTTGGCTCTTGGGCTTCTAACCATTCTCTTGCAAGACTCGCGGCTTTCGTCACCACCTCCTCTTCTGTGGTCGCTATTCCTTCAAAGGTAAGTTTATTGCGTGCTGTCCAAATTTGCCAAACAACAAGGGGCTAATTGTCCAGTAGCTATTCCTGTAGGGGGCAGACACAATTTGCCACAGAGCTCAGGCCAAACATCCCTTAATTCTATCAATCCGCTATAATCAAAACCTGTCGCAAAAGAGGTTAAAAACCAGATCTTCTTTGCAAAAAGACAGTGAAAGAATAGATGATTTATAGATTCTGGAGTTCCGCATCTCCTGCAAAGCACTTCTGAAGAGATATGTCGAGCTGCACGTACCTCGCCAACGGGTATGGCGTTATGAAAAACTCTCCATAGGAACAATTTGAGTTTTGGTGAGGTTTGTAGGTTCCAGACCCCTTTGAACCAGTCCATCTCTTTGCGCTCTTCCGTGGGCAAGCTTGCCTCATTGCGCAACTTAATCGCTGTATGATAGCCAGACTTAGTAGAATACTCTCCGGAGCTTGATCCCAGCCAAATCAGTTTATCTGGAACCCCTGCTCTGCTAGGCCTGATGCTTCTTATAGCTGTTTCCCAGTGTGGGAAAGTTTCTTTAATTTTCTCCACGTTCCACTCTCTGGTATCCTCCTGGAGCAGGTCTGCAACCATGAGGTGGACTGAGTTTTCTGCTGCAGGGCCCATGGGAGCTAACTTCTCAGTAATACTCAACCATGAGTCGCTCCAAGCACTGATCGATACTCCATTTCCTACCACCCAGCCCAAATTCTCTGTAAGTAGGTCTCTGCCTAGAAGCACCCCTCTCCATCCATGGGAAATAGCATTTTTCTCTGTCACAGATAAGAAACTCTCTGTATTGCAGTATTTACCCAAGAGAACGCGAGTCAGCAAGATCTCCGGGTTATGTAAAATCCTCCAGCTTAGTTTCCCTAAAAAGGCGTCGTTAAAGGCCAAGAAGTCACGGAAGCCCAGCCCGCCTATGGCTTTAGGTTCTGTCATCTTTTCCCAGGATGTCCAAGCCATTTTGTTTTGGCCCTCTTTGTCGTCCCACCAGAACCTAGTGATGGCTGATTGGATCCGTTTACAGAGTGAAACCGGGAGTTTGAAGCAGGTCATGGCATAAGATGGGATGGGAGACAGCACACTCTTCACCATAGTAAGTTTGCCCGCTTTAGAGAGGAACCTGTTGGTCCAGCTTTGGGCTCTTTGTCTGATTTTAGCGACGATGGAAGTGAAGAGATCCCTCTTTCTTCTTCCAAAATGCTCTAGCAGGTCAAGGTATTTTCCAACTCCACCTTCACTTTGGATACCCAGCTCAGCTTTGACTAGTTCTTTTAAGCATGTTGGGGTTTTCCTTGAGAAAGTTATGGATGATTTAGCTGCATTGATAGTCTGTCCAGAAGCTTCCTCATACTGTTTTAGGACTCGTTTCAGTGCTGTGCTGCTCTTCTTGTTTGCACGGATAAAGAACATAGTGTCATTGGCAAAGAGGAGGTGGTTGACTCGGGGGCATGCCCGTGCAACTCGAATTCCTTTAAGGGAACCCTCTTCGCTTGCTCTGTTACATAGTCCCGAGAGAACTTCACTACACAAGATGAAAATGTATGGTGAAAGAAGGTCTCCTTGACGGATGCCTCTGCTCGGTTTTACCCTTCCTCTAGGCGAACCGTTGATGAGAAAGTAGTATGTAACAGTGGATATACACTGCATAATCAATCTGATCCATTTGCTGTCGAAACCCAATCTAGAAAGTACCAGCTCAATGAACTCCCATTCTAGACGGTCGTAAGCCTTGCTCATATCCGTCTTGACTGCCATGGAACACCGCTTCTCGGCGTCGGATGTTTTCAGGAAGTGAAGTACTTCATGAGTGATCAGCACATTGTCGGAGATGGCACGACCAGGTACGAAAGTGACTGGTTTTCCGAGATGATGGACGATAGAATGGGCTGAAGTCTCCTCGTGAGCAGCTTGGAGATAATCTTGTAATATACATTACAAAGTGCAATAGGCCGGTAATCCGCTACTGCTTGCGGGCTGTGGATCTTGGGGATTAATCGAATGTTTGTCTCATTGATGCGCGGTGGGATGGTTCCGGTCTCAAAAAAACTCTGCACTTCTCGTACTATGTCCGGGCCTATAGTCTCCCAATTGGTGTGGAAGAAACTCGCAGAGAACCCATCAGGCCCAGGGGCCTTATCCGCATGAATAGAGAAGACTGCATCTCTAATTTCTTGGGGTGATGGGCTGTTGGTCAAGTTTCTATTTTCCTCCGTAGAAACCCGTGGTCGTAGTGCATAGATAATCGTTTCTGCTCTGTTTCCCACTATTGAAGTGAATAGGGATTGATAGTAGTCTGCAATAACCTTGGTTATGTCTTCTTCTTTATAGACCATTTCACCATCACTGTTTTCCAGAACAGAGAAGGAGTTGACTCTGCGTCGATTCTTTGACACTGCGTGGAAATACCCTGTGTTTCGATCTCCCAGCTTCAGCCATAGTAGCCTGCTTCTTTGTCTCCAATATTCTTCCTCCGCTTGGTATGCTTCATTCAACTCCTCATTGATCTTCTTTATAAGCTCTTTATCGCCTACCGTGTTTATTAGGGCTGTCTCCAACTCTTGCTTCTTTCGCTCAATAAACTCCCTGCTGTTACGGAACTGGGTTTTACTCCATTCCACTATAGCTGATCTTGTTAGAGCAATTTTTTCTCTAATAGGACTGGTACCTGCATTCTTCCAGACCTCTTCCACAAGTGCCTTGACTTCAGTATTGTCTTTAAGCCTGCGATCATATCTGAACATTCCTCTGCGTTTCTTCCTTGCAGGTTCAACAATGACTAAGGCCATGTTTAACCGGGGCTTTTAGGAGGTTTTTAGGAGGGTTTTAGGGGGGGTGATGTACCATGGGATAGCGGACCGAGCAAAACAAACATGCATGGCTTGATCATGGGAAGCAGCAATGATATATGTTCATTGTTTGACTCATATATTCCAAAACACGACGCTTCTACGGATGAAATTACTTGGAAAACGTGCTCAACTCAATTACGGAGCTCCTCGAAGAAGAATCAGCTCAAACGGAGTTCAGATGTGGGAGTTATGCCATTTTCAAATCAGATCATCTTCGATTCTCGCGAATTCAGACATGGCGCATTTAATGAAGGGATGCCTTGACCAATCTTCCTAAAATTCGACAACCTTGACCAGTTTTCCTCAAAATCACCATCCTTGACCAGTCTTCATCAGATTCCACACCTTTGACTCATTTATCATGTTCTAGTCAAAGATTTCTTTTTCTATGCATTGTTTTTACACAAATATATTTATTATCTTTTATCCTTTCATCTCTTTGTAATCCTATAAATAGGAACTGAATTCATTCAATAAAATAAGTCTAAGTTTGAGTTATATTTCTGTTTCTTTTCTCTGAGTGAGAGAGATAGTTCTTTAGCTAGTTCATCGGTTTGAACCGGCTTGTTGATTTGGTGGTCAGCCAATCATCTTTGTGTGTTATTTGGTGTTTAGCCAACGACTACATCCATTCTTTGGTGGTTAGCCTTAGATCGGGTATATCAAGAGTCATTCAAGACCTCTTGACGCATCCATTCAATCCATCCCAGTTCCGAAGTGCCTTTGCCTTCTCGTTCATATCCAACACCCGCTAAAGTGATCCTTCCCGATTTGGGGTGCATCATTTGCATCGAGCCACTTTGGCTGGTTTGTTTCTATCTTTTCATCTTCTTATAAATACTTCTTCTTCTTTCTATCTTAAACCGACCACCTTCTTACCTAGGCCATAAAAAAAAAACAAAAATTTCAAAAAAAAAAAAAAATTCAAAAAAAAAAGATTTGATTTTTGGCTGTGGTGGAAGAGTAATCCCGCTGGCTGAAGAGAAATCCAGCCTTGGGGTTAAAGCGATTTCACAAAAATTCTCTTTTCTCTATCTATCTCTTACCATTGTTGCTTTGGGGTTTTGATTGCTGAATTTTGACCGCTTATCATCCTTTGAACCGCTGAAAAGAACTCCGAAAGTGATCACCTAAAACCGTGAGCTAAACACTTTGAGAGTGTGAGGGATTTTATTTGCTAACTCTTTTGTTAAGTGTTTTTCAGGATGTTTGGACTTCTCAAGAAATCAAAACCACAACAAGACGCTTACTTCCCTTTAAAACTGTGTTAGAAAAGAGCAAATGATTTTTGGAAATAAGAAACAGCTTTGTTTCTAATGGGTTTGATTTTGTGCGTAAACAAAGAAACCAAAGGAAGAGGCTAAACAGGTTCAAGATGATGAGAAGAGAATGAGAAGTGGTGATCGCCCTTCACCAAAGCCAAGAGAAGCAACCGTAATGTGTTTGATCAGAATGAGCTTCAGACTTATGCCAGCTTGGAGAAGATGTTGCATAAGGCAATTCATGCTATCCGACAGCTCAAAAGGAAGAGAAACACCAACACTTCTTCAACATCAAAACAGCAATGTAAATCTTCTTATCTTTCAAATTCTGATTTGAAAACTAATGAGATTTCTTCTGATAAAAGCAAAGCTGTGAAAACCACAAGCAAAGCTCATTTTACCAGGTGCTTCAAATGCCATAGGATCGGTCATTATGCTAACAAGTGTCAAAACAGAAACCGCTGGTGACTTTGGAGAATGACAATGTTGAAACCGAGCCAGAAAGGGAAGAAATTTCAGTCCCATTGACAATTTTGATGACTTCACACATGAACCAATGGAGGTGCTAGATGAAGAACAAATCCATGATCATCGAGCAAACCAAGAAGGGTCTTCTTCCATTCAAAAGCCGGACCAAACTCAAGGTAAGCAATGTGTTGATTATGATTTATGTGCTTATACCCCTTTTTCTTTTAATGTTTCAGATTTGAGGACAAATCTTTTTGAAGAGGAAGGGAATGATGTACCATGGGATAGCGGACCGAGCAAAACAAACATGCATGGCTTGATCATGGGAAGCATCAATGATATATGTTCATTGTTTGACTCATATATTCCAAACCACGACGCTTCTACGGATGAAATTACTTGGAGAACGTGCTCAACTCAATTCGAGCTCCTCAAGAAGAATCAGCTCAAACGGAGTTCAGATGTGGGAGTTATGCCATTTTCAAATCAGATGATCTTCGATTCTCGCGAATTCAGACATGGCGCATTTAATGAAGGGATGCCTTGACCAATCTTCCTAAAATTCGACAACCTTGACCAGTTTTCCTCAAAATCACCATCCTTGACCAGTCTTCATCAGATTCCACACCTTTGACTCATTTATCATGTTCTAGTCAAAGATTTCTTTTTCTATGCATTGTTTTTACACAAATATATTTATTATCTTTTATCCTTTCATCTCTTTGTAATCCTATAAATAGGAACTGAATTCATTCAATAAAATAAGTCTAAGTTTGAGTTATATTTCTGTTTCTTTTCTCTGAGTGAGAGAGATAGTTCTTTAGCTAGTTCATCGGTTTGAACCGCTTGTTGATTTGGTGGTCAGCCAATCATCTTTGTGTGTTATTTGGTGTTTAGCCAACGACTACATCCATTCTTTGGTGGTTAGCCTTAGATCGTGGGTATATCAAGAGTCATTCAAGACCTCTTGACGCATCCATTCAATCCATCCCAGTTCCAGAAGTGCCTTTGCCTTCTGTTCATATCCAACACCCGGCTAAAGTGATCCTTCCGATTTGGGGTGCATCATTTGCATCGAGCCACTTTGGCTGGTTTGTTTCTATCTTTTCATCTTCTTATAAATACTTCTTCTTCTTTCTATCTTAAACCGACCACCTTCTTACCTAGGCCATAAAAACAAAATTTCAAAAAAAATTCAAAAAAAGATTTGATTTTTGGCTAGGTGGTGGAAGAGTAATCCCGCTGGCTGAAGAGAAATCCAGCCTTGGGGGTTAAAGCGGATTTCACAAAAATTCTCTTTCTCTATCTATCTCTTACCATTGTTGCTTTGGGGTTTTGATTGCTGAATTTTGACCGCTTATCATCCTTTGAACCGTGAAAAGAACTCCGAGTGATCACCTAAAACCGTGAGCTAAACACTTTGAGAGTGTGAGGGATTTTATTTGCTAACTCTTTTGTTAAGTGTTTTTCAGGATGTTTGGACTTCTCAAGAAATCAAAACCACAACAAGACGCTTACTTCCCTTTAAAACTGTGTTAGAAAAGAGCAAATGATTTTGGAAATAAGAAACAGCTTTGTTTCTAATGGGTTTGATTTTGTGCAGAAACAAAGAAACCAAAGGAAGAGGCGAAACAGGTTCGAAGATGATGAGAAGAGAATGAGAAGTGGTGATCGTCCCTTCACCAAAGCCAAGAGAAGCAACCGTAATGTGTTTGATCAGAATGAGCTTCAGACTTATGCCAGCTTGGAGAAGATGTTGCATAAGGCAATTCATGCTATCCGACACCAAAAGGAAGAGAAACACCAACACTTCTTCAACATCAAAACAGCAATGTAAATCTTCTTATCTTTCAAATTCTGATTTGAAAACTAATGAGATTTCTTCTGATAAAAGCAAAGCTGTGAAAACCACAAGCAAAGCTCATTTTACCAGGTGCTTCAAATGCCATAGGATCGGTCATTATGCTAACAAGTGTCAAAAACAGAAACCGTTGGTGACTTTGGAGAATGACAATGTTGAAACCGAGCCAGAAAGGGAAGAAATTTCAGTCCCATTGACAATTTTTGATGACTTCACACATGAACCAATGGAGGTGCTAGATGAAGAACAAATCCATGATCATCGAGCAAACCAAGAAGGGTCTTCTTCCATTCAAAAGCCGGACCAAACTCAAGGTAAGCAATGTGTTGATTATGATTTATGTGCTTATACCCCTTTTTCTTTTAATGTTTCAGATTTGAGGACAAATCTTTTTGAAGAGGAAGGGAATGATGTACCATGGGATAGCGGACCGAGCAAAACAAACATGCATGGCTTGATCATGGGAAGCATCAATGATATATGTTCATTGTTTGACTCATATATTCCAAACCACGACGCTTCTACGGATGAAATTACTTGGAGAACGTGCTCAACTCAATTCCGGAGCTCCTCGAAGAAGAATCAGCTCAAACGGAGTTCAGATGTGGGAGTTATGCCATTTTCAAATCAGATGATCTTCGATTCTCGCGAATTCAGACATGGCGCATTTAATGAAGGGATGTCTTGACCAATCTTCCTAAAATTCGACAACCTTGACCAGTCTTCCTCAAAATCACCATCCTTGACCAGTCTTCATCAGATTCCACACCTTTGACTCATTTATCATGTTCTAGTCAAAGATTTCTTTTTCTATGCATTGTTTTTACACAAATATATTTATTATATTTTATCCTTTCATCTCTTTGTAATCCTATAAATAGGAACTGAATTCATTCAATAAAATAAGTCTAAGTTTGAGTTATATTTGTGTTTCTTTTCTCTGAGTGAGAGAGATAGTTCTTTAGCTAGTTCATCGGTTTGAACCGGCTTGTTGATTTGGTGGTCAGCCAATCATCTTTGTGTGTTATTTGGTGGTTAGCCAACGCACTACATCCGTTCTTTGGTGGTTAGCCTTAGATCGTGGGTATATCAAGAGTCATTCCGCACCTCTTGACGATCCATTCAATCCATCCCAGTTCCAGAAGTGCCTTTGCCTTCTCGGTTCATATCCAACACCCGGCTAAAGTGATCCTTCCCGATTTGGGGTGCATCATTTGATGAACCCTAGGAAAGGCACTCGACCGGTAAGGGAGATATGGACTCCGAAAGGAGAACTGGTGGGATGAATGACGACACAATGGGATGCGGAATGGCCCAATGATACTGTCTGGCTTCAGTGTTGCTTGATATGACGCACAAGTCCAACAAAGAAGGGTTTCCAATCGTTGCTTGATATGACGCACAAGTCCAACGAATTAGAGGAGTTGCTTGGAGCTAACCACACCAAGAACAAGAGATGTGTAACTTGGAGCTAACCACACCAAGAACAAGAGATGTGTAACTTGGAGCTAACCACACCAAGAAACAAATGAGATCAATGGATATTACACACCATTGAAAAAAAGTGAGATTCCCTCTCAAGGTTCCAAAAATAATCTCTCAAAACTTATTTTATTTCATTACTCAAATGGCCTTTATGTAATAGGCAAAGCATACAAAAGGTTGGAATACAAAAGGCTAGTCAAACATAGAAATTAGCAACTTATAAAAACAAGGAAGACTTGACCAAAGACTATGAATTGACCAAAAATCATAAATGTCTTGACTTGACCGAAATTGAAAGACTGTGGTCGTAAAACTCTTCGGTTGGTCGTGTCCTTTTGCATGGTCGACGGTTTCTGCATTGCCGTCAGATTGATATATTATTCGACCATGACTTGAATTTTCTTGTTGGGCCCTTCTTTCTTTGGGCTGAAACATGTTCATAAACACATTTTCAGTATACTTCAAGCCCATCTCGTAATCTCAAACCTATAAGCCAAGCTTTGATTTGTTTATGCTGCGGATTAAGGGCGCATCATTCCCTCATCCTTTAAAAAGATTTGCCCTCAAATCTGTCTTTCTTTAGCTTCAGGTTGGATGATCTCTTGACTTTCCGTAAAACTCTCTCTCTCTTTTTTTTTTTATAAGAAAAGAAGATGAAAGGTAGAAGATGGATGAAGAAGATGGAAAGATGAGAAAAATGAAAATACAAGTACCGGTTGAGTGGCTCTGATACCACTTGATGAACCCTAGGAAAGGCACTCGACCGGTAAGGGGGATATGGACTCCGAAAGGAGAACTGGTGGGATGAATGACGACACAATGGGATGCGGAATGGCCCAATGATACTGTCTGGCTTCAGTGTTGCTTGATATGACGCACAAGTCCAACAAAGAAGGGTTTCCAATCGTTGCTTGATATGACGCACAAGTCCAACGAATTAGAGGAGTTGCTTGGAGCTAACCACACCAAGAACAAGAGATGTGTAACTTGGAGCTAACCACACCAAGAACAAGAGATGTGTAACTTGGAGCTAACCACACCAAGAAACAAATGAGATCAAGGGATATTACACACCATTGAAAAAAAGTGAGATTCCCTCTCAAGGTTCCAAAAATAATCTCTCAAAACTTATTTTATTTCATTACTCAAATGGCCTTTATATAATAGGCAAAGCATACAAAAGGTTGGAATACAAAAGGCTAGTCAAACATAGAAATTAGCAACTTATAAAAACAAGGAAGACTTGACCAAAGACTATGAATTGACCAAAAATCATAAATGTCTTGACTTGACCGAAATTGAAAGACTGTGGTCGTAAAACTCTTCGGTTGGTCGTGTCCTTTTGCATGGTCGACGGTTTCTGCATTGCCGTCAGATTGATATATTATTCGACCATGACTTGAATTTTCTTGTTGGTCCCTTCTTTCTTTGGGCTGAAACATGTTCATAAACACATTTTCAGTATACTTCAAGCCCATCTCGTGTAATCTCAAACCTATAAGCCAAGCTTTCTTGATTTGTTTATGCTGCGGATTAAGGGCGCATCATTCCCTCATCCTTTAAAAAGATTTGCCCTCAAATCTGTCTTTCTTTAGCTTCAGGTTGGATGATCTCTTGACTTTCCGTAAAACTCTCTCTCTCTTTTTTTTTTTATAAGAAAAGAAGATGAAAGGTAGAAGATGGATGAAGAAGATGGAAAGATGAGAAAAATGAAAATACAAGTACCGGTTGAGTGGCTCTGATACCACTTGATGAACCCTAGGAAAGGCACTCGACCGTAAGGGGATATGGACTCGAAAGAGAACTGGTGGGATGAATGACGACACAATGGGATGCGGAATGGCCCAATGATACTGTCTGGCTTCAGTGTTGCTTGATATGACGACAAGTCCAACAAAGAAGGGTTTCCAATCGCTGCTTGATATGACGACAAGTCCAACTAATTAGAGGAGTTGCTTGAGCTAACCACACCAAGAACAAGAGATGTGTAACTTGGAGCTAACCACACCAAGAACAAGAGATGTGTAACTTGGAGCTAACCACACCAAGAAACAAATGAGATCAAGGGATATTACACACCATTGAAAAAAAGTGAGATTCCCTCTCAAGGTTCCAAAAATAATCTCTCAAAACTTATTTTATTTCATTACTCAAATGGCCTTTATATAATAGGCAAAGCATACAAAAGGTTGGAATACAAAAGGCTAGTCAAACATAGAAATTAGCAACTTATAAAAACAAGGAAGACTTGACCAAAGACTATGAATTGACCAAAAATCATAAATGTCTTGACTTGACCGAAATTGAAAGACTGTGGTCGTAAAACTCTTCGGTTGGTCGTGTCCTTTGCATGGTCGACGGTTTCTGCATTGCCGCCGATTGATATATTATTCGACCATGACTTGAATTTTCTTGTTGGTCCCTTCTTTCTTTGGGCTGAAACATGTTCATAAACACATTTTCAGTATACTTCAAGCCCATCTCGTGTAATCTCAAACCTATAAGCCAAGCTTTCTTGATTTGTTTATGCTGCGGATTAAGGGCGCATCAGGGGGGATCCACTAAAACCTAAAAACCAGTTACAAAAGGTGTGAGTTGAGGTTCGATGTTGTTGGGTTTTTTCACTGTTTGCGGGCTCCACCGACATTTGGCGGTCCGCGATTGGTGCACTTTCTAATTTTTTTTTAATCCGAATTTAAAAAAAAAAAAAAAACTTAAGAAACCCTTAATGAGTTTTATAGGATAATCATGGTCTAAGTCTTTGATATCTGCCTATTTTCCAACAACTTGTGTAATAAAATTATGAAATCTTTATTTTAAAGTTAACATGCCGCGAAGCCCTAATGTTACGTGGCCTTAAATTATGTAGTAGATATACCTAATCCCTTATATATTAAAAGAGAAGCATTGTAATTTAATGCGTTCACACTACATTGGACACATGCCAGTCACACATTGATTTTAATTTGAGTATGATAACGTGGTCGGCCTTACAATCATTTGACAATTAATGCGTTTACATTCGATTTTTTTAACTTCATCGCAGAAGATTTGATGTGTTTACACAATTTTTTTTAATCAACTTATTTTTAGTTTCTGCATTTTTAACCTTTATTTTAGTAAATTGAAATTCTCTCTGTACAACTACTCAATAATATCATTTTTGAAAGAAAGAAATTACAAAATCATTAAGATTCACATCAACTAAAATATTAGAATGAGAATGTTTTTAGAAATTGAAAGTTTCAGATGTCGTCGAACTTAGCTATGGTTGAGACTTCTGTACATGAATGCAATAAATAATTGTGATTGGTTATAAATTAAAAACTGAGGTAAAAAACACTACACACACAAAGTCGGATCTTTAATTCAGCCAAATATTTTTTTTCTTTATGGAATTTTCAACATTTAACCAAAAATTACTAGAAAAAAATCAAATTACTAGAAAAATATCAGAAATCGGAAAAGCTTAAAAAGGAAGATTCGTGGAATCGGTTGAAAACAGAATTCTGGTGCCGAATGTAGAGATCACAGTATTTTCCATGTAACACTTTTCACTGGATTGTATCGTGTTTTATTATATTTACCCAAAAAAATTATAAGAAAATACACATTAGTGGTTATAGGCTACGTCAATTTTGCAACATGCCCAAAAATATTGACATAGCAGCCAACCTTTTTATTGATATTATTACAATATAGTCCAATAATTATGTATGTTAAATAATCCGAAAATATTTGTTTTAAATTTATTTTGTTTTGCTTTATATTAGTTGAAGAAAGTAAGTCTGAATAAAATATTTGGATCTGTAGAATTAAACCAAAACTAGATTCAAAATAATATTAAACACAAACTAAAATTGATAAGTACTCAGACGGATCTAAAAATTTAATATTCAGATAAACAGATCCGAATCTAATCCAAACTAAAATATTTTAGATACCAAAACTATCTTATATATTTAAAAATTTTAATTATTTTAAATTTAAATTTATTAGATATTCAAAAATATGAATATGTCTAAAAATTACCAATATAGTCACAAATATATATATCTAAAAATAACAGAAAATGTTCAAAATACTGAAAATATTTTTTTTTCTCAATTCAAATATTTAAATTCAACTAGTTTATGTAAATTTAAATATTTAGGTTTATGTTATACAATTTTTTATGTTTATATTATTTTATTTTGGATTTTTAGGACTTATGTATATTTGAATTTTGTTAAGAAAATACATAATTAAAATGGATATCCGAACTCTAATCCAAACCGAAACCGCAATGATTCAAACCAAATCTAAACCAAAATTTGTAAATATCCGAATACAGTTTAATTTTCTAACTCTAAAAATCTGAAATTCAAGGAGATCAACTGAATCCGAACGGATGTATGAATGTACATCCCTAGAGAAAACTATACAACAAATTCTTTAGCATAACATACAATAAATAATCTAATAATATATTGTCTAGTACCATGAATAATCTAATCCATACAGCGCAGGTTATTACCTAGTACCATGAATATATTGTCTTTTCTTAGTGATATAAAAGTCTTGAAAGTCGAAACTACTGCTTCTCAAACTTAATTAATTGAACTAGAGGCAGTTTGACCATTCAGAGAGAATGGTCTCTTCCTCTTAGCCATTGTCATCTTCCTTGGGACCATATGGTCATTGAGTGATGGTTATGTCTAGGAAAAAAAATCTTGGAACTTTAAACTATTTCACGAGAAGTGTTGAGACTTGAAACTACTTCACAGTTCACACCCTTTATTTAAATAGATGGACTTGAGACAACTTGTGATCATCAGCCAAAATGGCCTCTTCGAATTTAACTCCGATGATGAAAGACGGCTAATATGGAAACTGGGCGGAGCTACCATCTGAACTGACGTCATCGATCCTGCACAGGCTCAGCGCGGTTGACATATTGGAAAGCGCTCAGAAAGTGTGTACGTCATGGCGTCGCGTCTGTAAAGACCCTTCCATGTGGCGTAAGATTGACATGGGTAGTAGCATAGGACACTTTCCGTGCGACATGAAATTTGTGGCAATATGCCGTCACGCAGTCGATCGTAGCCAGGGAGGACTGGTTGAGATTGACATTTGGTCTATCGGTACTGATTCTCTCCTCAACTACATCGCCGACAGGTCAACTCTCTCCCTCTCTCTCTTCCCGTGGTGCTAGGGAAATGTTATTTTGTGATTATGTTTTGCTTCTTATCGTTCTCAGTCTCTTAACTGTTACACGCACTTGCAGTTCAAGTAATCTGAAAAGCCTTAGACTTGGAGAGTGCGATCAATTTACAAACGAGGGACTTACCGAAGCACTTGTTAAGCTTCCATTGCTTGAAGAACTCGAAGTATCATACTGCCCATTGTCAGGAGTGTCTCTGAAGGTTGTAGGTCAGTCTTGTCGTAATCTGAAGACTCTAAAGTTAAATCGCCTGTGTTACAGGCGTCCTCGGTACGTGAGTGAAGATGATGCTCTAGCAATCGCTGAAACAATGCCCAGACTTAGCCACCTCCAGCTTTTTGGAAACATGTTATCAGATATTGGTTTAAACGCCATTCTTGATAATTGTCCTAACCTGGAACATCTTGATTTACGTCACTGTCTCAACATTAACTTTGCCGGAGATCTGGAGAAGCGATGTTCTGAGAGGATTAAAGTTATTAGACGTCCTAATGACTCGACTCTTGATTATCCATATCAAGTATTTTTTTATGATACGTATAATCCATGGGAAGATGATAACCCTGAAGTTGATGATTACCCTGAAGATGATGACTATTATCCTTATGGCTTGACGCCATATGATAACTATCACCATGATGCCGCATTTCTCCATGACCATTCTTCTAACTACGATCCGCGGTATAATAGTGACGAAAGCGACCACCTGTATGATATATTCGGTTACATGCAAGTCTATAGAATATTGTTCGCTGTTGAAAACTTTTCATTCTGAGGGTCTCCGCGTCATAGTAAATTGTCTTTTGATTTTGCGAATCTCTTTCTATTATATCATAAATCCAGAATATGTTGTTTTTTCATTTACCTTTAGAATAAAAGTTTTTGAGTTTTTTTCTGCAACATTAAAGAAATCAAAGCCTTTTGCTAGTGAGAAATGTCCAGAAACGTTGTTTAAGCTACTTAAATTTAAAAATTAGACAGAAAAAGAAACGGCAGAGATGAGAAAGATATATATGCTGAAATAATATCTCTCTACCATATAAATTCTTAAGACAACAATTACCTCTATGGTCCTCTTCTGCTTCTGGTTCCATTCTAGTGTACCGTAATGATCATAGAATCTGTGAGAACTAATCAGGTTTGGGAACAAATTCATCAACAGTAAAGTTCCTTGTGGCTGAAGGAATGGCCAAACACACATAATCAAGCTCTTGTCTTGTAATGACTTTATTGTTATAGTACTCTGTGTCCTGAAAAATACAATTCCAGATACTCTTTCAGTCAGCAGTCATTGTTTCAGAGAAAGCAGATGATGATCTGGTCTTGCAATCACTTGGCATCCCAGTCGTGATCTGACATTTTTTTTCTTGCTAGGAACATCAGATAATACTATTCCATCAAGTAAAAACAGAAACATACGATTACGAGTGACAAAACCAAGATTCTTAGTATGAATATAACTGAGGGTACTAGAATCGTTACTAACACCAATCAAGCGTCAGATTGTAATTCTTCGTTTGCAATCTTTTTGTGACAGTCGTGACGACTCCTCATCATAGAAAATAGAGTGGTTTCTAACAAAGAACAATTTTATAAGTTTCTTAATCAGAGTCTATACAAAGAACAATAATGCCAAGTACCTAATTGACTGAATAACCGAATAAAAAGATTTCCAGAACAAGTCAGAAGATTGCAGGTGTTGTCCATAAGACCGTTGTAGAGTCCTTGTCCACATGTTGATTGCCAAAAGAAGGCAGCATGGCACCACATGTTGATGAATATCCCCTGGCTGCGACGATAGGTTCTTTTGGTAAATACGAGTGGCTATAAAGTAGGTAATGATTTCGTTCATGTACTCTTTACGCTAAGAAGTTTCTATAGACCTGTGTGCTCTCACTCTCTCACTCTATATGCTTCAGATTACGAGTGACTATGATTCTCTAAGAGGATAAGCATGTGGAATCTTTATAAAAAATTTAGGTGTTCCTAAGTATATTATAAAATTTTGTGTGTCCTTGTGTTATGTGATTCCGAGTCTTTTTGCGTTTGCAAGTTTTCTTTCTACAATAACAACGTACACTCAAAGAAACTAGTTGTACGTGATTGTTTCATCTTGATTCGACCAAGTCTTTGATGTCTAACTAATTTCCACTGCCCGTGTGTGCATTAGAATTATGATATCTTGATTTAACATGCAGCCAAGCCTTAATGTTAGGCAAGCCTACATTATGTTTGTAGATATAAGTACTACGAAAAGTCTGGAAAGTCGAAACTGCTGCTTCATACACTTATGTAATGGACTTGAGGCAGTTTGACCATACAGGGAAAATGGTCTCTTCCTCTTTGCCGGTGCCCTCTTCCTTGGGATCATATGGTCATAAAGTGATGGTGATGTCTACGAGAAGTCTTGAGTCTTGAAACTTAATTCACTCCCTTTATTTAAGTAGGTAGACTTGAGCCAGTTTGATCATCAGACAAAATGGCATCTTCCTCTTCGACTCATCCGGTGATGAAAGAAGATGGAGAGTGTAGAAACTGGGCGGAGCTTCCGTATGAGTTAGCGTCATCGATCCTAAGCAGGCTTGACATGATTGACATATTGGAAAACGCTCAGAAAGTGTGTACATCATGGCGTAGCGTCTGTAAAGATCCTGCCATGTGGCGGAAGATTATCATGCGTAACTCTGGAGACTGGAGATTTGGTGTTGAACCTGGAGATCATGTGCCGTCACGCAGTTGATCGTAGCCAGGGAGGTTTGCTTGAGATTGACATTTGGCATTTTGGTACTGATCATCTTCTCAACTACATCGCCGATTGGCAAATCATCTCTCTCTCTCTCTCTGTGAAGGTGTCATGGTGCTAGAAATATTTATTGTGACTCATCGTCCTCAGTCTCTTACTTCGCTACATTTTTTGTGACTGTTTTAATAATTACTTGCAGCTCAAGTAACCTGAGAAGCCTTAAACTAGTAAAGTGCTCTTCTGTAACATCTGAAGGACTTACTGAAGCACTTGTGAAGCTTCCGTTGCTTGAAGAACTCGAGGTCTCATACTGCTCACTCTCAGTTGAGTCTCTTAAAGTTGTAGGCCAGTCTCTTCCTAACCTGAAGACACTGGAGCTAAACCACCTAAAAAAGTTTTTTCCGCGCGTGAGTGACGATGATGCTCTAGCAATCGCTGAAACAATGCCCACTCTTAGCCACCTCCAGCTTTTCGGAAATAAATTAACAGACGCTGGTTTGAACGCCACTCTTGATAATTGTCCCAACCTTGAACATCTCGATCTACGTCAGTGTGTTTCGGCGTTACCTTTTACGGAGATATGAAGAAGCGGTGTTCCGAGATGATCAAAGTTTCAAGACGACCTTATGACTCGATTCGTGATTACCCACACGATGAGGCTATTTTCAGTACGGATTTATCTGAAGACGATTATCCTTTTCCAGATGATGATTATGATCCTGACAGTGACTATTCTTGACTACTAGTATTACGATCTGTATGATAATGACGATGTTTATGATCGTCGCAGGAAAAGTTAATGAGTTTATTCTGCATTATTATTAAAGAAATATAGCCTTATGCAAGTGAGAATCGTTCAAAAAGCTTGTTCTGTTTAAATATCAGACCGGATAAGAAACACAAAGTTGAGAGCTAAGATTATGTAATAACACTTTTCTCTCAGTAAACAATCATCAAAGAAATATATTTATCAACCCTATTGTCATTCTGATGGAGACTCAACTCAGACACAGTGATAGGCTTCGTCAGGTGTATGTGAGAAGGAAGAAGAGAGTGAGAGAAGAATATTCATCAGAGGAAGGAGAAGACTTGGTTGAGAAGTAAAGATGACGTGGCGGAGTTTGTTACAGTTTGTTACGAGCCTATCCGTTTTGGGGGCTTTAGTATAAATACATGAGTTTGTCATTAAGGTCGGGTGTGCAATTTGTTAATTGTTTTCTTGGTCCTGGAAGAGAGTGTTCTTCGGGAATTGGCTCTATACTGTATTTGACAGTTAGAGATTGTTTTCGTTCTTGATAAGTAAATAAAGTACATCTTTGAGCTTATCAATTGGTGCGGTGACGATCGGATATGGCGCCTGAGTTACCGGAGGAGATCGGAGCTCAGCTCAGCGAGATGGAATCAACGATCTACGGAACGCAGAATCAAATCAGTTACTTGACCGGAGGCTACAAGATGTTATCGGAGGCTTCATCGGTGGCGGATAAGCGATTAGAAGCGGTGGATCTTCGATTGAATTCGATGGATTCGACATTGCAAGCGATGATGAAATCCTTGGAGAAATTGACCTCGGCGATTCACGGAAAAGCTCCGATGCAGACGAACATACCTAGTTCATCCAATAACATCGATCAGGTACCTTCGATGAATCTGGGAACTAATACGGAGGTGAATCCACTAGGTTATCGATCTGTGTTGACTGATAGAGATAGATTGTTGAAGAAAGTGGAGATGCCTGTTTTGGACGGCGCTCATCCATATTCTTGGATTGCTCGTGCGGAACGTTTCTTCCGAATAGGTCAACACTCGATGCAAATGAGAATGGATATCGTCTCTCTGAGTCTAGAAGACGATGCTCTCAGCTGGTACAATTACGAGGTCGAACATAGGCCATTCACGGATTGGTTCGAGTTTAAGAAGAGGATGTTGGCGCGTTTTGCAGAATCTTATGAAAAAACCCCAGGGAAGCGTTTGTTTGGTATTCGTCAGACGGGGACTATTGCAGAATACATAAGGGAATTTCAGGAGCTAGCCACGCAAGTTAAGGTGGAAGAATCACAGTTGGAGGATATATTCTTTAACGGGTTGCAGAGAGAATATCAAGAAGTGATTAAGATGAAGGAACCTGTTGGTTTACCTAACTTCATCGCGGCAGTTCTCTTGATGGAAGGTAGTGATTTCTGCAAAATGATAGCAGCTCGGCCTCAGAACGAAACTCGAAACTCGAAACAGGGGCAAAGTGTATCGTTTCGAAATGCTTCAGTCAATCAGTCGTCCTGGAGAAACCGTAATCAACAAGCTGATACTGGTCAACAGTTGGTGAAAGATGGGGATAAGAGTAAGACTCAGAGACAGTCTAACACAGCAACTGTTCCGTATAAGCTCTCTGAAGCAGAGTATGCAGCTAAACGGAGAGAAGGAATTTGTTTTACGTGTGATGAGAAGTGGTCTAAAGCACACAAATGTCGCAACAGGGAGTTGTATGTGATTGTGGTGTTAAATGATGAAGAAGGGAATGACGAATTCCATGATTCAGTTGAAGAGATGAATGACAAAGTGGCAGAGATAATGGAGTTATCTTTATTCTCATTCTTTGGACGTTCATCACCAAAGACAACGAAAATGTGGGGCATCATTGGGAAGACAAAAGTTCTAGTGATGATTGACAGTGGAGCAACGCATAATTTTATTTCTCCAACTGTCGTTGCTCAAGCTCAACTCAAGGTAGAGCAAGAATCGAAGATGCACATTAAAGTTGGGACTGGAATTATGGTGACAGCTACTGGTATATGCTCTCAAGTTCCACTAATGGTTCAGACAATTGATTTGAAGAATGACTTCATTATTCTAGAACCGGGAGGTGTGGACATCATTCTAGGAGTTCAATGGCTGCGTACTTTGGGTCCTTGTGAAGTTGACTGGGAGAACCAAACACTATCTTACTGGGCGAACAGTAAGAAATGTACACTGCAAGGTGATCCGTCTATTATACTCAAGGAGAAGAATTTAGACATGGTTTCAGTAGTTTTGGGGTTACAGTCAATGACGGATGCTGCGGAGAACAGTGGAAAGGTTCCAGTTGCAATACAAGAGGTTCTCAACCACTTTCAAAGTGTATTTGCAGAACCCAAGCAGTTACCCCCGATACGTGGCTATGAGCACGCGATACAGTTTCTTCCTGGAACAAAACCTATCTGTATGCGTCCGTATCGATACCCGCACGCACACATGGAGGCCATGGAGAAACTGGTGGATGAGATGCTGAAATCAGGTGTGATAAGGCATAGTAGAAGTCCTTATGCGAGTCCAGTTCTCTTAGTAAAGAAGAAGGATAAGTCCTGGCGTTTTTGTGTTGATTATCGAGGAGTTAACAAATCCACAATACCTGATAAGTTTCCGATACCAGTAATAGATCAACTGTTGGATGAGTTAGCAGGAGCTTGCATCTTTTCAAAGCTGGATCTTCGTTCGGGGTATCATCAAATACGCATGGTCGAGGCTGATATCGAAAAGACCGCGTTTAAAACTCATGCAGGACATTATGAGTTCGTCGTTATGCCGTTTGGTTTATCAAATGCTCCTGCAACATTTCAGGCCTTGATGAATGAAGTTTTCAGGCCATTATTGAGACGATTTGTGTTAGTTTTCTTTGATGACATTCTGATTTATAGTCATTCCATCGAAGAACACGCACAACATTTGAAGGAAGTGTTGGAAATCTTAGTCACACACAAGCTGTATGCGAATTTGAAGAAGTGTTCTTTTGGCCAGCCTAAAGTTGAGTACCTTGGACATGTCATTTCCGCAGAAGGAGTAGCTACAGATCCGTGTAAAACTGAAGCAATATCGAAATGGCCAGTACCCAAAACAGTGAAAGAATTGCGTAGTTTTTTGGGCTTGACGGGGTATTACAGAAACTACGTTAAAGCTTATGGAATTATAGCAAGGCCACTTACTGATCTGTTGAAGAAGGATGGGTTTGAATGGGGTCCTAAAGAACAGAACGCGTTTGAAGTGTTGAAGAACAAGATGATTAATGCTCCAGTTCTCGCGTTGCCTAACTTTCAGGAGAAGTTTATTGTGGAATCTGATGCATCGGGCTACGGGCACTACAAGAAAATAAGGATATTATGACAAAAAATTTCGTCACAATAGCAAAAAATTAGTAACAATATCTTCATTGTTACGTTTTTGTTATGAATTATTAATGGTTGCAATACGTGTGTCACAAATGTTCTGGAGTAACAAAAATGTCACCATTTTTTGTGACCGAATTTTTTGTAACAAATCGTCACATATAGTTACGTCGTATATTGGTAACAAAACTGTTGCAATTTTTTACTGATTAAATTGTCTCAAACCGTCTTAACTTATGACTCTTTAATGTGACAATTATGTCACCTGTGGTGACGAATCTATTGTCACAAAATGTCACTATTATTGACGGCATTACAGTCCTTTTACAGTCACTAATTCTGACATTATACATTGTTTCACATCGTCATTATTCATAACTAATTTAAAATTTTAATTCTGTGTCCTACTGTAATCAAAAAGAATTAGTCACAAAACATAATAATCAATGACTAAAGAAGTGATATTTACGTACTATAAATGTGTAACAATTTTTTTTTGTATTTTGTAACATTCATTATGTTATTAATTTGTCCCAATTAAACGTCACAAAGTATGAAAGTTATAGTAACATTCAGTTTCCATTGGTTTACTATCTATAAATCGAAATAAATATAAATCGGTTTACAAAATGAAATTAGTTTACAGTAGAATTTGGTTTAGATAACTAAACCAAATAATGAAAAAAACTCTTAAGCCCTAAAAAAAATAAGCGGCCATGACTGCTGCTTGCGTCCTCCAGCCGCCATGCCTGGCCTTGCTTCCGCCGCACAACAACCATTGTGACCACGGCTTGTCTTTTTACCTCCACCATCAAGGTTCTTCTGCATCTCCCTCCTTCCTTCCTTTACCAGAATTAAACAAAAATCAGATTCAAAACAGAGAGAGAGACAGAGACAGAAGGAGGCTTGTCGAACCATGGTGGAGTGGTGGTGAGACGACGAGCGTGAGATCAAATGGAGGAGAAGAGGATTCGTCTAAAGAAAGATATACCACTCATTCGATTCTTCATCCCTGCACCAAAATCAAAGCCACGTAGAAGAGAGATGATAGAAGTAAAACTTATAATAAACGAAAATTAACGGAGGCGGTAGCAAAGATGTAGAGATGAAGCAGAGATCTTGCGAGGGTGGAGAGACATGGAGCAGAGATCTTCTGACGAAAGAGAGGAGAGGAGATGAGGAGGCCAGCCGTGAAGAAAGCATATGTATTGAGATCTGAAGAAAAAGAATAACTTTGGTCCATTGGATCTAGTCTCATCCAACGGTGAAAAGCTTGATCCTTGTGCTTTTGAATCAGCCAATAGGAATTTTTTGCTTGTTATACTTTATTTTCTCAACTGACATAATAAATTTTATTCTTTAATGTTAGTTGTTTTAGATTTTTGGTTTCTAATCTAATTTCGTACATCGATGGAATTTTGGTTTCTATCTTTTTCTTTAATTTTTATGTTTATTGTAAGTTTTATTGAAATTATAAGTTTACTTCACTTAGAGCACATGTGTATATAGTTCTAGAAATGAAAATAGACTTAGAAATGAAATTTATGATATATATAGGTTTAAGTTTAAATTTTAAAAATATTTAAAAGTAGTTTGAAGTATGTGATATGACTTAATGTCTTAAGATATAAGGTTAAGTATGAATATATGGTTTGAAGTATATGTAAGGTTAAAAGTTTAAGTTTTAAAACTTGAGATTAAAGATCTTAGAAGAATGGGTTTTGAGATTTTGTTGAAGATTTAGAGTTTAAGTTTAAAATATTATATTTAAAGTTAGATTTATGATATAGGGCTTAATGTAGTTTAGGGTTTATATTTGAGATTTGGACTTAACTTATATGATTTGAGATTAAGTGTTTGGAAAACATAGGTTTAAACTTTTAAAATATATATTTGAAGTTAAAGTTTAAGAATTAATTTCTAAATTTGAAAATATCAAATTGATTGTTTTGTAGGTAAGTTTAAGTGTAGGGTTTAAGTTTAGGGATTAGGGTATAGAATTAACGTTTCGTATTCAATCAACCACAAAAGAAAAATGGGATTAGGGTATAGAATTAATGTTTCTTATTCAACCAACCATAAAAGAAAATGGATAAATCATAGTTAAAACTGGAGCTAAATAAATAAACTTTGCAACGTCACTTTTTTATTTGTTATCCCTGTCAATGCATTGGTCACGAAAATTTAGTTTATATATTGTCATAAATAGAGACATAGCCTTTAGTCACGTAATTGTCACTATGGTAACAATAAACATAGTTACAGTTATGTCACATTTTTTGTCTCATTTTTTGTCATATTTATGTCACTAAATGTGACATAATTTGGTTCTGATAAAACCGGTTACAATATTGTGACTAAATAGCTACTCTTTTTTGACATAAAAGACTAGTCACAAATTAGTGTCTGTTATGTCACAAATGTGTGACTAAAAAGACTAGTCTCAAAAAATCGTAACAATAGTTCTTTTTTCTCGTAGTGGGGTTAGGTGCCGTTCTGATGCAGCATCAACGACCAATAGCTTACTTCAGTAAAGGATTAACGGACAGAGAGCAGTTGAAACCTGTCTATGAGCGCGAACTCATGGCTATTGTTATGGCAGTAAAGAAGTGGAAACACTACCTGATGGGAAGGAGGTTTACTATCTTTACCGACCAGAAAAGCCTAAAATTCTTACTGGATCAGAGGGATGTGTCGATGGATTACCAGAAATGGCTTACTAAGTTGTTGGGGTACGATTTTGATATCATCTATAAAGCTGGTGTGGACAACAAGGTAGCTGATGGTCTGTCCCGGGTTATGATGAGCCAGTCTTTTACAGTAGTTGAATTGATGATGGCGTTGACGCAAACTTCTACTCTTCAGATGCAGGATGTGTTTGAGGAAATTGATGGGGATGTACAGATCCAACAAACGCTGCGTTCGTTGTTAATTGGTTCTTGTGAGAAACCAGGTTATACTGTGAAGGGTGGTCGTTTGTTTTACAAAGACAGATTGGTGATTCCTAAAGACTCAAAACACATTCCTATGATACTTGAGGAGTATCACAGTAGTATGACGGGTGGTCATTCGGGGGTGTTGAAGACAACAAAACGGATACAGAGGTTGTTTCATTGGGCTAATCTGAAGAAGGATGTACAGAGATATGTGGCAGAATGTAACATTTGTCAAACTCACAAGACATCAACATTATCACCCGCAGGTCTTCTTCAGCCTATTCCAATTCCGAACCAAATATGGGAAGAACTATCTATGGATTTCATTGGTGGTCTTCCTAAATCTAATGGTTTCGAGGTGATATTTGTCGTGGTGGACCGTTTGAGCAAATACGCTCATTTCTTGACGTTGAAGCATCCATATACGGCTCATTCTGTTGCGGAGAAGTTTATACAAGAGATTGTGCGGCTTCATGGATTTCCTATCTCTATTATCTCGGATCGAGATCGGGTGTTTCTCAGTAGCTTCTGGAAAGAATGTTTTAAGCTCGCAGGAACGAAACTGAAGTTTTCAACGGCTTATCACCCACAATCTGACGGTCAAACCGAGGTGATTAATCGCTGTTTGGAGTCGTATCTTCGTTGTTTTACGTCGTCTCACCCTAAGAAATGGAGCCAATATATAGGCTGGGCTGAATTTTGGTACAACAGTTCTTTTCATACATCACTCAAAGCTACTCCGTTTGAGTTGGTTTATGGGAGAAAGCCACCTTCGTTGCTAAGGTTTGAAGAGGGGTCAACAAGGAACTTTGAATTGGAGTCGATGCTTCGAGAGAGAGATGCTATGTTGGAAGATATTAAGATTCATCTCTTACGAGCTCAGGATTTGATGAAAAATAATGCTGACAAACACCGCCGGAATTTAGAATTCTCAGTGGGATCATTGGTTTTTCTCAAGCTTAGACCTTATCGTCAAAACAGTCTCACTAAACGGTTCTGTCAGAAGCTTGCGGCGAAATACTATGGGCCTTTCAAAGTAATGGAGCGTGTGGGTGAAGTTGCTTATCGTTTGGAGCTCCCTCCTTCTTGTAAGATCCATCCTGTGTTTCACGTTTCACAGCTCAAACCGGTTCTTGGTTCGGGTCATGAGGTGATGCCCTTACCAGCGACATTGACGGAAGCAGAGGAATTCGTGTTATATCCAGAAGAGTTGTTGGATTCTCGCTATGATGAGAAGGGTTCGTTGGAGGTGTTAATTCGGTGGAAGGGGTTACCAAATTTCGAACACACTTGGATGAATATTAAGGAGTTCGAACAGAGTTTTCCCACCTTTGAGCTTGAGGGCAAGCTCAATTTCGGGGAGGGGGGTATTGATAGGCTTCGTCAGGTGTATGTGAGAAGGAAGAAGAGAGTGAGAGAAGAATATTCATCAGAGGAAGGAGAAGACTTGGTTGAGAAGTAAAGATGACGTGGCGGAGTTTGTTACAGTTTGTTACGAGCCTATCCGTTTTGGGGGCTTTAGTATAAATACATGAGTTTGTCATTAAGGTCGGGTGTGCAATTTGTTAATTGTTTTCTTGGTCCTGGAAGAGAGTGTTTTTCGGGAATTGGCTCTATACTGTATTTGACAGTTAGAGATTGTTTTCGTTCTTGATAAGTAAATAAAGTACATCTTTGAGCTTATCACACAGTTGGCTCATCCCACCAGAATCTCTGGTCTTCTCCATTACACTTGCTTAGATCAGTTGTTGTCGGAACCTCGCAAGCATCAATCTTGAAATCTTTGTAAGAAACAATGAAAGGAGCGTGACTCCAATCAGTTTTCACAAGACCTCCTTGCGTTGCCCAGTCATCTGCATTCCAAATCGAACTGTACACTCCCATGGCTTGGTCTTTAGCAAATGGGATGCCTTTATCTTCAAGATTCTTGTGGACACGAATAGGAGTCTCATCCACCATAAACCTGTGATTAAACAATACAAGAATTATTAAATGATCGGTGCACAATCTCATTATTGAGCAAACAAGGCAAAGAAGAAGACTTACACAACACTGCGTCTACTCCAGAGGATAGAGTAAGTGTGGAACTCAGTGGTGGGATCGAACCAAAGGTTGAGTCTCTGCTCTCTGTTTCCAACTCCGTTCAAATACACGTTTGTTTGGACTACGTACGGCTCGCCGGTTGTGTTACCTAAGAACTCGAAGTCAAACTCGTTGTGGTTTGAACCTTCTGAAGACATTTGTAACAATGTAAGAACAGAGGAAACAGGGGTGAGTTTTTGAGATTTTAAGAAACAGAGCAACTGAGCAAGGGAAGGTGTTTAGTTCCGTACGTAGAAAGTATCCTATCAGATATCTTGATTTAACAGGCAGCCAAGTCCTAATGTTACTTTGCCTTCAATTATGTTTGTAGATTATACGTAATTCCATGAATGAATATAGTATTGTCTTTTAGTTTTGAAAGTTGAAACTGTTGCTTCACAAACTTATTTAATGAACTAGACGCAGTTGTTTGACCATTCAGAGAAAATGGTCTCTTCCTCTTCGCTGTTGTCATCTTCCTTGGGACCATATGTTCATTGAGTGATGGTGATGTCTACGAGAAGTCTTGAGACTTGAAACTGACTTCACTCCCTTTATTTAAATAGATGGACTTGAGACAACTTGACTTCATCAGACAAAATGGCCTCTCCCTCTTGCTTGGAACAGTTTCCTCCTGCGCCACCGTCTTTGACTCATCCGGTGATGAAAGACGGAGAGTGTAGAAACTGGGCGGAGCTTCCGTCTGACTTAACCTCATCGATTCTGCGCAGGCTAGGCTCAATTGACGTATTGGAAAATGCTCAGAAAGTGTGTACATCCTGGCGTCGTGTCTGCAAAGACCCTGCCTTGTGGCGAAAGATTGACATGTGTAACTCTGGAGACTTGGGTGAAGATGTATGCTCAAGACGGAGGTGTAGCAGAGTTGAAGTAGTTCATGAAGTACGACATGAACTATCTCGAGTGATGTGCCAAACGTGAGGAGCACGTGTTAAGGAAGAATCAGTAAAGGGAGTTTTACTAAAGTGTGAGAAGATGGAAGTCTTGAAGAAGAAGTAATCGATCAAAGAGAAAAGGGAGATTGACTTATTCGCTGAAGTAAGAGAAATGGAAAGTTTCCATTAGTTAGATCGTTAGGTCTAGGGTTTGCCTCTATGATATAAAGAGACTTTGGCACTGTGTTGCCGGTTAACATACAGAGAGAGCTTTTAGCAATAGAGAGTTTTTGTACGGCCGAAGAAGGAGAAGCAAAGCATCTAGGGGTTAAAGGCTTAGGTGGTTCAGAGTCTATCTTAGATCTCTTAACGTGTAAGACTAGCAAACAAGTCAAGGTTTGTATTGAGCTTGTTTGATTTATTGCTTTTAAGAAGAACATGTTGAGTTTTTAAAAGAATAAATATAGTCGTATTTCTTGGAATTGATTAACCCTGTACTACTGTGTGTTCTACATCGCTTAACTTGCTTATCTTACATTAACAATTGGTATCAGAGCGGGTATCTGTACTTTGTTTGTCTTAAACAGGTAGGATCCTACGGAGTAAGATGGATAGCTATCGCGAATTGATGGCTCTGGAGGACACAACTCGAGCTCTTCAAGCACTTGCTGAGATAGTTCAGGAAATCCAGCGTTCGGTGTCAGGTTAGTGATTTCGATTCTAAATCATAACTCGTGTTTATTTTCCTTGTGGTTTTTTAATTCGTGTGCTCACAAGCAGGGGAGAAAATGAGGAATGAGATGGAGGGCGCTTAGTTTTTGGGGGAGCAACCATATTTTTAGTTCTTTTGTTATGTATTTCGATTGCACCACTTGCTGCAATCTGTTTTCTTGTTTTCGGACAATCTCGGTTTATGGGGAGCATTTGTGTTGCTTGTTTCTGATTTAGATGTACTAAATGCATGAACCCATGTTTAGGATAATTCAAGTTTGTTATTGGTTGCTTTGATCAAGTCAGTTGTTCTCGTATTTGTATGTGTGGTCTTTGTATGTGCTCTCATCTCGGTACTTGTGAGGCGGCGAATTAAAAGGAGGAGATTGAAGATGTATGGTCAAGGCGGAGGTGTAGCAGAGTTGAAGTATTTCATGAAGTACGACATGAACTATCTCGAGTGATGTGCCAAACGTGAGGAGCACGTGTTAAGGAAGAATCAGTAAAGGAGTTTTACTAAAGTGTGAGAAGATGGAAGTCTTGAAGAAGAAGTAATCGATCAAAGAGAAAAGGGAGATTGACTTATTCGCTGAAGTAAGAGAAATGGAAAGTTTCCATTAGTTAGATCGTTAGGTCTAGGGTTTGCCTCTATGATATAAAGAGACTTTGGCACTGTGTTGCCGGTTAACATACAGAGAGAGCTTTTAGCAATAGAGAGTTTTTGTACGGCCGAAGAAGGAGAAGCAAAGCATCTAGGGGTTAAAGGCTTAGGTGGTTCAGAGTCTATCTTAGATCTCTGAGCGTGTAAGACTAGCAAACAAGTCAAGGTTTGTATTGAGCTTGTTTGATTTATTGCTTTTAAGAAGAACATGTTGAGTTTTTAAAAGAATAAATATAGTCGTATTTCTTGGAATTGATTAACCCTGTACTACTGTGTGTTCTACATCGCTTAACTTGCTTATCTTACATTAACAATTGGTATCAGAGCGGGTATCTGTACTTTGTTTGTCTTAAACAGGTAGGATCCTACGGAGTAAGATGGATAGCTATCGCGAATTGATGGCTCTGGAGGACACAACTCGAGCTCTTCAAGCACTTGCTGAGATAGTTCAGAAATCCAGTTGATTGTCGGGTTAGTGATTTCGATTCTAAATCATAACTTCGTGTTTATTTTCCTTGTGGTTTTAATTCGTGGTGCTCACAAGCAGGGAGAAAATGAGGAATGAGATGGAGGGCTTAGTTTTGGGGAGCAACCATATTTTTAGTTCTTTTGTTATGTATTTCGATTGCACCACTTGCTGCAATCTGTTTTTCTTGTTTTCAGACAATCTCGGTTTATGGGGGAGCATTTGTGTTGCTTGTTTCTGATTTAGATGTACTAAATGCATGAACCCATGTTTAGGATAATTCAAGTTTGTTATTGGTTGCTTTGATCAAGTCAGTTGTTCTCGTATTTGTATGTGTGGTCTTTGTATGTGCTCTCATCTCAGGTACTTGTGAGACGACGAATTAAAAAGGAGGAGATTGAAGATGTATGGTCAAGACGGAGGTGTAGCAGAGTTGAAGTATTTCATGAAGTACGACATGAACTACCTCGAGTGACGTGTCAAACGTGAGGAGCACGTGTCAAGGAAGAATCAATAAAGGGAGTTTTACTAAAGTGTGAGAAGATGGAAGTCTTGAAGAAGAAGTAATCGACCAAAGAGAAAAGGGAGATTGACTTATTCGCTGAAGTAAGAGAAATGGAAAGTTTCCATTAGGTAGATCGTTAGGTCTAGGGTTTGTCTCTATGATATAAAGAGACTTTGGCACTGTGTTGCCGGTTAACATACAGAGAGAGCTTTTAGCAATAGAGAATTTTTGTACGTCCGAAGAAGGAAAAGCAAAGCATCTAGGGGTTAAAGGCTTAGGTGATTCAGAGTCTATCTTAGATCTCTGAACGTGTAAGACTAGTAAACAAGTCAAGGTTTATCTTGAGCTTGTTTGATTTATTGCTTTTAAGAAGAACGTGTTGAGTTTTTAAAAGAATAAATATAATCGTATTTCTTGGAATTGATTAACCCTGTACTAATGTGTGTTCTACATCGCTTAGCTTGCTTATCTTACATTAACATTGGGGATCAACCTCGAGATCATGTGCCGCCACGCAGTGGATCTTAGCCGGGGAGGTTTGGTTGAGATTGACATTTGGCATTTCGCTACTGATTCTCTCCTCAACTACATCGCCGATAGGTTAACCCTCTCTCCCTCTCTCCCTCTCTCTCTCTCTCTCTCTCAAGGTTTCACGGAGCTAGAAATATTTATTGTGTCTCATCGTTCTCAGTCTCTTACACCGCTACATTTTTTTTCTGTTTTTAATAATTACTTGCAGCTCAAGTAACCTGAGAAGCCTTAAACTAGTAAAGTGCTCTCCTGTAACATCTGAAGAACTTACTGAAGCACTTGTGAAGCTTCCGTTGCTTGAAGAACTCGAGGTCTCATACTGCTCATTGTCCGCAGAGTCTCTGAAAGTTGTAGGCCAGTCTTGTCCTAATCTCAAGACGTTGAAGCTAATCCGTCTGTGGGTTATACGTTTTCCATCCGTGAATGACAATGATGATGCTCTAGCAATTTCTGAATCAATGCATGGACTTAGCCATCTCCAGCTTATCTCAAACAAATTAACGGACGCTGGTATAGAGGCCATTCTTTATAATTGTCCTGATCTGGAACATCTCGACGTACGCCAGTGTTTCAGCGTTGGCTTTTCTGGAGATCTGCGGAAGCGTTGTTTTGAGAGGGTCAAAGTTTTTAGAAAACCTTTTGATTCAGCTTGTGATTACCCACATCAAGAGGCTGTCTACCATCTCTGAAGATAATGATCCTCATCCCTATGGTTTCATGCAGATGGTGATTGTGATCCGATCCTGACAGTGGCTATTCTGACTAGTAGTCAGTGACTACTATTACGATACGTCTTTATAATGACGATGTCTATGATCCATCCTTTTCGGAAAAGTTTGTGAGTTTGTTCTGCATTATGATTGAAGAAATATAGCCTTATGCCAGTGAGAATCGTTCAACAAGCTTGTTCTGCTCAAAAACCAGACCGGATATTAAACACAAAGTTGAGAGCTAATAACACTGTTTTCTCTCACTAAACAACCATAAAGTCTTAAAGAAATATTTTATCATATCTATTGTCATCAAAACCAGCAAAGTTCCTTGTGGCTGAAGGAAATTCCAAACGCACACCATCAAGCTCTGGTCTTGTAGTGACTTTGGCATCCCAGTCGTGATCTGAAACATTTTTGTTATTTCTAGGAACATGAACAGTTCTTCTTTGTCATCAAGTGAAAAAAAAACTCCTTGGCGTGAACAGTTCGTCTTTAAGTTTCTTGGAATGCAAATCGACATTTGGTACTGATCAGCTACTCAATTACATAGCCGACAGGTTTTCTCTCTCTCTCTTGTTCTAGAGTTTATGTATGAATGGTCTTACTAGTTTGAGTGATCTGAAGTGCCTGCTGAACTTACTTGCAGGTCAAGTAATCTGAGAAGCCTAAGACTTATAATGTGCTATCCAATAGGAGACGAGGGCTTTGTCGAAGCTGTTGTGAAACTGCCATTGCTTGAATACCTCGAGGTTACATACGGTTCATTGTCATCAGAGTCTCTCAAAGTTGCAGGACAGTCTTGTCCAAACCTGAAGAAATTGAGGCTAAACTCCAACCCTGACCTCAACTCTTATGACGATGAGTTTAGTGGCGAAGATGCTATGGGGATTGCGGACAGCATGCCTGAACTACGCAACCTCCAGCTCTGTGGTAACACATTAACCAACACGGGTTTGAACGCCATTCTTGATGGTTGTCCACACCTAGACTTATGCAAGTGTTTCAACGTAAGATTTGAAGGAGGTCTGGTTAAGAGATGTTCCCAGATGATCAAAGTTTTCAAACCCCCTCAATGACTCGACCGCTGATTATCCATATGGATTTGACATCGATGATCTATCAGGCTCCAGAGACTATTATTGGGATGACTCAACTGCTAATTACCCATATGGAACTGACGTTTGTGATTTATCAAGCCCCATCGAGTACTGTTTCGATGAGTTCTACAGATACTGAACAATACAGAGGACATGTGTGGTTTTCGCTTGCCTTGTCAACCCTATGGACTTGTTTAGATTCCTCTTTTCTCTCTGCTTCCTAGTCTTTCATCTCGTTATTTCCTTTGAATTTTGTGGACCAGCTTTGAGCCTTAACTCTCGTTTGAACAATGTGAGGATGCTTTTCTTTTACGTTGGACCTGAAGGAGTTGGGCTAAACGGTCTTTTTCGGATCTCATCTGGCGACTGCAATTTTGAACGTTGAGTTACTCGTCCTTGGGAATGTTTGCATTGCAAGTTAGCTGCCATTTTGTTGAATAACTGGTTTTGCTAATCAAGTGTTCTTAACTAAATAGGATCGAGTATTATGAACAATTGTGGCTATCTGGGAGCTATATATTGTTGGCTTCAGCTTATTGGGATGTATAGAAAAGATATTTTGCATCTTGTTGCTGTTCTTCTCTTTGAATAGATCATGTTTCTAATTTACACGCAATCATCTGCAGTTCATGTAATCTGAAAAGCCTTTTACTTGCATTGTGAAATCGTATAACAGACTATAGAGTCTAGGAAAGTCTTGTCTAAATCTCTGAAGACATTTAAGCTAACCCTTGGTGCTTACAACTGTGCCGAAGATGCTCTAGCAATTGCTACTGCATCAGTGCCGAGACTTCACCGCATCCAGCTTATCTGGAAATGTTTAACAGCCAACGGTTTGAACGGCACTCTTGATATATTGTCCTAACGTGGAACATCTTGATTTACGCCACTGTTTTCACGTGACCCTTGCCCGGGAGGCTGGGACTTGGAGAAGCGGTGTTCGGCGTCTTGGCGAGGATCAAAGTTGCGAGACGAGTTAATGACTCAGAGGCCTAATGTTATGTTATTGATATTCTAATACCATGAAGATATGGTCACTGAGGGATGTATACGAAACGTCTTGAAAATTTGAAACTGCTTCACTTATTTAATGAAACTACTCCACTCCCTTATTATTTAATGGACTTGAAACACTTTGACCGTTAAAGTAAATGGCATGTCTCTTCCTCTTCGCCGCTGTCATCTTCCTTGGGACCATACGTTCATTGAGTGATGGTGACGTCTACGAAAAGTCTTGGAACTTAAAACTGCTTCATTACCTTTATTTAAATGGACTTGAAACAACATGAGACCTTCAGACAAAATGGCTTCTTCCTCTTCATTGGGACTGTTCTCTCCTGAGTCACAAGAAGGAGAGTGTATAAACTGGGCTGAGCTTCCGTCTGAATTATTGTTATCCATCCTGAGCAGGCTCGACACCATTGACATATTAGAAAATGCTCAGAAAGTGTGTACTTCATGGCGTCGCGTCTGCAAAGACCCTGCATTGTGGAGGAAGATTAACATGCGTAAACTAGGAAAACTTGGGTACAACATCGAGACCTTGTGCCGTCACGTAGTCGATCTTAGCCAGGGAGGCTTGGTTGAGCTTGACTTTGGGTATATGGGTCCAGAATCTCTACTCAGCTACATTGCCGATAGGTTAAGTCTTTTCTCTCTGAGTTAAAACCAATGGTCAAAGCAAGGTCCCGTGGTGCTAGGGAAACTTCTTTTGGAATATACTTTTTTTTTGTCTCGTCGTTCTTTGGCTCTTAATTGGCTTTAGTTTTTAACTATAATACGCAATTAAATGCAGGTCAAGTAACTTGAGAAGCCTTAAACTTGAAATAGTCTATCCCATAACAACTGAGGGACTTACTAAAGCACTTGGGAAGCTTCCATTGCTTGAAAAACTAGAGGTCGCACACTTCACAAGGTGGGAAGCTTATCTGAAGGTTGCAGGCCAGTCTTGTCCTAATCTGAAGACATTGAAGTTACACTGCTTTGGAACTGGCCCTCCTTGGTACATGTATGATGATGATGCTCTAGTTATAGCTGAAACAATGCCCAGACTTAGCCACCTCCAGCTTTTCGCAAACAAATTAACAGACGCCGGTTTGAACGCCATCCTTGATAATTGTCCTGATTTGGAGCATCTTGACTTACGTCAGTGTTCCAACGTTAATCTTGTCGGAGATATGGAGAAGCGTTGTTCGGAGAGGATCAAAGTTTTTAGACGACCTCGTGACACATCTCATGTTACCTATTCTGAAAACGAGGACCTCTTCACGCTAGATGCTGATTATGACCAGTAATCTTTGCAGGTGACTGTGCCTATTCTGAAAACGATCCGTTTGATATTTAAGACGACCCCGTCGGTGAAATATTTTCAGTAGGACTTTATTTTCTTTGTAATGCATCCATTGTTCTTGCAACACTCTTTTTTTTTTTTTAATATGATAACTTATTATGAATATACTTTACAGCATTAAATAAAATCCTTTTGCAAGTTTAGAAATCAGAAAGAACAAGATGAGTAATGTAATAACACTTTTTCTCTTCAGAAAACAACCATCAAATTTCTTAAAATTAACATCAATCATCTCTATGGTCCTGTACTGCTTCAGATTCAAATGTTTCATTTTATGGTAGCTTAACGATCATAGAATCTCTGCCATGAACTAATCAGGTCTTGGAACAAATTCATCGACCGCAAAAAACACGAATGAAGTTGGCTATCTCGTTTCTTGGAAATCAAGAGATTGCTGCGAAGAGGCTATCTCGCTGCTCAGGTCAAGCACTAGAGGAATTCAAGAATGAAGTTGGACTATTTTGGCTACTGTGTTGTTGGAGAAGAGAAACTGAATCTCTGAGTTGGACTATCTATCCCAACAAGTCTTATTCCATTGCTTTCGAAACATAAAGCAAATTGAGGGTCAACTCAGTTGACAACCGAAAAAGAAAAAAAAAAGCTTTGTTTCTCTGAATACTTTTCTTTCTTTCACTTGTTTGATCTTTAAATGATTTTGAAAAGAAGTATATAAAGCACCAGACTGCTCTGTAGTAGCCATGACAGTGCTTGAACATTGTGCTTGTCCAAAACGTGTTTGCAGTTCCAAGAATCTCATGTTGTGAAACGGTAGAAGATGATTCTTTACTAATCCTTCTGGCTTGACAAAATTTGTCACAACATAATAAGTGAAGCAAAGAGATAACTGAGAAGAAAAAGAGATTTAAGCATGTGCAAGTGTATATGTAATTGAGATCTTGATCTCCAAGTTCCAACAAAGGTTTTTTTCTCAGAAAATCCAACTTTTCCAAGAAGTGATGTTCTCTCTTCTGAGTGAAAGTGGAAGCAGCTATCAACCTTAAGTCTCTGAAGCTAATAACCAGAAACCTCTAAGCTACCAATCAAGCTGCAAAGATTTTTGTATAGTAATATCTTGGGGAAGACGGCAACTAACCCTAAGCTCAATATGTCTTAATTTTTTTTTTTGAACACATAATAGGTCTCAATTTATAGTGTTTAGTTCCTCTAAAAAAGGAATGTTCGGATCAGTGAAGCAAACTGAGAGATAAGGTTGGTTGCGTAGAATCACAAGAGACAGAGAGTAAAGTCAGATTTTGAAACTGATGATGAAGGAAGTAATTTAAAAACTGATGATTTAAGCTTCAAGGCTCTTTGAAAAAAAAAACTCTACTGTGATCTTGAACCTGATGAATAACAGTTTAAAAGAAGTGATCTGAGATTGTGGGTTATTTTTGAATTCAACAAAATCAATTTATAGTGTTAATTTCTCTAAAAAGGGCAAGTTTGGATCAGTGAAGAAAACTGAGAGATAAGGTTGGTTTTATGGAATCACAAGAGATTAAGAGAGTGAAGTTAAGTGATGCTAGAAGTAGTTTTTGGTTAGTGACTTCAGTGTCAAGATTTGTGATAAGAGATTGTAGGTTATTTTTAAATTCAACAAAACCAATAGATAACTGATTATTTATACATAAAACAGAATCATCAAAGAGCTACAACTTGTTCTCTTTGATCACAACAACTTCTTGACTAAAGTTAAAGTCAAGTGAAGCAAAGAGATAACTGGGAAGAGATGTAAACATGTGTAAGTGTACATATATACCTCTACGGATTGGTTTCCCAGTTGTAGTTTATAGGAATCACAGAGATCAGACAAGAGGGTGAATAAGCTGTGTCTGAGCATTGATATCTTGATGAAGGAAAAGCACTCCAACAAAAGTTTTTTCTTAAGAAAAATAATCCAAGAAATGATCACTACTCTCGTCTGAGTATGCGTGGAAGCAACTCTCAACCTGAAGTCTCTGAAGCTAGTAACCAGAAACCTTTAACTCTCTAAGCTATTAATCAAGCTGCAAAGATTTCTGTAAATTGATATCTTGGAGAAGACGGCAACTAACCCTAACTCCAATAAGTCTAAATTTATAGTGCTTAATTTCTCTAAAAGGTGAATGTTCGGATCAGTGAAGAAAACTGAGAGATAAGTTCGTTGTAAAGAATCACGAGAGATAAAAGAGGGTGAAGTAAGTTTTAGAAAACCTCCAAGGACTGATGATGAAGAGGTAAGATGATTTAAGCTTCAAAGCTCTTACATTTTGAAATGTACAATCCAACAAGTTAAAAGTAGTTTTTGGTTAGTGACTTCAATGCAAGGATCTTGAACCTGACTAATAACAGCTAAACGAAATTATCTGGGACTGTTGGTTATTTTAAATTCAACAAAATCAATATAGATAATTTATTATTTTATACATAAAACAGAATCATCAAAGAGCCACACAACACATGTTCTCTTTGATCACAACAACTTCATGACTAAGTTAAAACACACAAAGATCGGCTTTAAAGACTACAAATGGCGATGGTGCTGGCACTCAAGAGGAGTAACAGGAAACCTCGCAGCATCAAAACAATAATCATAAATCATATGGTTAGCTCGAACCCAGATCAGCTGATGATTCTGATGAAGACTCATCTCAGACACAGTCGGCTCATCCCACCAGAATCTCTGGTCTTCCCCATTACACTTGCTTAGATCAGTTGTTGTAGGAACCTCACAAGCATCGATCTTGAAATCTTTGTAAGAAGCAATGAAAGGAGCGTGACTCCAATCAGTTTTCACAAGACCTCCTTGCGTTGCCCAGTCGTCTGCGTTCCAAATCGAACTGTACACTCCCATTGCTTGGTCTTTAGCAAATGGGATGCCTTTATCTTCAAGATTCTTGTGGACACGAATGGGAGTCTCATCTACCATGAATCTGTAGTTAAACAATACAAGAATAATTAAATGATGGGTCCACAATCTCAATACTGAGCAGAGAAGGCAGAGAAGACGACTTACACAACACTGCGTCTACTCCAGAGGATAGAGTAAGTGTGGAACTCAGTGGTGGGATCGAACCAAAGGTTGAGTCTCTGCTCTCTGTTTCCAACTCCGTTCACATACACGTTTGTCTGGACTATGTACGGCTCACCCGTTGTGTTACCTAAGAACTCGAAGTCAAACTCATTGTGGTTCGACCCTTCTGAAGACATCTGTAAGAAACAAACAAAACATGGTAAGATTTCAAGATTTGAGACAGAGCAAGAAACAGAGCAAAGAGAAGGGTTTCTTTTAGTTCCGTACGTAGAAAGCAGTGACGGTTCCTGCTGAGTCACCCTCGACGAGCTTAATCTGGATAGAGACTTTCCCGAACAAGTACTTGCTTTTCGACTCAAACCCAGCTCCTGAAACAGTCAATCAAACATCGGCTTTTAGAAACAGAACAACTAAAACAGAATATTGCAAAACAGAGCAAGCAAAACAGAGAAAAAGAGTTTGGTAAAGATTACGTACCAGAGGAGTTGTCAAGCTTGAGTTTTGTGACTTCCCCATCGTTGACACAATGATCCATAGCCCAGCTCGAGCGGTAAAGTTCCTCGAACTTAGCTCCTGGAGCAGCTTCACCACAAGAAATCACACATACCAGCATCATCATGCACATGAACCAACAACCCATACCCACCATCTTTTTTTCTCTCTTAATCAAGCTTGCACTCTACAGTCTCAGTGGAGGAGACAAACAAGAGAGGAGTGGTTTATAAAGGCAAGAGGAGAGAGTGTGAGTGAGCTGGCATACAATGAAGAGAGGTGCCACGTTGATTCGACGTGTGATTCAGGACATTTACAACTGGACAAAAGAACCCATCTTTGTAAAGATGAAAAAAAAATCACTCAAATCAATACAGAGAAGAGATAAAAGAGGGTGAAGTAAGTTTTAGAAAACCTCCAAGGACTGATGATGAAGAGGTAAGATGATTTAAGCTTCAAAGCTCTTACATTTTGAAATGTACAATCCAACAAGTTAAAAGTAGTTTTTGGTTAGTGACTTCAATGCAAGGATCTTGAACCTGACTAATAACAGCTAAACGAAATTATCTGGGACTGTTGGTTATTTTAAATTCAACAAAATCAATATAGATAATTTATTATTTTATACATAAAACAGAATCATCAAAGAGCCACACAACACATGTTCTCTTTGATCACAACAACTTCATGACTAAGTTAAAACACACAAAGATCGGCTTTAAAGACTACAAATGGCGATGGTGCTGGCACTCAAGAGGAGTAACAGGAAACCTCGCAGCATCAAAACAATAATCATAAATCATATGGTTAGCTCGAACCCAGATCAGCTGATGATTCTGATGAAGACTCATCTCAGACACAGTCGGCTCATCCCACCAGAATCTCTGGTCTTCCCCATTACACTTGCTTAGATCAGTTGTTGTAGGAACCTCACAAGCATCGATCTTGAAATCTTTGTAAGAAGCAATGAAAGGAGCGTGACTCCAATCAGTTTTCACAAGACCTCCTTGCGTTGCCCAGTCGTCTGCGTTCCAAATCGAACTGTACACTCCCATTGCTTGGTCTTTAGCAAATGGGATGCCTTTATCTTCAAGATTCTTGTGGACACGAATGGGAGTCTCATCTACCATGAATCTGTAGTTAAACAATACAAGAATAATTAAATGATGGGTCCACAATCTCAATACTGAGCAGAGAAGGCAGAGAAGACGACTTACACAACACTGCGTCTACTCCAGAGGATAGAGTAAGTGTGGAACTCAGTGGTGGGATCGAACCAAAGGTTGAGTCTCTGCTCTCTGTTTCCAACTCCGTTCACATACACGTTTGTCTGGACTATGTACGGCTCACCCGTTGTGTTACCTAAGAACTCGAAGTCAAACTCATTGTGGTTCGACCCTTCTGAAGACATCTGTAAGAAACAAACAAAACATGGTAAGATTTCAAGATTTGAGACAGAGCAAGAAACAGAGCAAAGAGAAGGGTTTCTTTAGTTCCGTACGTAGAAAGCAGTGACGGTTCCTGCTGAGTCACCCTCGACGAGCTTAATCTGGATAGAGACTTTCCCGAACAAGTACTTGCTTTTCGACTCAAACCCAGCTCCTGAAACAGTCAATCAAACATCGGCTTTTTAGAAACAGAACAACTAAAACAGAATATTGCAAAACAGAGCAAGCAAAACAGAGAAAAAGAGTTTGGTAAAAGATTACGTACCAGAGGAGTTGTCAAGCTTGAGTTTTGTGACTTCCCCATCGTTGACACAATGATCCATAGCCCAGCTCGAGCGGTAAAGTTCCTCGAACTTAGCTCCTGGAGCAGCTTCACCACAAGAAATCACACATACCAGCATCATCATGCACATGAACCAACAACCCATACCCACCATCTTTTTTTCTCTCTTAATCAAGCTTGCACTCTACAGTCTCAGTGGAGGAGACAAACAAGAGAGGAGTGGTTTATAAAGGCAAGAGGAGAGAGTGTGAGTGAGCTGGCATACAATGAAGAGAGGTGCCACGTTGGATTCGACGTGTGATTCAGGACATTTACAACTGGACAAAAGAACCCATCTTTGTAAAGATGAAAAAAAAAATCACTCAAATCAATACAGAGAAGAGATAAAAGAGAGAGAGAGTTGAGAGATGTAGCCGTTGCTGTGAGGGCATCAATCAGTGGGGTTCCACTTTGTACTGCACAGAGGACAAGAATTTATGCTTCTCTGTCTAAAAAAACCTTCTCTCTCAGTAGAAAAACAGAGACTTTATTGCTTTTTTAGAGAGAGGTAAGTGAAAAACAGAGACTTTATTGATTTTAGAGAGAGGTAAGTGAAAACAGAGACTTTATTGATTTTAGAGAGAGGTAAGTGAAAACAGAGACTTTATTGATTTTAGAGAGAGGTAAGTGAAAACAGAGACTTTATTGATTTTAGAGAGAGGTAAGTGAAAACAGAGACTTTATTGCTTTTTTAGAGAGAGGTAAGTGAAAAACAGAGACTTTATTGATTTTTAGAGAGAGAAACGAATGATTCTGAGTGTAATAATGGAGAAAAATAAAGAAGAAAGGACCATTTTACAGCTCGTTGGATTGGATCCAGCTGTACATTTGGCTCTTTTTGGGAGGAGTCAGAAGCTCTAAATTTTAAATCTTTATTCATGCATAAAAGTAAGAACTTGATTGGGTTTTACACACACACTCTCTCTCTCTCTCTCTCTCTCTCTATCCTAACTTTATGGGGGAATTCAATTTCTTGTGTTGCAGACATGGATTAGATATGGCAGATGTGACGTCGTTTTCGATGAATTTGAAAAATAAAATATCTTGGGTTTGCTTTGGTAATTTAAAAACATTGTCAAGTTGTGTGTAATAATATAGCAATACAAACATTTATGTATGTGTGTGTACAATCCGGGGACTAAGTTGTTGTCCTTCTTTGTCGCCACTAGAGACATAGAAAACGACCGCGTTTTTGGAAGGCATTGAGATTTTCAAATGAAAATCACGGGCGTTTCTTGAATCAAGACAAAATGAGACACTGACGTATTCCTAATCCGAAATGTTTTAAACGATATTAATATAACTCTAATCATCAGATTCAATGTTATATCTCACTTACCACACCATGTTTTGTTCTGTCTCGTGAACACTTACCGAGCAAGTGGCTTTTTACGGTTTACCTAATCACGCGCGTGCACCGAGAGGCTTGTTTCTTTGAGCTAACGGCTCTAATCTCAGTCAGACTCATGCATTTTAACTGTGTCAGTAGGTATGTAAAGTTAAATACTTTTACCATCATCATCATGATCAGCACCAAGGGTACTAATTACTAGTCTACAGTACATCTTCATGTCAGTAACTCATGATGAGATGACGCAAAAACTAAATGAATGCCTTACATGTTTCCACTCTCTTCACAGTAGACTCACAATTAACAAAGAGGTAATACCCACAATTAATTAACCACACAGAATTTGTCTCGTATGTATTAGAAACAATACAAGAATAATTAAATGATGGGTCCACAATCTCAATACTGAGCAGAGAAGGCAGAGAAGACGACTTACACAACATTGCTTTTTAGAGAGAGGTAAGTGAAAACAGAGACTTTATTGCTTTTTAGAGAGAGGTAAGTGAAAACAGAGACTTTATTGCTTTTTAGAGAGAGGTAAGTGAAAACAGAGACTTTATTGCTTTTTAGAGAGAGGTAAGTGAAAACAGAGACTTTATTGCTTTTTAGAGAGAGGTAAGTGAAAACAGAGACTTTATTGCTTTTTAGAGAGAGGTAAGTGAAAACAGAGACTTTATTGCTTTTTAGAGAGAGGTAAGTGAAAACAGAGACTTTATTGCTTTTTAGAGAGAGGTAAGTGAAAACAGAGACTTTATTGCTTTTTAGAGAGAGGTAAGTGAAAACAGAGACTTTATTGCTTTTTAGAGAGAGGTAAGTGAAAACAGAGACTTTATT